>CAVLEF010000002.1:2155000-2685000 GCA_963661955.1 Leptosia nina | reverse complement strand
ATGGCTTCGATCCCCAACACTAACATGTTTCTAATAAATAAATAAAAAATTATATCTGTATATTAAATAGGTGATAGTAATCTCGACATTCCGTCTGGGTCAAAAACCACCGGCCACAGATGAAGATGAAGAAGCCGTGAATTTTAAGAGAGTTCTGTCTGTGAATATTCGAATGTTCAAAGCCAAAATAAGTTGACAGTTACCGAGTTGTTATATGGCTGGGGTATTTAATCTTCCATCAAGTGGTGCCTATCCTTGTCTGTCATATCCCCTATCATAAAAAATAGTACAGCACTATGTCTAGGATCTGGATTGACAAGTTTAAAAGTGTCAAACGCTTATGACAATCTTGTCTTGCGTTGATGATAAGTAGGAATTTTGACAGAACAACAATGCAATTTATTTGTATGCTAATCACATTTTAGTTTAGCGTTTTTATACAAGGATACATACAGAAAATAAAGTTTGGGCTCCACCAAATATAAAGTGGAATAACATTGTTGCACACTTCTGAGTCCGTTTTAATGATCGGTCTTATTTATAGGCAAGTAGATGATCAGACTGTGCCAAGCACGATCGAAACAACCTTTTGTATCCCCGGGATTTGAACCTAGAACCTATCGGGTTTCACGCAATGTTAGGTTACAGGTAAAATCTTTAGCTACAGAAGATAATCTTTCACAGGGTTATAAGTTTATTTTCATTATAGTAACTTAAACAGAACATGAATGAAATTTTAAACGCCTGATGATATTGTACAAGCAGTGATGGTAAAAGCCAAAGTAGTCAGGAGCAAAATACAAAACAGCATAGGCTCTGGCATATCACATAAGAGACGCCAAGGCAAAGGTAGCATAGCAGAGGTATTGTTCTAACCACGCAAAACATAATATATGTGAATATTATTGTTAATACTTCCGCGACAGAAAACTGTTTAGTCGCTCTGCGCCCTGAACATATGTCTTGCTCCTTGTACCCTGAAACAAATGAATATTTAAAATGTAATTCTATTAATATATTTACTATAGGACATAGTTCTAATTAAAACTTAACTATTATAATAAAAAAATATATGCACAGGCGGGATTCGAATCCACGATTGTAAACACAAAATTGAGAAACTCCGGTCACTAGACGTGGCGTAGTACTTCAATACAGCAATCAAGTATTTGTTGGAGGGTCTACGTTTCGAGTCCTGTCTGTATTAAGTTAGTTTAATACTAAAAATAGTGATAAGTGACGTGTTATCAGCGTAACAACGTAAAAGTAAAATATAAATGGATTTTGTGGAAAATATTGAAATTAACACAGATTCGCCGTATTAATAAAAATCTGTCAATGCCCATTTTCATTTTACATTTTTATTAAAATTACAATATATTTTTACGCAAAAGTTGGTAGTTAATTATAATGTTCTATAATTTACCACCTTAATCTTACTTGTAAAACATAAAAGAGTGCAAGGGACACAGAACCTACCCCATCCTCTATATAGGGAAAACGGAATTGAGCATTTTACAATCCGAAAGACCCACAATCCAGCGTACAGGGTCTAAATTACAAAACTTTTTATCTCAAATTAATAAGATTTGGAGCAAATTAAGACCTAATTCGTTCAAAAGTTCTTAAGCACTTTCGCAAGTCATTTCAAAGCCACGAAAGTCGAAATTAAATAATTTTACTAACTTGGCATTTTTATGTTTAGTTTCTTCGGATCTTGAAATGTGGATTCGGCCTTTGGTAATTCTCGCTACATGTTTTTATTATAACATAATGGACATTATAGTTATATCTTCATGTTCATTCTTATTTTATTTTACATATTTGGCAGTTTGGTGGAATTATTCGTGACAGAAGTTTGTGACAACTCACTTTAGACAATAAATTTTATATTTTGCCAGTGCTATTTGCATAGTATAGTACGAAAATTTTGTAATTTAATTATTTTTATAACTATAAGATAGAACTGCCAATTTTATACAAAATGTAATTTTTTTCGAAACAATCAAATACTTTATGGGAGATTGTTCTTTATCACAAATTCAAATAATATTTAATATGAGTTACTCTCGTATTGTCTGTAGTAATGTGAGTAAGAGACATTTAAATAATCCTCTTTTAACGGTTTAAAACGATTAGAATTTATTTTAACTATGGCCCGATATTTCGGTTGCTTTACAGCAGCCTTGGTCACGGTGTAATAAATTAACTTATTTATTTATCATCATTGATTTTGATTTTATTTAAAAACGAGTTCCATTCTTAAAATCAATCTACCATTTTTCATTGTTATTGTTTGCTCTGCTAAAAATATCGTCAAAATATTACGTAGAACGAAAAAGGAAATTCATCGAAGAAGCTTTTCAGAGGTTATATTTCTGCGCTAGCTTTTAGATTGTATTCAATTTATTTTGTTAACGAAATGTTATTTTTCTTTTCAGCCTTTACCGCTAACTTACGTGAAAAGGGTTTGTGTTTAATTAAAATTGTTATTCTCTATTCACCTCTGTTTTTTCACTAATTGAAGTTATAAATCAAATTTACCCTTTGACCTGAGACCTTTAATTGAAAATTTTTAATGTTTGCCTTTCTTAGTAGCCAAATGTTTAATGCCATATATTCAATACATGCGTTCTAGAGTTTGATTTCTGGTTGTGGAAACATGAGATAAACAATGTGACGTATATTTCTACCGGAATTTTTGAAAATATGTAAATAGTTGGTTTGATTCGGAAAACGGACACAATAATATGTTGGATTGACTGACTATGGGGATACGAGGCTTCGCTTTCATTGTATGTTTGTAAATGTATCATGTTGACGACAAATTGATATGATATGGATATTATATTAAAAATTACATAGATTTAAACTTTGTACATTGCTTGAGTTTACCCGACGTTTCGGCTGCTTTAAATATTGAGGGTGTTTATAATATCAAAGTCAAATCTGCCAGCACCACGTGTCTCGTCGGGCCTAAGTAAAATGTAGAATAAATAGAGTGCATGACAAATGCATATTACAATTATTGACAAAGACATCGTTTTACCTAAAGACAAGACAAACAAAAATTAAACTAAAACATAATTATGAATGTAATAAGGAAAAACAAAAGATTTACTTTTTTACTTACGTATGCCTTTATAGCGTCAAGTAAAAAAAGGTGCACGCAACGGAAACCGAAATAGATAATTAATTTTGCCCGCTTTTCCTAATTTTCAACTGTGCTTTCTTTGACAAATTCTTTAACCGCCATAAAACGAATCTTTCCATTCGAACCAGTAGTTCCTGGGATTAGCCCTTTTAAAAAAATATCAAATTTATAATATTAGTATAGATTAAATCCGAAACTACTTTCTGGCATTACGTTTAACAAAACATTTTTAAGCCACAAACAGATCTTTTATACTAAGCTAACATTCGCATAGCATATGCAAAATTAATAGCACACTCGACTTTGGAAAGGCTTTTAAAAGATAAAATATAGGGAGGGCGAGAAACGTGTAACGCTGTCGTGGTGAAAAGTTGCCGTCTTTAAAGCGATCCGTCATTGGGACGTACAAGATCTGTGGCTCATGGCATTTTATCACTTATGCTTCAATGCTTATTGCGTTGAGATAAAATTGATTTATATGAAGAGCGAAACTCATGTATGACACTAAGTCAGCAAAATAAGAATAAAATAGAATCGAAAAACTGGCTAGAAATTTATCAAGTAAACTCGGGTCTAACTAACTATTTATTTGTTCATTTAACCTTAACTATTATCTGTTAACGTATAACGTACGTAACGACGACCGGAGAAATTAATTGAAAATAAGTTGACTAATATATTTCACGTTTTAAACCGTTAAAAGAGTTTAATGTGTATTACTCGCGTAAACTATATACAATACTCAAAGTTTATATGCTTAAAACAACAAAGTAATATTATTTTGTTTGTAGTTTACGCGAATACTTACATATGCGTACACATATAAATAATACGTGGCCAGGTTACCCCGTAACCACGACTGCGACAAATCATCGGGAATATCGGGCCGTAGTTAAATAAATTAATAAATATTTCGCGCTTTAAACCGTTTAAAGTATTTTTTAAACAAAACCTTGATAACTTAATATTTTAGTAACTTCCTAAAATGAATCCCTTTTTACAAATAATTAAATTGTAAAAATAGTAATTTAGTAGACTGCGGTTGATTAGTATTGTAGTGTATGTATTAGTATAAGGTTGCTCTACGCCATAGCAACATTTAACTACTATACTACATAACATATCCAGTAGATGTAGATTTTTTATCTAAGTATTGTAATAAATTCAAATGTTCTTATCTCGTTATCATAAATTATTTATGACAAAATCTCAGTATTCCAGGGTCCATTGCACTAAATTTTCCGAGAAAAATCTTTATGAAGATGTGTGTGAACTTACCAGTTTTAATTAATTTATACTATAATTAATTTAATTTTTCAATTACTACGGGATATCAACGACGTAAGTATGTATATATATATATATTCTAGCTTTTTTTAAATGCGCGTAAGGCTTTACGTGTCCTATAGGATATGGGCCAAACACAATTTTGTGGCCGATTCTTTATTTTTAAATTTTGAATCATATCTCTTCTTTAACATTATAGTAGGGAACATGTTTAATTTTTATCTATAGATGAAAATTTGCTTAAAAAAATTAAGATAGTAGACTATATAAAATGGGCTGTCAAAGAGACAATGCGTAAATAATATATATTTTTGAATCGTGTTTTCAGGGACAAAGACTATTTAACTTAAATAATAAATTATTATTTTCGATTTTAAAATATACTGCCTTCATGTGCAATAACATGTGATATTAATGTTTTTATGTTAGAACGTGAAGGAAGGAAAAACATGGAGGTACAATATTAGCGTATTGAATAACAACAATAAGTTACTTATAACAAATTCCTAGCTGACCTGGCATTTCTTACTGTTTCCTTAGTTGCCACGGAATGTTTTAAAGCCTAAAGCTTCCCTCGACAAATGTTTCAACCAAAACAGTTTTTTTTCATCAGAACCAGCACTTCTTAAGATTAGCGCGTTCAAACAAACAGACTCTTCAGCTTCTTTATATTAGTATAGATTTATTTAAAAGCGTCAAGAAAAATCTGTTAGCTACACTTTCTGAAGCATATTTAAAACCCCTTTAGGGCTCATTGATTTTATAGAGCTATAAAAAATCGATTTTTAAGGATAACAGCCAAATGGAGAAGTCATGTTCCTAACGATCCCGCCTGGAGTTATCTGAATCATTTTAGATAGCTCATATTTTACGCGTTTTTAATCCCTTATACTTTTTATCCAATATACATCGAAGAAGTTTCATGGACATATATTATAAGAAATATAACCTTTTAAGGTGGAAAATTATCTTCTTTTTTGTAAAGAAAATTCGTGCACTGTTTTCCAATGTTTAAATATAAAAGGACAATACTTATTTGTAATTCTTTGATCGTAAGATTTAGATTCTATTAAAATTCTTATTAATTTACTTAAGCAAATTTATAAAAAAAGTGTTACATCTAAAAAAAAGGTACAGACAATTTTTTATACAATTGCATGAGAAACAATTTTTATACTGACGTTTATTGATTTCGGAAAACTGGTTTTCGTCACTTTTTTTAAGAATCCGATATTTTTAAATTTTTACTCAGCTCGCTGGGTAAACGAAAAAAAAGGTTAAATTAAAAAAAAACTACCGATTAAATATACATTTTGTTATGTTATGATCTCTATCTTGCTCTATACGGCCCAGTGAAAACTTGCATTTTGAAGTAGCTAAAAGTACCTACCAGATTTTCCTTTATTTTATTTTAATGAGCGACAGTTAAAAATTGACTAAAGCGAAGTAGTAGTAGTAGTTAATCTGATTGTTGTAATTCCGAACATTGTTACAGGTCCATATGAAGAAAAATATAACAAAAACATCTCGATGGTTAGAAGAGAGATGGCCGTCAGTATACATAAAACGTTGCTGGAAGACAAAACAGTAATAAAGGTATGTTATTTATATTATTACCACCTGCGAGGCGATATCTAATACGTGGTCGATGACCGAATGACCACAATTTGCCACTTCGTGGGAACTACTGCGGAAGGGCTTGTAGCGCGAAGCAGATATAGTTCTGTGTCTGTTTTACTGCTCGTGAGTGATCAATGTCCAAGCTCGACCGAAACATTTTACGGAACATCTAGAATTCAAACCTAAACTCTATTAATAGAACAAAATATGTACCTTACAACTCAAATTTACCTAGATTGATACCTTACCTACTTTTATTACGTTCAGTTCTTAACTAATAACCTAATAAAAACTTTTTTAACGTCTTAACGCGAAATGTATTAGTTATACTTGAAAACTTTATTATTTTTACATGTTATTGCACATGAAGGCGCTATATAATTTAAAAATCGAAAATAAATTTTAAAAATATTTTTCGACTCGGGCAGGACTTGAACCGGCATCGTCAGCGTTCCGTGCTGTTGCTCTACCAATTAAGCTATCAAGTGAGTGACTCGGTAGCTCAATTGGTAGAGCAAGTCAAGTCAAGTCCTGCCCGAGTCGAAAAAATTTTTCCAATTTATTTTCGATTTTTAAATTAGTTATACTTTACAAATTATTATAATTACAACTCGACGTTTCGGATGCTTTGTAGCAGCCGTGGTAGGGACAGCCGTCAATTCCGGGCTATTGTTAAAATAAACCGTAAATAACTAGTATGTTTCGCCTTAAAATCCGTCAAAAGTATTTTATTTTAATGAATATTAGTCGCGTAAACTACAGACACTATTTAACTGTTAACTTGTTGACAGGATAACAACGATCTTCTATCACTTGTTGAGCAGAACTTGGCAACGTACGAGGAGAGTTTCAAGGAGTATTTGAAGCACGTCAATGGAAATAATAAGACCTGGACCTTCTGGAATTCTATGTTTTATGCTGGGACAATTTATACCACTATAGGTGAGGTATATATAGCTACTTATAAAATGTTAAAAAATGCGAAAGAGAATAAAAAGCGGTCGTTTACGTCCATTTTAAAGTAAGTTAGTTCGTATCTAATTATTAAACCCGATTGAAAAGTAGTTTGAGTGATTTGGAAAAAAAATTGTGAAGTAGCAGACATATATACTTGTTTATGGTTAAAAACATCGTCTTCTCAGATAACAACGAAATGTACCTACAAGTATTTTGTTTAAGAAAATTCAAATTTCACGGAGAATGCAACTGATATTTAAGACTTATATAAGTTACGAACTGAAATGCCAGACAATTTACACTTTTACACATTGGGTAAAAATTAATGCAATAACAAATCTGAATGACAGATTATAATTAAGTCAAATATAATCGTAAAGGAGCACGGAAAACTGATCGTGGATTCGAGTCACATTATATATCTGTACATACACGCTGTCATATACATAATTATACACACATTAATATTAGTAACTCAAATTACAGCCAACGTCACAAGACTTATTCAATTTTATAATTTGCAACATCCTATTACATTTGCTCCGAGTTACTTTGACTTTTTATTCCCTCGAATTATATCTGAACACACCACAATCGTATTCCTTTTACGAGATTTTTCGAAACTGAAACATTGTTTTACGAAAGCTAAAATTAACCGTAACACACATGAAATAGAGTTGAAAATCGATTACATCTATAAAGTAAGGCTTTAAATTCTGCGGTCGACATCCTTTTTTGCTACTCAACCTTTGTTATAGAGTGGAGTAATTAAAAATAAACAAAAACATCTCTTTGTTCGTGACTCTGGGACACAGTTACGGGTTGGAAATTTTTCTTTGCACAACGACTTTTCTAAAGAATTTGGATTTGTTGCCGTGACTTCGAGCTTCTATTAATTAATTTACATGTGATTATAACAAAAAATCGGGTACTTTGTAGCTTTGAAGTTCTGCCAAATTTAATTAAATTTTGTTTCTTGATTCTTCACGTATAAATTAAAAAATGTGTTTAGATTGGCGAAAAATATTGATACGGGTGGAACTTTAACTAGTAAGCACACCTTTCCGTGCTACTGTTCTACCGTATTATACTAGCACGGTTGAGTAGTGAAGTAAGAGAAACTGTCTAAGCCAGTAGACTTAATTACAATGACATAATAAACCGACAAAAAGTGAATCTACCTTGTTTTTGGGTAAATACGCAAGCACTACCAAAATTAACATTGTTCTTGTATACATATAAATATTGACGCCTTACTATTTATAATAAGCAATTCTCCCGTTCTGTTACAAATATTTTCTTAAGGCGTAGGAAAAGCAAAAGTAAATTTGAAACTGTTTTTCCGAACGAAATAGCAATGTATCGAGAGTGCAGATGAGATTTTTTGTCGGATACGTCGCAACAATCTGGTTGTGTCGTAAAAAGACAGTTTTAGTGACGATTTAAAAGTTCTCGTTCATTCCGGAACGAAAAATGTATTTTGTGAGAACAATAACGTTTTCAAGTACTTTTTAAATCTTTACTTCATTCTTTTATTTACTTTTAGTTGCTATAAAATAATATTTGCTTCTTTTAAATTGAAAATTCTTACATAAACCTGAATAAATCAATACTGTATAATTTGATTCTGGTATATAATCTTGTACTAAATATGTCAGTCAAGTTTAATAATATCTAATTTCGCTAATTTTAATTGTGGATGAAATAATTTCATTAAAACAACAATTTTTTTCCATCAATTCAAATTATATTTGTTACGGACGAAATCGCATGAAGGGAGGCTTTAATATATAACAATAACTGCCTCTGAAGTAAAATTAACATAGAAAAGGTTTTCAATATTTCATAACACGTTTTCATAAAAATCACAATACAGTAGATTTAGTCAATGTTACACACACATGCAAGCAGCTGTTTAATTTTGGAACTTTGCCCGGAACGCTTGGCGCACTTTCGCGTAGTGCTCCCGCGCATATAACGTTTCTTATTTACGAAAAAAATCGACAGCTATTTTAATCGAATATTATTTAAATGATCATAATACACCACTAAATAATACATAAAACACAATACTTTTTGATTTTGCGGCAGTTTTGTAAGCGTAATAGTGAAAATAGAAATAGATTCTTTAATTAGAATGTTGTGACCCCGATAGTGATCAAGCTTATTCTAACTGCGGATCCGAAATGGTAAGTCTATTATTTTCTCATGCTAAACATATTTTCTATGCACCTTACTGTCATCGCACTCTCATTGGCACACGTCGTAGTACCCTTTGCCAAAATCGTTTTTCGCCTATCATATAATTCAGTCCTCAATCGGTAGAGTTATAAACGAGGTTTTGTTTTTATTTTTCAGGCTACGTTATCGATAACTAGAAGCTATGAGTGATGAGTGCGACGTACCCATACATATCACCTTGAAAGCTCCCGTGCTAAAAACAGAATCGGAGACGCAGACACCAAACATTGTTATAAGAAAATCACCAGCAAGGCAGATAAAAATGGAAGACGTTACTGAAAATCCGATATCTATTCGAAAGCGACGTAATATCTCAAAAAATAGAGGACAAAGTGCGAGACAACGTGAAAAAACTCCTGAACCAGGGCGAACGTTTGCACCTCACGAAGATACACCTACCTCGGATGACGAAGATCATCCACAGAGGACCTCTCGTGAAATTGAGGCTGATAATACTTACGAAGAAATGATACGTATGGTTCAAGAAAAGGCTGGTGAAAAAGATCCAGTCTATGACTTAAATTCTGATGAAATTCGAGAAGCTCGGGCTATAGAAGCAAGTGAAAGAAGAAGAAGAAGTATTTCACCATTTGCTGTACCCGACAAAGAAGAAGGAGGCACTAACTTGCAGCGCAAGGGTAGCTTTATTGATCCAACAAACAAATTATTAAGTACAAATTATATTATGAGCCCGAAAGACGAAGATTCTCATCGGCGAAATTCTTTAACATATACATAGAGTCAATGATAAAAGATTCTAGAAGTTCCCTATCTCCTCCAAGCACTGCAGGTACCTCACCAATAGAAAAAGGGTTTCCCTTCCCAATGCCTACTTCACCAAAAAAGCTCGAAGAAATTATTTATCCCGATGAAAAAACTGATAAGAAACTGATAAATAGACCCAAGCCACCGCGAACAGAAGCTAAACCAGAAATTATACCGAAAGACAGAGATGAAACAGTTGTGAAAATATCAACCTCGATAAAAGGATCTGAGTCACAGATTCCAACAACTGGTGAGCTAGTAACTAGGGTCATACAGGTGGAGAGAACACCAAGTAAAAAATTAAATCAAGACCAGAAACCTGTAGTAGAAGTAAGAGAAAGAGTCGTGAGAACGCCTAGTAAAAAACTGACAGCTGACGCTAAACCAACGGTAATAAAACAAGTTAGGCCACCTGTTTCTGATTCACAAAATAAGGTGCCACCAGAAAAACCAGCAAGAAGCAAATCAGCATCACGTTTGGCGGTCAGTTCTTATATCAAATTATTATTTCTTGTGATTTTAATTTTATCAATAATATTATACTTTTTATTGCTAAAGTGATGGATACATGCAATAACTAAAGAAATAATTGTAAATTATTATTAATTCATAATAACATTTACAGAATAAAACCAGTGAGAGTGAGTTGAGTGAGGATCAATTTTATCATCAGAATTTAAATACAAGCGGAGCCAGACGAAAAATAGTGCCAACGCCGAGGCGTTTTATGAAAAATAAAGCTCTTAGAGATAACAGGTCTCGCTCAGTAAATAGAGTAGAAGATGTTAAAGTTATAGATAAAACCGGCACAGGAATGAGCCAAACTAGTCTAGAAATTTTAGAACTGATGCAAAAAGCTCGAGCTAAAAGTTTGTCGATTCCAAAAGACGATCCTAGATCGCCATGTGATTATAACAACTATAGCAGAACTCTCCAAACACCCAATAAAACACCGGTTAATTTAAGAAGAACAAGAGGAATATCATGTCCAAAAACAATTCAAATAATAAGTAATCGAGAGATTCTCTCAGGGCTTACATCTCTTAGCCCAACTGAACCAGAAGTTAGGGGTAAAAAGCACAGTAGGCAAAGTTCGGGTTACATCGATGCTAGTCAATCTGAATACACATCTAGTTGTTACTCCACATCACCAAGTGAAAATGAATACGAATTTGATCTTTTAGATAAAACTGCTGAATTAACGAGAAAACTTAATCAACTTAGTCAAAAAGTAGTTAAAGAGCATGATGTATCTATAAAAGTAGACTTAGAACAAGATGAAAACGAACCGAAATCTGTTTTAAGAAAACGATCATTAGTCAATACTCAAAAAAAATCAGAATTACATACAAAAGAAGAAAGTATAGAAAAAACGATAACTGAAAACGATACTAAAAAATGTGTGAAAAACAAACAAGAACCAAAATTGTCGAGATTTAAATTTATTAATAATTGGCGACAGTTTAAATTGGAATACCATAATGATTGGCAGAGTTTAATAATTTTAAGAAATAAGTGTATTTGTGATTTATTAATTCTGATAATAATGTGTGGTTTGGGAGGAATGATGTTTAAATCGTTAGAAGGAACGTTTGAGAACGCTTTCAAATGCAACGCTAGGAATGTTAAGCGTGATTTTATCGAGAATCTATGGCGCGGAAGTCATTACCTTAGGGAAGAAGATTGGAAGTCTATGGCTAGAAAGAAGCTACATGAATTCGAGGATCAATTGCATACCGCCCACGAAGCTGGAGTGACCTCATACAGCGGCCAGAGATCGTGGAATTTCATGAATTCATTTGTCTACTGTTTGACTTTAATCACAACTATTGGTAAGGGTAATCCTCAAGATCGTAGAATAATATGTGCGCGAGAGGTGCATTTATCAATAGATTGAAAAAAATCGACGATGACGTGTAGGACTTGGTGGCTCAATTAGTTAGAGCAACAGCACGGAACGCTGACGATCCCGGTAGAGACCTGCCCGAGTCGTAATTTTTTTTTCAATTTATACTCAGTTTTTATTTTGAATAATATGTAATTAAAACTGATAATATCATGAAAGTTCTTTTTATTATTTACCCCTATGTAGAATTATGCAAATTTAACTTTGTAATCTGAATTTATTCTTTTATTTTAGGTTATGGTCACATAGCACCGAAGACGACGTACGGCCGCGTTGCGACTATAGTCTACGCTATAATTGGCATACCACTATTCCTTATTGTCTTAGCTGACTTCGGCAAACTGTTCACGAGGATCATAAAGTTCTTCTGGGCCTTTATACGGCGCTTTTATTACACCAGAAGTTGTAGACAAGTTCGAAGGACGGCGCCTGTTCAGGTTAGTATAAAATATTTTAATTTGCCTGCCTTTCTATCCGAGTGAAACTGATTTCAAAAATAAATTTAAATATCTGTGTATTAGCTATAATAAAGTATATAAAGTTATTTGAACTTTATATACTGTTTTATATTACTTATCAAACAATCAAAAACGGTTAAATTAACGGCGGATTATAACGTTTTAACATTGAATTTTATTTTATGAACAAATTATTTTATATATTATTTAATATTAGAGTAGGGTAACCCTAAATCACTTTCTACTTTCGCTAATTGCTTCCTTTGAAATTTCAGGAAGTAATGAAAGGCCTGAATATAGTTTACGACGTTGTCCGACGACCGTCTCAGATATTTTCCGAGGAGGACATAGAGACATCGACACAGGCACCACCAGCGATTGAAAGAAAACCAAGCGATGTCCCACCCCCGCTACCACCAAAACCAGGAAACCAAAAACCCCTAGAAGACGGTGAACCCGACACACCAGCCCCTTCTGTTTTTGAAATAGACGATGAATTCAATTTACCTATATCCGTAGCTATAGTAATTCTTATTATTTATATAATTATTGGAGCTGTAGGTTACAGTATATGGGAGACTTGGAACTTCTTTGAATCATTCTACTTTGTCTTTGTATCTATGTCCACTATAGGTCTTGGAGATTTAGTTCCAGATCATCCTATGTTCATGATGGCTTCCATTTTGTATCTAGTTTTCGGTCTAGCCTTGACTTCCATGTGTATTAATGTAGTACAAGTGAAATTGTCCGATACGTTTAAGCAAGCGAGTGCCAAATTAGGAGCTACAATTGGATTGAAGGTTGCCGAGGAAGACGGTAGTCTGGTACCGATAACACCACCACCCGTAGAGATAGCTCCAGTACATAAAGGTATCAAGGACTCCGATGAGAATAAAAGTACGGATGATGCGAAAAACAGATAAACAGTGTATTGTTAAGGAAATGTTTTTTATTTAGTTTTATGGTAGTTTGGTAAGTTTACAGTATTGTAAGGCTTAGACGTTTTTGATGATTGTTTGGCGAGTTAATAAAATGTTTATATATTTAATGTTGGTTTTATTTTAATTACTTATAATCTTACTTAAATAATCACAATATTATTATCTTGTATCAAAAAAGTCCCTGTTTTATTGTATACAGTGGCCGAAACTATTTCGTGTCACGATTGAATAAAATATAGTTTTAACATGAGCCTTTATTCATCAGGCGTATAAGCCATCGTTAAATGGATAGAGTGTGGATAAAATATAAAACGTGCTCAAAGGAGTTAATATCCCGACGTCACCCGACTGAATGGAAACGCTTGACAATATTTTTCCAACACGGAGCCTGTAATGGAAGTGACGTGGGGGAGTCAAAAGCTTTGTGAACAATTTAATTACGCTACCGAGTGGCCCAGGCCAGTAATCCGCCTGAACGCTGGTCTGGAAAATTTCAGCGGCCAAACCGCAGAGTAAAAAATGCTTCTCTTTGACACGATGATTGATAAAAGGCTTTCAAATGTGTTTAATGTTCGTTCAGATCATATTAAAAGTACTCTTACAGCATGTAATTATTTGGTTAATTTAGATTGGAATAAATCGCACGATCGCGTTTAAGCCGATCATTCCTACATTCTAGAATATACATTTTGCTGCTATTTAAATATATATTACAGTATTTAAATAAAACACTTTAACGGTTTAAAACGCGATATATTAGTCTCCCCGTGACCACGGCTGCTGCAAAGCATCCGAAACGTCGGGCCGAAGTTAAAATCAATTTCAAATAAGTTTAACTAATATATCGCGTTTTAAACCGTTAAAGTGTTTTATTTAAATGTGTACTACTCGCGTAAACTATAGACAGTATATATTACAGTATTTAAATAGAACGCCTAACGTTATAAAACGCTAATGTTAACTTATTTACAAATTATTTTAACTACGGCTCGCCGTTTCGGGTGCTTTGTAGCCACGGTCAAAGTGTTTTATTTCAATATGTACGTTTCGCGTAAATTACATCGCGTATGTTTAGTATGTAATAAACACCCAAATACAAAATTACAGTTCCTTCACCAGGCTACTTTTAGACTATGTTTAAGTCAAAAGGATGGAAAATTCCTGTATGTATGAATTACATATTCATTTCATTTACACATTCCTTTTGACTTCTTAAACTTATCTTATTATGATAAAAAATATGTACAACATAAAATTAGAATACAATCCCTTATTCAGTTGGATAAATGTATTTATTTCAAACGTGTGAAGTGCCGTGCTTGGACACTGTTTCAGGGCATTACGACTGATTGATTGCCGTAGACTAGAGAATGGTCTTTGTGGCAAGATAAAATATTCATTAATACTCATGAGGCTTCTTCAGAGATGACGTTAAATAAATGGACATGCGTTAGTTTCATTGCTTGCTTATCTTGATATTAACAAAGGATAAGTTGTAGAAGACCGACTAAAGTAATAGAAATAACAAAATACACATTAGTCTATGCAATTAATCATTTAAGTTATACATAATTTTTGATTGAAAATGGAAAACCATGAAAAACCCGTTTTACTATTTATATATTTAGAAAATTTAGGCTTTGTTAAAGTAGAGGAAGTTTTAGAGAACATACGGTCTTCTATCCCAAGTTCGATTTCGTAACATTACATTTAGCTTTTTAGACAAGTTATACAATATTAATTTCCAATTATACAATTTATAATTAACGTATTCATTTATAAAGGACACGTCATAATATTGTTTCAGGTTGTGCCTTAATATATTTTCCGCTTCCAACATTTCCTTTATTGTTGTGTTTGTCCATTCCAAGTCCTTATCGACATTATTCAAGTTGACATTGTGAGTTTTAGAATAGAAATCAACCGCTGATAAACCGGTTTCCTCGTCATTTAGCTTATAAGATATATCTGCGAAAATCATACTTAAATGCTTATGAATATTATATACTTCTTTGCCATCAAACTTACAGTATGACACATCTAGATATTCAATGTTCACTGTTGGACATACTAGCGCATTTTTGAAATCATCTTTTAGGTATTTGTTAAAGTAAAGATGTACACTAAGCTTTTCATCTTCATCGGAATATCCGAAATCCTTAAAATGTCTGATTAAAAGTAAGTTCAAGAACAGACTGGGTATTGAAAGAGGAAGTAATTCGCACGGAGCGTCCATGTGACTGTATCGAGACCAACCAGTTAGTATTACGCCTTTAAATTTATACACTTCGCTTCTGCCACCGAACTTGTAGCCATGCATCAAGCTGAGCCAGCTAAAATTGTTGAGGAAGCGTTTCTTTAAATCTGGAAACGTTGCTATTCGGCCATCTGCACCCTTGAACGCGGAAGCTACCCAAATATTTTGGAATGTATCGTAATACTTCATTAGATTAACGTGGGATATCGATAGACTGGGCCGATAGTCCCAGTAAACGGGTTCAATATGGAGGTCCTTTACAATGTTGTTCCATTTATATACGGGGATGTCCCGCAGACCATCATCCCAGATTAGGACGGTTGTATTGGGACTGATCTTTTTTAATAAACTGGTGACCATTTTTACGTGCCGGACGAAGATCTCTCTGCAAATTGGAGAAGGATAACGTCAAATAATTGTACAAAAGTTACTTTAAAATGACGTTTTCAGACTAGATTTGTAAAATTTTTTTTGAACATAAATGTTCAATAAATACATAAAGAAGAGGTGACAACAATAAGTAGTAGCTTTTAATTTAAAAACCTAATTAGAAATAAATTTTACGATACGGGCGGGGCTTGCTCCCACATTCACAGCGTTCCGAGCTACTGCTCTAACCAATTGAGGTACTGTGTCAATATTTTGTTATAATATTATTTTTGTCTATAATTTGTAGTCATTGGACCAACTTTAGGCCGGTTCAGAGGTGAACCATTGAGCTTGTTATAAAACCACTAGTCAACTAGACTCAAAATATGTAAGCGTATTTTCAAACAAAGAGAAGCGCCACTGACGTAAAACACAGTACGCACTGTCTGACGGACGAGTAGTGAAACCGGCCTTTAGTAATATCAGGTTACAACAAACACGATAAACTAACTGAAAATAGGAATAGAGTGGCAAATATAACGGAGTACTATACTCACGAATCTTTCAATCCATTTCTGGTACACAAATGGCATTTATTCATATGATAAACTTCGTCACATCCAATGTGAAATTGTTTCAGGGGTGTTATATCGTTGTGAAAATTTGCTACCTAGAATGGACGAAAATATGGTTAAAACTGCCTTCGTATACATGAAAACATTATTATTTTAAACACAAGAATTAAATTACTTGCTAGGCTTAGAAATGTCTTAACAAAAAGATTATTAAGAGGATTTTTCATATTTAAAATAAAATACTTTTAATGGTTTGAAATGCGAAATATATTTAATAGTTGACTTACTCCTAAGTAACCTCCTAACCCGATATTTCGAAAGAAAATTGCACGTTAGAGCGGGGGAGTAACTGGCTAAAAATACCAACTACGACTAAACAGTTGGAGCTAGCGTAGCAATTTTTACTTTGACATAAAGGCATTAGAACATAAGGGTTTCATCTTCAGTACAAGTTAATAACTATATTTCACATTATAATCGGTTAAAAAAGTTTTATCTAAATGTACTACTCGCGTAAATTAAAGACAGTACTTATTCGTTATTCCTAAATTGTTACTTCCATTGTTACTTTACCTGTTCAATCATATTCTTAATCAAATCTTGACTCTCCAGTCTGCTGGGGCAGATGGAGTCAGGGTAGAGGGGCATCTCTCGCAAATGTTGGAATTCCTTTAATTTCAACACATGCTCCATATGCCCAAAAGTTTGTATCAAAGGAATAACCTCAATCTCCATGTGTGTTGCCAGTGATATGAATTGGAATAACTGAAAATAGAAAGATTGTGATGCGATTACTTTTAAAAACTGATTTGTTACGTATGCAGGAACTATTTAATATTAAAATAAGAAATTGCAGGAAATTGTATTTGTAATAATAAAATAATTGATTAGTACAATGCGTAATGAATTACTAGTACAAAAAATAAGCCTAAAATTAAATCTAATTATAATATAATAGAGTAATATAGATGTTATGGTCAAGTCATAATATCACTTTGATTACAGGCATGCTTATGTGAAAATAAAACATTTAATTTAAACTATGTATTTTCATATCTCTATAGGATTTCACTCATATACAACAATTCTTTTGCCGCAGTGTTTGTGCGACAAAACTTTTACTACCCGTTTAATTGATTTGAATGACATTTTGTAAATAGATTTGTTATGCCTGAGAATGTTTCTATAATTTTTCTGTCATGGGCACAGCTCTTTATAACATTATCGCATACAATAAGGTAATTTATATTTTACCAATATTCTTTGCAAATATTTTATATGGAAAAACAAGGTCTGTCGGGTCAGCTATAAAGAAAAAATTCTGAAAGTGCGGAAGAGAAACGGTCTCCAAATTCCAACTATAATAAGACAGATGGCGCTAGTGTAGTAAATTTTACTTTGACTAAGTGACATAAGGACATGAGGATTCATCTTCAGTGCAAGTTACTATTATAATTCGCGTTACTAGCCCGATCTATTAAAATGTTTTATTAAAATGTTTACCTCAGATTTTTCATAACAATTCCTAGCGCTTAAATTCACCAATTTATCTTCATACGGAAACATATCTTCGTACTCCATCAGCAAACCTGTCACCCCAAATTCCTTAAATTTGGGCAAGAGACTCTTCAAATACGAGATTTTAGGCGGCGACCCCTTAAGATCGATATGAACGACCACATTTGGCAAATTGAGTAGTGATTTCGTTTCCACGTTCCTCGCGAACCAAGTGTTTATTAAAACGATTAGAATAATTAGATAAATAAGCGAGAACGTGGCTAATATCACGACTTTGTGTTTGAAAGTCTTTGCGAAAATCAATCGGGTTTTTATCTTCAAGAACTTATCTCTCTCGTTTTTGATGAACATTTTTTCAACGTTCTCCAGATAATACAATAACACAATTTTGATTGCACAGATTATACAACATTCGTATTATTGGTTCACAGATAACACACGTGTTTGCGCACTATTATTTATAGTTTTGCGAATATAAAAGCGTAATACAGTTTGTGTTATCAAAGATGATACACGAGACTGACTGAGGGCCGGCCTCTGCATGCATAGGGATTCGCGGATATAATAAGACTTGGTCATTAGAGCTCGTTAAAACGTTTATCCGATAAAAGACTGGGTCTTGTCGTTATATGTTTATACACTCCGTGATTTTAAAAGAACATAGGTTTATTAGAGTTTCTACCTAACGGGTATGGACTTGGTATAAGGAATCTGTCTTTAGTTTACGCGAGTAGTAGACATTTCAATAAAACCCTTTAACCGTTTAAAACGCGAAATATCCTAGTTAACTACAAGTTATTTAATGGCCCGACGTTTCGGTTGCTTGGCAGCAGCCATGGTTACAGGAAGATTAATACATTTCGCGTTTTAAACTGTTAAAATTGTAGGTAGGGTTTTAAAACGCAGTGCTTAATAAAAAAGATTCTGGCGACCACTTTAAAGCCATAACGATTAAACAAGTTGCTTGCTTTTGGTCATAGGTTTGAATGACGGTCTCGATAGTATAATGGTAGCAACGAATTACTATGGTTAATTACTTATCAATCTATAATTTTTCTGAAACATGTTAAAGTTCATCTTGAAATTTAGATATAAAATGGTTGTTTTGTGACCGTCCATAGATGAAAAAGCTGTGAATTTTAATCGCGTTCCGGCTTCAGTCAGATATTCGAATATCCAAAGTCAAAATAGGTCGACAGTAGCACAGAAGTATGATTAAACTTGCGTGAAAAAAAAGGACATAAAAATATGTTGACCCCATCCCCGTATTAAGGGAATGACACCAATTCTTTAAACCGTTAAAAGTGTTTTATTTAATAAGAATAAGTTTAATACCACCAATAAACACCTAGTTCGGCTGTAAGTTTCAAGAGGTACAGAATTGGAATATTAAGCAGATAGTCAATTTGTTTCAGTTTGCCTGAAACATTTTAACTTCGTTATCACCGCTCGAGTTGGAAGTTCCAAGTGATTGTATATTTAGTTAGCGTCTGTTGTTAATGATATCTTGGTGTTTATATCTTCATGATTTTAAATTGTCTGTTTATCAGATAGTTAGCTTTTATGCGGTGTGGTAGCAATTTTTTCAAGAACATACTATATTATTTTATTATCTGTCCCCCCACGACCCTCCTATCCACTAAAACTGCCAAGACTTGTAGACACTAAGTTTGCTCAGAAAAGAATTAAGATACTACTTCGAGTTCTACTTTAGTTACGCTACTATATTTAATATATAATTAAACTTATAAGATAAATAGGCAGTTATTATATTAAGCTTTCCCCAATACATAAGCTATGTAATACTAAAATAATATTCCGAATTACGTAATAGTTTTTTTGTCGAATGTAGAGAATATTGAATGACCTTTATTAGACAGATTTTATTTAATGTCAAGGAATTCTTCAAGAAGCTATGCTTGAATAAAACGTAGAAATTCTTTTCCTAGAAAACTAAAACCAGTGTTAACCCGATTTATTAAGTGATTTCATATTCCGTTCCGTTTCATTCTATGTTAGAAATAAACTATATTTTAGCGGTAACAAGCGTTTTCCATATTTACCTTATCTTAAACTGCTAAAAGTTAAATTGCAATACTTAGTATTTTAAAATATACATATATATGTCAATGTAAATCGTAATATTACGAACCATATATATATATACAGATTTACATGTTTTATAACACACAGATATGGTATGTTTTTTAAATATCTTAATAAATAATCTTAATATACACAAAACAATCGCCTACGCACGCATCTTCGTACAACATTCGAACGGTTCGGCCAATTTAGATGGCTTTATATTGCTTAGATTACCATCCCCTATTTTAGGAAATAACTTATATGCGGACGAATCGGTCACATTTAGTTATATCTGTTACACGATGAATACTAATGGTGTATTTAATTTCAATAAAATTAAATTTTAATATTATATTCTGCTTTGGCTTCTAAGTGCTTTTGAGTGACGATGGTCACTACACCGAGTTGTTAAGGCGAAGCACTTCCTTATTTTATTTAGAAGCAGTCATTACTGATTGTATATCCCTATGTCTATGTTAAGTAATGTCTGTAGTTTATACGACTAATAAGAACTTTTTTAAACGTTTAAAACGTGCCCCACCGTCATCACGGCTGCTCTATAGCATCGAAAATGTCGGGCCATAATTAAAATGAATTGTAAATAAGTTAAGTAATAAGTTTCGCTTTTAAAATCGTTAAATGTGTTTTATTTAAATAAGCTTAAAAAATCTATTACTTTTAATTAGATATTATTTCATTTTTATATAATATGTATATTATAGGTTTTTTATTTTACCAGCTTATTAATTAAACAAATTCAGTGAGGTAGTTATAAAAAACTATTCCCATTTTCTATAATCTTCTTTGGAATGGCGTTAATAAAACGTTTAAAATCATATACATGCGTTTTCTCGTAGGGAAATGTTTAAAGATTAAAGCTAAGAAGCTTGTATGATTTATGACAATATCTATAATTTGTCTAAAATTGCACAGCTTATGTAACTTTACATTTGTACCACGTGAATTAATACACCTGCAAGTATAATATATTTTATAGTAAAGCTAGATATGTTTATTTATTACTTAAGTACTATATTGTGTTGTAAAATTAATGGTCTTTAATACCTGCCCTTAAAGCGACATCTCGCGTCAAGATTACGGGAGATTCGGATTAATGTCGGCCGGCCGCAAGGCCCATTTAATCTGCATATCAAGGCACTGCAAGTGCTACCTCGCTGCTAACCCACGAGACAGGATTGCTTCGAGAATTTGATTTACGAGGAAGGGAATTACGTTGTGAGACTAGGCCCTTGCACTGGTGTTTTCTATGTTGTACATTAACGCATATTGCAAAGTGAAAATATAATCTAAACGAGGTTTATATACAAAAATATATGCAGTAATATGGGCAGCCTTATCGCTAACAAGCGATCTCTTCCAAGCAACCCAAGATGGAAGAGGAGAAAAGTTACGGTAAAACAAGATATGCAAGATGGGCGAAACAAAATATACGATCTTAAAAATATTTCAAACCAAAAAATACACACCATTACTAAACTTATCCTGGGAAACGTAAAAAATTAATAGATAGTGACCAACTTATTCAGATGCCAAAAAATCAGAAATTGTTTGTAAGGAGCCTTTTAAAAGATAGGAGAGAAGGAAAGAAACGCTCAGAAAGTGAGATTTTTGTGTTCAGAATGGAGTTCGTTACATAGAATTGAATACCGAGATTTAAAAAAACAGAGATTGAAGGTAAACACAAACAAAGACTGTCCTTTGATTTTATATCTTAACCTGTGGGTGAATATTTATATACCTGTTATAGACACTAATCTGTTTTAAAAATTTACACAGACATATAATCTGCAATCGTATAATTAAGCACTGCTAATCATCTTTGAATAAGTCATATCTATACTAATATATAAAGTTGAAGAGTGTGTTTGTTTGTATAAACGTGTTAATCTCAGGAACTACGGGTTCGTGTTTAAAAAGTTATCGAGTTAGGCTATAGGCTACAAAACGTCGCCCTGTGACCAATACAAGCGAAATTACAGCGAGAAATGTGAAACAAATTGGGAAAATTATTCATCATTATAGATTTCCGAGGCCTACGCTGCAATAACGGTTCAAGATAATATAAAATAAATTGAAAAAAATTTCGACTCGGGCAGGACTTGAACCGGCATCGTCAGCGTTACGTGCTGTTGCTCTCTATACTTTCGATTTTTAAATTATATAGTGCCTTCATGTGCAATAACATGTAAAAAATAATAAAGTTTTCAAACGGTTCAGGATAGTAAAAAAATATGTATGAGATAATGATTCCTCTTTAATCTAAAAAAAATCCTGTGTGATCCAAAACAAAGTCGACGGGACCCGAACGATGGGTCGCGAGCGACGGGACTCGACCGATGTCTTAGGCAGGTTAAATTTATAAATATGTAGACAGTTTAAATAAAACACTTTAACGGTTTAAAACGCGATATATTAGTTAAACTTATTTGAAAATGATTTTTAACTTCGGCCCGACGTTTCGGATGCTTTGCAGCAGCCGTGGTCACGGGGAGACCACGGAGGGACCACGGAGGGACCACGGAGGGACCACGGAGGGACCACGGAGGGGTCTCCCCGTGACCACGGCTGCTGCAAAGCATCCGAAACGTCGGGCCGAAGTTAAAAATCATTTTCAAATAAGTTTAACTAATATATCGCGTTTTAAACCGTTAAAGTGTTTTATTTAAATGTGTACTACTCGCGTAAACTATAGACAGTATGTAGACAGTTTGCAAAAAGAAATTTGGATGCCCAAAGTAATTATTCTACGCGGACGATTTCGCTGGCACAGCTAGTTATAAAATGAATACGCAAATACTAATAGTATTCACCAACTTCATCGAATACACTATACAGCATTTGATGCAAATGTTTAAGTTAGTTTGGCCACAGTTGTCTCATGGAGATAGTGCTCCGCTGAAACTTGTCGACTGAATAATTTTCTTGGCTTATTGAATTATGAACTGACTTATGATGTGGCACTTGCCTCTTAGTAAAGGTGTACTTACACTAGAAGCTATGCCACATCTATACTAATATAAACAGGTAAAGAGTTTGTTTGTTTGAACGCGCTAATCGCAGGAACTAGGTTCGAATTGTAAAATCCTTTTGTGTTTGTTAGAGCGTTAGAGTATTTATCGAGGAGGTATATTAGCTATAAAATATCGCGCTGTGACGGATAGGTGCGATCAAAAAGCGGAAAGTGTGGAAAAAATGGGGGAAATTTATACATTTTTGTGGGTTCTCGATGCGTACGCTGCAAAAACGGTTCAAGATACCTAAAAAATATGTATAAAAGAATGATTCCTCTTTAAACGATCTAAAAAAAATTTTTACATTTAAGATTAACTAGCAAAAACGACGGGAAGCGACCGACATCGTGGTCAGCTTTAACTTATAAAGATGAAGTGGCAAAAACAAATTCGGTAGCCCAAAATTCTACGCGGATGAAATCTCAGCGGTAAGCACGAGTTCTGTCAGTTAGATTTTAAGGAAAAGATTATAGAAGAGTGAGAGTTTATCCTCTACAAAAGGATACAGATATGCGTCTGCACCTTATTAAACTTAGGAAATAAATTTTCACCCTTAGTTCTCAGATGGATTTATAAAATATGGCATTTTATGATAGTGGCGGACAGATAAGCATGGAGTTGTTGGAGCACTTGAAGGTGCAGGCGGTCTACAGACTGAAACCGTAATGGAAATTAACACTTTTCCTTCTGTGGCAGTGGCTTAACGCATTTAACACTCAGATATTCAAGACGAAGTCTAACAGGTTTAAAAATATAGATTAATAAATATTTTTTTCTAAATTCCGATTGATTCGATTGAATCCACCACACGTTATGATTAACAATACATTGCTACTACTAGACCAAGGAGTCAGAAATAAAAACTAATATATAAAGCTGAAAACTTTGTTTGTTTGTATGTTTTAACGCGCTAATCCCAGGAACAACTGATCGGGATTAAAAAAGAATGTGTTACTATAAAGGTACATGGGCTATAACATATCACCCTGTGACTAATACAAGCGAAGATACAGCGAGAAATGTGAAAAAAATATTCATCATTATGGGTTTCCGAAGCGTATGCTGCAGAAACGGTTCAACATACTAAAACACAAAATTTAATGATCTTTTTAAATTATCTTAAAAATAACTTAAAGATCGAAAATAAATTTAAAAAATGTTTGACTCTGGCAGGACTTAAACCGGCATCGTCAGCGTTCCGTGCTGTTGCTCCTGCCCTAGTCGAAAATTTTTTCAATTTATTTTCGATCTTTAAGTTATATGGTGCCTTCATGTGCAATGTAAAAAATATTAATGTTTTCAAATGATCTAAAAAATGTCTGCGACAATATATGTCTATCTTTTCAAATTAGCTTACAAGCATGTCGTGACTATTCTACGCGGACGAAGTAGCTGACTATGTTAATTAATACAAAAAAGCATTATTTCTGTATGTGTGTCACTGTGATAATATTAATTAGTTTTTGTAAACACATCCTTTACATTGACCTATTATATTACAACATTTATTCTAATGCTTTTATCTAATGAATAATTAAGATAAATTCAGTGGAACAAATGCTTAGCTGATGTATCAAGGGGGAACTTGAACTCAACGGACGCCAGGTCAAGTTTTGATCCTTAAAGTATGAATGACTTTTATTTTATTCCAAGAGGGATGATACGAAGAAACCTTTTCAGGTATTTTCAATGAATCCTTACAATTTTCGATGTTTTTTTAATGATTCAAGAGAAATTTTTGAGCAAATCTCGTGTTCGTAAGCATTTGTAATGAATGGTTTCTTTTAAACGCGGTATTTATAAAACAAGTAATGGACAAGTTGAAATTCCATCTTAAAATACTTAATCAAGAAATCCGTCTAAGTTTAAGTATTATATATTATTTTCCTATTAAATATTTAGTACCTAATTAAAAAATGTATCACCCAGTGATAAGTTAAAATTAATAACGTTTATTATATTTTAGTTTTTAACAGGTAAGTATGGTTTGTAAAATTTGTAAAATCAATTTAGTTAAATATAAAATTATATAGTTAAATGTTTCAAATAAAGGAGTTGTAATTTAGTTGACTTATTTATTTAATTCGTTTTTGCAGGATAACTGTTACAGACAGCTTGCTCTTTGGAACACTCTGTACAAACACGACAGACAGACAGACAAACATTTTGACGAATCTTTTTGACGAATCGAAATATTTTTTGAAAATTTAAAGAGAATAAAGTATATTTTATTTTAATTCTTTTTTTTTTACGTGGGGAAATCCTTTCGGATACCCACCGCACCAGAAGGAGCAAATGGGTTATGTCGGACTTAAACTGACTAAAACCCCACAATAAAAACCTCCGAATGTGAAGCATCCCGGGATCTCTTTAGAACTCGCACGGTAGCCTCAGTGTCTGCCTCATACGGCACTCCACAGTATACACTATTAACTTATTCATATCATAAAGAGCACATGGTTGTATTTGTACAAATTTTGTATTTGTATTTATTTTATTTTAATTCAGCCTAAATATATTTAACATTTTTTACATAGGTATATATTTCCCTCTAATTTTAAACAACAATTATAGGTATGTATTATAAGATGATAATCTGTCCATAGACAAAGGCCACAATCCAATTTCGAATCACACCCATTTAAATACAGAACAACAGTGATATTTCAAAATTGGAAACTCGATTGAAATCCGTTCAGCGGTACAGAGTACAGACAAACATTACCCAAACTGTACTTGTAAAGTTGGCAGACTAATTCTCGCATTCGTACTCGTATCATTTCGCTTATTGAGTGTGTGAAAGTTTGTCTTGTAATTTAATCTTACGTGTGTATTGTACTATATCATTATAATCGTGGTATAATCAAATAAGCCTTAGAAAAAAATTATATTTAAATCCTCTCTGGAGTTTACGCTAGTAGTACATATTTCAATTAATCACTTTAACGGTTTAAAATGCGATATACATTTACACTTATTTAAAAATTGTTTTAAGGTTATTAGTTTCGCCAAATATCAAATACGACGAAATAGATGGCGCGTTTTTACTTTAACATCAGGGACACCCTCCATCGTTAGTCTCCCCGTGACCACGGCTGCTGCAAAGCATCGGCAGTTAAAATAATTTTCAAATATGTTTAACTAATATATGTATATCGCGTTTTAAACCCTTAAAGTGTTTTATTTAAGTAAAATTTGAAAAAGCGGCTAAAAGTCAGAATAAAATTTGATCTTTTTAAATTTGACGTTTTTTCGTTTCTTTTATTGTCAGTCTATGGATTTCCGAATATCGCATTGACAGCGCATCTAGATGTAACATAACTGGGGTATCATAAACTGAACTCCATGTCTGTCTGCCCTCCTCTGTCACAAAAATTAAAACTAAAACTAATACTGTAAATAACGAAGCTTCTAATAAAATTATGTGAGTGGTGATAAATCAATACGCTATTGAAATAATCCACAACCCTGTTCGACTTTATGTACTCAGCAGTGAAGTTGCCATTAGTGCTAAAACACTCGTAAATTATAACTTTATCTTCGCTTCATGGAATACTTTAGTCTACCCTTTTTAGGCGCTCGACTTATTTCGTTCGTATTTTCCACATAGAATTATTTATAATTGTATATAACTAATCTGTTTTAACATTCTTTTGTTTCGGTTCTAACAGAACGTATCGCTTAATCTACTATCTGTATTGGTTTTAAGGAAAATGAAAAACGTCATCCTAACAATTTTTAATAATTCAACAGTCTTTAACAGCAGCAGCAGTACAGCAAGAGCAGCAAAATTCAGCAATTTTTTGTTAAGCCCGTTGTGGTATACCTCATTACATAATAAATCTATGTATGCTCAGTACGTACAGAAAGCAACTTTTCATTAAAACGGCTGATATATATAGACCCTAATATTTTCGATCATTAGTGGTAATACAATACTTTGTCTTGCGTGATTAGTACACATTTCAATAAAACACTTTTGACGCTTTAAAATGCGAAACATATTTGTTAAACTTATTAACAAATTATTTTTTCTAGTTAAATGCCCGATGTTTCAAAACAAGGCTGTTGCAGCCGCGGTCACGGGGACCTACAATTAAACTAATACATTTCGGGTTTAAGCCGTTAAAAGTGTTTTATTATAAGTGGTAACACAGTTTTGAAATTGGTAGCAGATTTTTAATATAATTGCACTACATACAACTAATATTACCATATTTCCATATATTTAAAACCGAACTAACTTTCTCTTCGTAGTTTAAAACTTTCATTTTATTCAGTCAACAAAGAAGAACTTTATCTAAATAAGAAAAATGCAGCAAGTGTAAAATGTATGTTCTTAACAACAAAAATATCCTCTCGGCGGTCTCGTCTCAAAGAAATATATGATTCCCCACAAGTTTCGAGATAAGCGGGTCTTAAAAACTTGATGTTTTCCTAAAAGATTGTTGTTGGACGAACAACTTTCGCGGGATATGAATTTTCCTTGCGAAAGGTTTATTATGAGTTATCTATTATTCTGGAATACAAATTAACAAGACGGACAAAAAGCAACAACGATCGGTTTTAAAATAAAAGTTTTTGACACATTTGAAGTTTACATTTTTTCAAGTATATCGCACACTTCGCTACGTCATCTGTGCCCTACTCAACCAAAACAAGTTTATTTGTCTTAGGGATTCGAACCCATATACAACAAAGTTTGTCATTATGTTTAATTGGAAAACAAGTAAATGTTTTAAAAAAAAGTTACAAACGGTACAGTATATATAAAACTATAATTTAAATCTCTATTATCAGTATATTAGATTTAACATTGTTTAAACGGTTTTTGTGATTTAATCCAAAAGTCTTTCTCGATAAATGGTCCATTTAATAGAAAAGTATTTTATCACTTCGACCAAACAAACAAACTCTGTCGCTTTATAATGTTAGTATAGATAATTGCTTAGCAATATGAAACGTAAAATGTGACCCAAGCGTGTTTCAAAACTGCCAAGAAAATTATTCAACGTCGAGCTTCAACTGTTTCAAGTTTTCACAGAATAAATATGATCGAATTGAAAAATAATATGGCAAAAACAAATGGACGGTGGAATCTGAGGAGAGTTCATTTTCCCTACTCCGAGGTTCATTACGTTTCAGTGCTGCATTATTCACGAGGCTTGCAGGAAGACACTTGCTGAGTAAGACTAATATCATTTTCACGAGCTTTTATTCAGTTGAAACGAGATAGAATGTTTAATTTCTCATGCCTTGATCAATTAACGTGGCTTCGAATTTGGGGAATTGGGATTTTAACGTTGACAGTTTTAGAGGTTTGACACTATTTTCAATTGAGACAAACTAATCTTTTGACAGAGGACACTAGCCTGGTGTCGACTTGAATCAAAGTGGAAATTGTCCCACAATAACATTTTAAGCGTCATCGTGCTTTTCCATCTTTGGACGGGTCCCGGACAGAATTTCAATATTCTCACTACGCAGTGAAGTCCAAATTACACACATACAAAGACGAATAGTAGGGTTTTGAAAATTGAGTATTGCAGCATAACTGTGCTGCAACATAAGGTGACGCAAGACCCGCTTGCCATCATTTTCTTACATTAAATATAATCTTTTTACATTAATTATTTTATTTTAATTTCATTTTCTTCCTAGCATTGTAGTAAATGTAAAAATGAGTCAAAAAAGAGATTTTATTTTTAATTTAAATATTCTACACAACTGTACTATTCAAACAAACAAATCGAACCTATGATCGGTTATCATTGTCATGATGACCTCATCATACACATATTAACTATATTTATATATGAGTCGAGTTTCACCTTGTTTCAAAATGACATATTTAATGTAAAAATGATCTATTTGCAAAAATATATATAGCTTAACATTTTCCTTATTTGTATCAAGATTATTTCTACTAATAAATATTTTAAAAGCTTTCGGCAAATTCTCTCGAGTTCAAATCAATTTCGTTAACCTAACGACATAATTAACAGCTACACCTCCAACGACATCGGACTTCAAATTAATTAAATAATAATTGCTGAAAGAACTTTCCCCGTTTTGTAATCCAAGTCTAACGTTGGGGCTGTTATTTTTAAACAAAGACGGTCTTTAATTATTCGGATGAACTTGATCTGCGTAAAAAGGCATTTTTGCAAGTGGGTTTTATTCATTATATGTAATTTCATGTTTATCCACTAAAAGTCTTATAAATAACACAGTCATACTCAGGTTTTAAAATTATTGAATAATATTTCTTATATACCCACTACAGTAACACAATACGGATTCACACCACACACCACCACATGAGCCATAATATTATCAGATATCAATAGAATTGAGCAATACAAAATCACCACGATGTTTCTTTGAACATAAAGATAGAGGAAAATAGACAAGTATGAGGCCCACCAGATGGGAGGGGAAATACGCCAGCCATATAACATATAAATAAGATGCGATGTCGACCTAATTAGGCATTGGATATTCGATAATCCATACTGAAACCGAAACGCGATTTACGGCTTATTCATCGAGCAAGCAAAGTCCAACGAGTTTCAGAAAAAAAATATACAGAAATTAATAAGCAACATGTTAGATTCGGTGGAATCAAACTTATGACACGTAAATTACTAGCCATACATTGCTACTATTACGCCAACGCCCTTTTCTAACAAAAAAGGATAATCAAAACTGTTATCAAAATTGATAAACGACGAAACATCCGCGAACAAACATAACAAGACATAAGTACAAAACAAATTGAGAACTATTTTTGAGACGGTATAAAATGTAAAAGGAAATGGAATGAAATAGGATTTTTCCAAATTTAACTATTCGGCTGGGATTTGATATAGACTTCACTTTAAAAAGCAAACAACTCATATGTTTTGCGATTTCAGGTGACTGAATAAGGGCGTGGCGTCACTTGGAGTGATCAGCTTTTATATAAATATCTAATTTCTACTATATACGGAAAAACGTATTAAAGCACCAGCCTGGCTTGCATTTTAATTGTATAATAGATTCATTAAGATAAGATAAGTTTGTGTAAAACTTATTTACGTGCTTCCCATATTTCTAATGACAGAAAGCCGAATAATCTGTGTAAGGCTTTGACGGCCACCGTCCAGCATATCAAGATCAAGAGATCATTTCTCGTTTGTTCGAAGAATTCATGATGATGCCGTTCGCTCGTGATGGCGAAACGTCGAGAACCTTTTCTTGCTTATGTCGGCCGAATAGCTTGAAAAACAATGATATGCTGAACAAAGATCCAGTTTTCACTTTTAAGTAAACAAAATTATCGCTTCGAATCTGATTTTAAGGCTATTTATAGTTAACTATCTTACTTTTATAGAGTTTGAAAGGGTGTATATTTTTTTTTCACACCAAAATCTAGCAATACGTAAATCTAGCACAAATACAATAATAACATCGAAAGATATACTCTTTTTCAAAGTGAAAAAGGGAGGTTTTGAAATCTAATATCAAAAAATAACACTTTAATATATTTATATCATAGCAAAATCGCTACAAGTGAGACAGCATCCATTAATATATACGAAGGCATCTCCCAGATTGCGCCGTGCAAGGGAAAGCACACTACACCAATAACTGTGCATTTATATTACATTTTACAATTTCTACAGCGGCAGCTGACCTTTTCGTACGAAATATTATCAATGAGAAATTATATCTACTAACAAAATGTATCACTAAAAATTTACTCAAAAATATTGTTCAATAGGTAATAACTTACTAAATAATTATTATATAGAATAAAAATTTAAAAAATCTGTTTTTCAAATATAAAAGAGTTGTTTATTCTTTCTAGAAACAGTTTTAACTGTTGTATTTAAAATTATACTATATATCACTGTATGGTTTAAATTTACTATTTACAATATTATTGCGCGTTAATCCGATGAAGTTATGAAACAATATATGGGTTTCGTATGCAAGACGCGCACAAATTCATATTCCTTAGATCAGCCGTGGTTTAAGAAAACTAAGGCTGTGGTTTCCTATTAACGCAGTAAGTCCTGTATTACCAGATCTACGCGCGTTGATGCAAAACAACCGCACGAGACGAACGGCGACGCGTCTAGCGACTGAAATAATGTAACGGTGAGATATGTATGTATGTGTTCATTGAAGAGAATATTGTTTCTTACATACCTCTGTAATGTTACTAGCTGTTACTCACGACGTCATCCGTGTCCCGTCCAATCATTCTGGCGAGTTAATTTAAAAAGATAGTTAGTGGCAAACTTCTGTACCCTGACGCATTCCTCGATAAATAGTCTAACCAACAAAAAAAATGTTTCGATTCGAACTAGTAGTTCCAGAGATTAGCACAACACGCGTTCAAACAAACAAACAAACAAACTGTTCCATTCTATAATATTATTTTAAAAATCGAAAATAAATTGAAAAAAAAATCGGCTCGGGTAGGACTTGAAACGGCATCATCAGCGTTCCGTACTGTTGCTCTACCAATTGAGCTACCGAGACACCTCATCGTCGAATTTACTGATACATGCACATCTCGCAATGTAACTTCAACCTTAGCGCTTGCGTATTAAGGTTCAACGTCTTATGCTTTGCAGCTTCAGAAATCATTCAAGATGAAATTACAAAGTTATAAACGTTTGAAAACTTTTATATATTCTATATATTTTATTTCTTTAATATTAGTATAGATTTTGAGCGTAAGATATTCAGATCAATAGAATCTATATCTTGACGCTACATATTGCGTTACTTAATTCGCGATCTACAGCGTTTAAATGAAACCGCAGCCTAAACAGCATCTCCGTGGTTCAGCGAAACTTACAGAGACGTGCCTCTAACTTTGTATTACGCTTCGAAAACTTTCGTTTAACTGAGATTGTCTAAGTTTGTAATGTAAACGGAAATAATAAAACTATCTATCTGTTAATATAAGATTAAATTATATTTTTATTAAGCCTGTTGTTTATACTTCCATACAATGTAAATCTATTTAATTAACAGATTTTGGTGAAAACTTTAACATTTTTCACATGTTATTGCACATGTTGGCACTGTATAAATTAAGAATCAATTGAACAAGAAATATTATATTCATGTCCTGCCCGAGTCGTAATTTTTCAATTTATAATCGCTTCTTAATTAAGATTATTGAAGGTATATTTGGTTTAAAATGATATAATCGTTATAGAATAGTTTAATTTACTTAACATTTTTTTTAGAATACAAATAAAAATATTTAATGAATGCATTAATTCTTAATTAGTAATAAATATTGCATGAATTCGCAAAACGTAGAACCAAAAGAAAGTTTCTCCCGTTCCTTGAAACATTTTCTGCCAGTTTAATCCTGATGTGTAATCTATAGTGTAGTGTTTACAAGCGTTAATACTACTGGGCCCAATTTATGTCCCTAAATTTTTTTAGTAAACAAGAACTGTAAAGTGTAAGAAGAGGAAGCGCCGCATCTCGTAGCGCATTTAATACAGCAATATAGATTAATTTATTTTCCTCATGGCACGTTTTCCACGAATTTCAATCAGTTTTTCAATATTTCCGGCTGGCATGGGTCAGATCGGGGTCACCTAATTCGATTACAATTATCTGCAGTGGTCTCCAGCGACAGAATTGTAAAGGGCTGATTGTGACATGACGATGCCAAAACTAACAGACTCAAACGCTTTTGTCATCGATATCTGTAGTTTGGGTATAACTGACCAAAAGGGAACGGAACTCATTTACTAAAATAAACAGTCTTTAATTCAAAATAAGGGCAATACTTTAACATATTATAAATTTAACAAATTATTTATTATTACATTTTTAAACTATAGTTAAAAATATGTAGGAAATGGCTTTGTGGCTTATTGGTGTTCTTGGGCGTAATCGGAGTTCCGAATCTTGACAAAGTTTAAAATAAATTCAGGGTCATAAAAAAACACTTTTTGTCATTGCTGAAAAGAATCGATGAAATATACAAGAGAGAGTGCCCGGTGTACGTGAAAGACTATACAACACAAAACACATAGGTATATAAATATACTATAAAACACTGATAGATAGTAGTTACACATTTAAATAAAAAAAAGGTTTAACGATTTAAATGTAATTGTATTAACTTATTTATTCCGCTTTTTAAACCGCTAACGGTACATGTAGGTATAATAAATTATTCTCCAATACACACTTTTACATTTTTTATTTATATACATACACATTTTACAGAACACATTTGTGTATGTTTAAATAACTTAACTTTGTTAATATTTAAAATTATTTATTATCAAGCTTGTTATAGATTTTATGGGTAACCATTATCCCATGTTATTCTGAAACATGTCAAACAACAGTAATAACCAGACATCAACTAATGCGGAGATCGCACACCAATAATATTTATCACCACAACAGAATTTACTATTCGATCTAAACTTTAGCTATAATTATCAGGACATTACGTTTTTATAAGATGTACGTTGTACAATTAAAAGAACAATAAAACTACCAAGAAGTCAGAACAAATTAAATTTTAATTTCCTTCGAATGGAAATAATGTCGCAGTGTGAGCAGAGAAAAGCCTTTTAAAATCTTAATTAGATTTACCTATTAATAGTCTTTAGAAAATTTTCTCATTACGCGCTGGCTTCTAATGGTTTGCTATAAAAGGACAGATAGTCTTTTTATATTCACTTCATTACACGTATGCAACGTCAGAAAGTACATGAATTTGCAAGACGAAGAAGAAGAATCTAATACGAAATATATTAAACTTGTGGAGGGGGATAGACAATCATGAGATTGTTTTGACGAAATATAAAATGACCCAACTCTTATTCCTTATGAAAATCCCAAATAATTTCAAATATTTCATTTAATGATGTAGATGTGCTGCCGAACTATTCTGGCTTTAGATATTAGGACATTTTATCAAGTCTCTTGAAGAATCTAGTTTATTGCGTTAATACATAATTATAACTAAAGTTTGAATGAAATGATATGTCTCATTTCTACTAAACTTGACTTTTTTTAATGCAACTTCTATCAATAAAATTGACACATGCTCTCTACCCTTGTTTGTGTATCTTCAAGCGGTTAAAAGCTAGCTCAGAATTTTTAGGCGCCTATAAGTATGCAACATTCTGTATAATGTAACACATTGTTTCAACTCACTAGCGAGAACACAGCTTGAACGTGCTATCCACAACAAAGATACAATTTCTAGACCGGAGACAGTGCTTTGAGTAATACCTATATAGCTCAGCTCTCGTTGTTTTCTATATAGGCTAATGAGAAATGTCAGAACCTATTTATCATATATTCACGTGTGTCACCTACGTGTTTGTACTATCTGTAGTTTACGCGAGTAGCGCACATTTAAATAAAATAACGTTAAATTATTTTAAAACGTGAATTACGTTAAGTTATTCACATTTTATTACTACGACCCGGCGTTGGTCTATTGTGTGGATTTTTAGATCGCTGAGATGTTATTTGGCAGGAGTACTTTACGTTCCATCAAGTGAGCATGAGATTGTCCGTCTTCCTTTATCATAAAAAGTGTTTTAATCTAAACCACGATGTATTTCCGGCTTCGAATCCCCCAAAGTAATTAAATATTTGTGCCTTACTATCCTTTTATATCTCGTCCTCATCCACCCGACATTCCGGAAACCTTTCATCATTTAATCAAGCGGACAAACATCAATCATTTCAGGGCAACCTAAAAAAATTCTGGGTAAAAGCGTGTAAAACTTGAGAATCATTCATGATTTGTAAATTGTATCGCGGCGGTCGATTTGTTAGCTCACGAAAGTTTCACGAAATGAAAACAATAACAAGAGTCTAACTTGATTGAGTTTTTAGGGAACTCGAAGTTTGATTGAATTTTGTATTATTATGACCTGGTTGAGCCCTCTTAATGCCTTTGGGCGGGATTTAGTCGCAAATAAAGTAAAAAGATAAGGGAATAAAACAAAGAAAAAGTAACAAAGTCCTAACTTACTCCGCTGGCGCAGCGACCCACATTGTATCTTTACCTCCAGAGCAAGAGAACGCCACTTTGTTTATATTTTTATTGGCAAGTTTAAATAATAAAAGAAGCATTAAACCTCCTTTTTAAGTCTAAGAATTGTACTCTGAAATTCACAGCGTCCCTTGTTATATGTCACATTTCACTGGAAACCTAACATTTTCTTAATTAAACAGGTAATGTTGCGCACCAGCTGTATTTTTTTGATACAGGAAGTCGGACAAGTATCGCTTATTGATAATACCTATAACAGTTGCGCTGTCGACCTATTTTAACTTTGGATATTGGGAAATCCACAGACTGAAACCGCGATTAAATTTCACGGCTCTTTCATCTAAGCGGGGTGGTTCGTGATCCGGACGGAATTTAGATATTCCTATTCTCCATTCAATGACCTGATTTCCAGATGAAGTGCAACATGTTTAAAAAAAAATTGATTAGAAACAAATTGGACCAATGGGCGTCGAACCCACGACTCATTGATTAGCCATACATTGCTACCACTAGACTAAATAGACTTTCAAATAAATAATTACGAGTTACGGCTATATTTGTAGGGAGATATAGATATATGAACTACACACATTAAGCATGCAGTTAGTGGGTATTCATATAAAACCTCCTTATTTAATAATTTGTAACCTTTCAAGAAAATGGCCTGTCCAATCGTTAGTGTGTCTTCGTGGTTATCGATAATATCATGATAAATTATCGGCTCTGTCTCTATTCAAGTTAGTTGAGCGCAATTTCATGAAGTCCTTTATCATAGGGTCGGCCTTTATCGACGCTTTAATATTAAATGAAGCTTTAATAAATGACTCCGTATGGTTATTGGTGATTGATGATAGGATTCACTGGAATATATTACTTAGTTATATTCGACGGGCTTGTTGGTGTAATGCTATAACAATATACAATGTACGGCTAATAATCCACGGGTCGTCGGTTCGAACCCAGCGGGGTTCAACATTTTTATTTATTTATTTTATTATACACATATTCTACCATTACAGAATAACAAAATATATATTAGACTTCATTTGGAAATCTGCATATTAAATGGGTGATAGGGATACCGTAATTACGTCCAGGTCACGTCCGGTTTAAGTGTGATTTTCGAACATCTAAAGTCAAAATGGGTCCACAGCACATCTTGTTTAGATGTTGTATAGCTGGGGTATTTCATCTACTATCAAGTGAACGCTTGCCCTAACCTATTGTAAAAATATTTTTTAATTTAACTTTACCATACACACAAAATTGTTATAGCGAAAAAAGTTAAAACTTTACGAGTACAATAATCATTCTAACTGAATTGAGTCTAAAAAAAAATAGAAATTTACGTAAATACATTTTGGGACACATAGAATATTTTATTTATAGAATCTGTAATTCTATATATAAAATACTAGCTGTGCCAGCGACTTCGTCCGCGAGAATCGTTATTTTGGCAATCCCAATTAGATTTTGCAAACCCCTTCATCTTCATAAACTTAAGCTAAGCCAAGATGTCAATCGTGTCTCTTCATGACGTTCTTGCAAGTTATCTTAAAAGATAGTCATATAGCGTCGCGGACGTTTTTTTTAGATAATTTAAAGAGGAATCATTATTTGATACACATTTTAGGTATTTTGACCCGTTTTCGTAGCGTCCGCATCTGAAGCCCACAGAGATGAAAAATTTCCCCCGTTTTGTTCACATTTCCTCGTTACATTTTCTAACCAACAACTAACAACGAAATATTTTTTTGCATTCAAAGCCGTTCCTGAGATTAGCGCGTTCAAACAAACAAATAAACGAACTTTTCAGCTTTATATGTTAGTATAGATATATGTATAGATTCTATATTGCAGTATTGTTTATATTCTAATATTGTCTATATTTTAGTATAATCTAAATTCCAGTATACCTACTCTGTGGCATTTTAAAATGGCGACCGTTCACATTCATTTTTCATAATCCGATGAATATTTGGCACAATTGTAAAATTCATTACGCGAAGTATTTATATTCATGACTTGTGACTCGTGTTGAGTCGGAAAATCGTTTTCACAACATAAATGCATTGATGTAAATGTTGAGTTGATAGTCCGTCGACAAACATTTGCTTGTAATAGCAATAACATTGAGTCAGTTTGTGTTGGCACCACTGAATATACATCACTTCCACGTACGTACCAACTGTGTAATAGCGTTATTTCATTTTAAATAAAACACTTTTGACGGTTTAAAACGCAAAATATATTAGTTACTAAATTTATTATATAAGATAAATAATTTACAATTTGACTAGGGTCGTTTCGGATGCGTTGCAGTAACGGAGGGAGGGTGCCATTAACGTCAAAGTAAAAAAAAAAAACTGAACAAGATGGGCTGTCGACTTATTTTGGCTATATGTTCGGAAATCCACAGACTGAAACCGAAACGCTATTAACCTTCACCTTTTTCATCTGTGGACGGTGGTTCGTGACCCGGGCGTAATTTCGATATTCTTGCTATCCATTTAATATTCATATTTCCAGACGAAATCCAACATGTTTTTTCGAAAAAATATAAACGTATTAGAAAAATGTCGCACCCACGAACAGTTGATGGTTAGCCATACAATGCCACCACTACCCCAACAAGACCGTCAAAATATACTTTAGCTAATGTTTCTTTAACTTATTTAATTATCCGCCTCTGTCGCCAAAAGGTTAAACGTATTGCGTTATGCGCGAGAGGTCCTGGGTTCGAATCTCAGGGGAACAAAAATGTTGTTCCGGTCAGGTAGGGCACAGAAGTCTGATCAACTACTTGCCCGTTAAGTGAAACGGACACAGAAATGTGTTCGCCCCACGCCCCCACAAGGAGGAACCGGGATTTCACTTTTTTTTTTTAATTAATAACCTGATGTATGATTATGTATGTTAGAGGTCAAATTAAATGGACAATAATTAACTCTAAACAGTTCAAAAGTGGTGGCCAATTTTGGTTGTCATTAAATTGCAATGAACTTTAAATTATTGAGTGATTTGTAAAAAAAATATACTCTGATTTACGCGAAGATTAGAACCTACGTGAATAAATGATTTTTTGACTTTGGCTTTATCATCTATAAATACTATTCGCGAAAACTATAGACATTACATGATAAACGGCAAATTTTGATAGCTAAAGCTATGAAATAGGACTAAATTTTTTGTAGACAACCGAAATGAATCATTAGATGTATGGTAGATTCAATCGGGTTTTCGATATGTTAGCTTAAGTGAGGTGAATTCATCATTTTGTTTATTCCCGCGATACACGTGAACGCTTTTACTTTGAACGATCTCAACTGATCAATCAAACTTACGACAAATTGGTTAAGCCAATCTTGTTCGGTGTGGCGATAAAAGCTAACCGGACTTTTTTTGCTTATTCAACTGAGCGTATTGGATGGATGTAAAAAATTGGAACGACGAGGTGGGTTTTTTAATTACAGTTGAGTAAAAATGTCAAATCCCGGGGTACAAACATTTTGTTTTTAATTTATTCATTTCGATTATATATTTTTCTATTCTAATGCCAAGTTAACTTCTCTACTAAGTAATATTATAAAGCTGAAGAGTTTGAATAAAACACTTTAGGGGCTTAAAACGCGGTATATTTTAGTTAAACTTGTTTAAATACATCGCGTTTTAAACCGTTAAAGTGTTTTATATAAATGTGTACTGCTCGCGTAAACTACAGACAGTACTGAAGAGTAGTTTGAACGCTAATCTTGAATCGAAACAATATTTTTGTGTTGGATGACTTATGAAGAATGAATTTAACATTAGGCTGCGACCAATAGGAGTAAAGATACCAAAACATATGTATGAAAGAAATTATTGTTCTTGAAGTGAAAAAAAAAATGTCATGCGACAGTATATGTCTATCTTTTAAGATAAACTCGCGACGTTTGCAAAAAAATATTATAAGATGCCCAAAGTCTAAAACTAGTCGTGGCTAAGCTAGTTAAGAAACATGTGGCTCGGATTTTGACTTCAAAGACATACGAGTGAGATTTAAAGGGTAAGTTTATATTTCGGCCTAAAATTTATTTATAATTATATAAGACATTTTTTTTTTAACTTAGTAACATGAATAATCCTCCGACTTACCGAGGACGACACAACACTAGTGCGACACATTTGACGCGCACGCCCCGCACTAGCTCAGTAAATGTCAAATACGAACTATGGCGCGCTTTTTGTTGGCTAAGCCAAATTTTGGCTAATAAATAAACATTTTAGAATTTAACATTGTGTTACCGTTTTATTAGTTTTAGAAGTGCGATTAGTAATCTTGCCCACGAGTGAACTTTCGTGAATTGGACGATAATTTCACTTTTAAAATGCAATTTGGTTGGTGAAAAAAACTGCCGTTTTTGGTTGCGAAAAGACGCTTATATTCTATAATTTAGTGATGGACATACATAATTAGTGATAAGAACGCTTTCAGTAACTAAGTGTTATGCATTTTGGCACTTCATGCTTGATTTTTAAATGATTTCACTAACCTCCCATAGGCCAAGTTTTTACAAGTTTTCGGTGAACTTTTTCTCGTTGAGAAACCGGTTTATTTGTGTGAACTATCGTGGTGTGATGACGATTGCATTACAGGGTGCTTGAATACGCTTCAGATGCATGTTGAAATGTTCCTGATTATTTGGTGAGATTGTTCCATGAACTTTTGTACTTACATAATTAGACTGATAACTTGAGCATACTTTAATATCTGTTAAAATGCTCAGCAACCCATAAATAACACAAGTGAACTATTCTAAGTTGATAAAGAGCTCATTTCAAACTAAATTCAAGCAATACTTATTTTGATAATTGAACTTTTGATAACTGAATCTATTTACTTAAGTATTTTGCTAAATAAGTTTACTTTATTCAATTAAGACAATTATTGGTGTTAGAGACAGCGGTATAATGCTAATCTGTTAGGTTTATTGTGTGGGACTTCATTTTAATTGTAAACATGGGTCGGCACCAGAAGAGAAATAGGTCTACTAGTGCATCTTCATCGGGGTCAATTGATTCTGATATACAATCTAAAAGTAAATGACAGAAAAAAACAGCACTAAAAAGAAAGAATAAGAGAATCAAAGCGTTAGAAGGGTTGATTAAAGAATTACAAAAAACAAATTACAATAAGGGTGACACCACACCAAGAGTAGAGGCGGTGCGGAGGATGTGGGATGGAATGATTTTATACCTGAGTTTGATCCTCAAAAGTGTGGCTAGTATGCATGGCTGGGATGGACGCACTTTCATATGCAACTGCACTTCTAAGTTAGGTGACTATGCTAAAAGCCGGTATAAACACCAAACTTGCTATGACATTAAGTGGGATGAGTGGAAAATAAAATTGATTACAGCATTTAATGATTATTTTAGAATTTAACATTGTGCTTCCGTCTTAATATTAGGAATACATTGTAGTCTGACTTAACTCGATTTCATATTCACTTCCACATTAGAATACTTAGGCATCTTGCAGGTGCCAATACATAGGCCATACATTTGGGTCTGTATAATTTTTAATTTTGGGAAAAGACATTTGACTGTTGTTTGCATTTCATATCCAAATTTTCTTAAATAATAAACATTAATAATGTAGATGCATGATTCTTACAAGAATCTTCCATTTGATACGTCAAGGTTGCACGCACCGCGTAACATCAAAATGGACACTGATAAATTATCCAATAAAAGTACAGTCGTAAACAAAATGCTTCGTCTCGGTCATCTTTTTGACTTAAGTGTAGGCATTAAACAATTCGTGCCACATATCACTGTTTTTATAGATGAAAAACGTATCCCCCAGATCAAACATTACAAACATTAGTCAAATTAACAAACTATGGTGTAATTGTTCTTTGTTTCAATTTTAAATTCAGGATTAATATTTATACTTTTTCACTCTCCTCTCCCTTGGTCAAAACGAGGTTATTTTTAATTGCTATAATGCTACTTGTTGTAACTTATACTTTAAAGTCTTATGGCATTATTGGTGACCTCTGCTTTTTTCATATTTCCTATTATTGTAGTTTTAAAGCAGACTATTCGTGGTTGCTAAACCTTAAAAAAATGACACTAATAACCTACCATAATAAAGTTTAACTGATTATTAAAAGAGACTTGAGGAAAACATCAGTTACCCGGTATATTTGCGTCGTGTCTGTCTTCATACGGCTTACGTCTTAAAAGCTTTTCGAAATATTTCGCTCTGTCATGACCGTCACTTCACAAATCGCGGCGCAAAGATTCAGACGTCACTTGCCTGAATTTTTGTAAAGAACGTGTTACAAAATGCATTGGCTTCTATCTTTTCTGATTGAAGTTTTCGGAACGGGATGGGAAAATCGGAGCTATTTCCAATTCGAATATTTTGCTGTTCATTCCTATTTTGAAGTTTTAAAAGTGTTAAATAAAAATACAGTTGTTTGTTACATCTTACACAAATAAAAAATACTTTGTGCTAAACGGTATTATGCCAGCTTGTACATGCAGACTTGTACATATATAAACATACAGCTATGTACATATGTACATTTTGTGGCTTGCTGATCGCTGATTATTATCTGACCTCAAAGATTAATTTGATTGTATGCAAATCAAAGCTTCTTTCGTTGATATTGCAAAAGTAGGGCATAAATAAAATCTTATTTCCCCCATGTGGGAACTGGGGATGTCTGTACCGGTTTCATTGATATTTATTTCGTCATATTTATTACATAAATAAAAAATATCACTTCTGATTGTGAATTTTTTGATGAGATATTTGTGTCTTTTTCGTCTTTTAAAAATAGACGCCTTGCGTTTGTGTTTCTTGCAACGTTACGTACAAACACATTATGTTTTGATCCGATTTTTTTTCTCAGAAGCATGCATGTGTAGACTTAATAATAATAAATTAGATGATAAGATTTTGTCCGCGACTGTACGTCCTAACAAGGGGTATCATATTCTCCTAACCCCTTTCCATCACAGCCAGCTGACCGGTCGGCCGTCTAATAATACTTGAATTGTGCTATTTATCACTTCTCCACTCACGTGTAGCATATAGTTCTGATACACCACACTTTGAACTATATTGTATAACGGTTTTCAGTAGTAAGATTATAACTAGATAGTAAAAGTATACAAATTCAATTATTAAAGTAAACATGTTTAACGGTTTATACTACAACATATATATTTTAATTTATTCTTAAGTACGACCCGACATCACAGATGCTCTTAAGTTACAACCGAATTAACTCATCAAAAGAAACAATTTTAATGGTTTAAAGTGTGGTTAAGAAGTAAATGTGTTAATTCCTTGAAAATTTAAAACGACAAATTGAGTGGTTAATTCCGGTTTTGCCACATGGGACATGGGACGAAATTTTAAATATTTTAAACCTTCTTGTTGTACGTATTCCTAGATCTATGAAAACATGTGTATATGTGTTTGTTTACTAAAAATCACAAAAAACATAAACTACACATACACTGTATGCGAGCTGTACGTCGTTTATACTTGTTCACAGCTTATATCGACATTGGCATGATTTTCGCCGTAAATAAAGGTCCGCTGAAAATAATTCAATTAACAAACGACTTCAATTCGTGCAGAGCAATTACCACTGATTACCGTCCGAATTTCCATTATCGCTTTGATCGGAGATTTACGCAGTCCTGACTTTATTTCGAATGCGCGCTTCGACTCAATTTCAGCGAATTCTGTTCTATTTTAGTGAAAAGTGTAATGGGACACTTTTGCCCATCATAACGGCATAGTAGTAGGTATTATTATTAAAAGAAAAATAATTCTTCCATACATATTTATTTAAGTATTTTCGCAGCTCATAAAAAGGGTTTCCTCATAGATGAATAATTTTCCTAGTATTTACATATGTCCCACTGCTTCTTTGCTCTTGTTGGCCGCAGCCTGATGTTCGTTCTAAAGCCTTCATCTATAAATGGCCGATTGCACACAAAAATATTTAGTTCAAACCAGGGCCGTAGTTACAATAATTTTCAAACAAGTTCAACTTAATATACACGTTAATTAAATTTAATATATATATATATATAACTTATAACGTTTTTATTTAAAACTTAACAATGATATTTAAACTAGCTCTTCCTCCCCTTCACGTGAGAAGCAATTTGAGAAAAGCCCCCTACTTGAAAGAAGAAGAAGCAATTTCAACACGTTTTATTTAAAGTAATATTCAACCATTCATCCTCCCAAATATGAAAGAGCCGATGAAGCGTAACAGATGTTAGTTAACTTTTATTGGACGCTTGTGGACATATTCCAAGTTGGCAAGCTTTAAAGTTTAAACTGAGCGGATATTCGTGTATTTTGTATAACGTTTGTGTTTACAAGGCTGTGGTTCTATTCCCCGTCCGTCTACACTTAAAATATACCCATTTTAGGCTTTGGAAATCGACTTCGAAAATCTACAGAATGCAACCGAAACGCAATCAAAGTTCACGGCTTTTCATCTGTAGGCTCGTAACCCTGACGGAATTTTTATAATTCTATCGCCCGTTTAATATCTAGATTTCCAGATGGAGTCTAACATGTTTCAGAAAAATTATAAATTGAATAGAAACATCTTGAAGGGTGGGGATCGAAGCCATGTCTCGTTGAGCCATGCACTGCTTTGCAAGAAAGACTTTTATGGCACTTAGAATTGCAAAGAACGTGCATTCGCCGGTACAGTTGCAGCGTTGAAAGCCTTGCCCCCCCAAATTTGAGTCCTTGCGGGCACATTCTCGCAGACTGCAAGTTGTATTAACCTTATCAATACTGACTATTCCTTGCAAACTGTAAACTCATTTCGTGAATACAGTTGATTTAGAACGCCATACTTTGTCCCCAGCTTGTATAGGTTACAATGATCAGTAAGTGACATAATAACGCCGATGATGTTTCAGCTGCCTAATCTGCCTTGGCTCGATCGACTTCTGGCACGCGTACCCTAACGCTATTTTTCCAACTGGAAATTTTGCTTTTGATAGTTTTAGCATTTTCTCAGCTTGCTTTTAGAGAGACTCTTGGCCACTTATTACATTTATCACTACTAGGGTTGAATTATTAATAAAAACCGACATATATATACAGGTGTCTAGTATTTAACGCGAAAACTATAATATGAGGACGACCGTGACGGCGAGGTCATTATACATTCTCGAAGTCGAATGTTTAAAAATGTGTTCAATTACTTTAATTGATACTTGTAGAGTTCTCTCGGAAATTCAGTACCCTGATTGAATTTATACTAAAATCCCCGAACTATAAAGCAACTTATTCACATTCGAAACTAACTAGATAAGTTAACCGCTAAATTCTGAATTTCAGTTTCATAGACTATAGTTTAAATGCTCTCATTCACAAAATCTGTAATGAACGTTTGAAAGCCATTATAAAGCCTAATAAACCGTATTGTTCTATTTGGTAGTCGTTGGCATTGTTATTGTTTGTTAGTTCTGTTTTACCTCCTGATTTACCTGGTTGAAAATACTAAAAACATATATAGTTACCTTATTCTTTATTTAGAAACTAGGTGTGCCAGCGACTTCGTCCGCTAAAAATATTTATTTTGGGCCTTCAAATTCGTTTTTTGCAAACCCCTTTAATCTTTATAAACAGCGGACGACGTCAGTCGCGTCCTTTCCCGTCGTTCTTGCGAGTTCATCTTAAAGAAAAAGTCGCGGACTTTTTTTAGATCATTTACAGGGGAATTATTATTTCATACATATTTTTTGGGTATCTTGAACCTTTTTTTCAGCGGCAACCCATAATGGTGAATCATTTTTCCACTTTTTTTCACATTTCCCGCTCTATCTTTGCTTGTATTACTTAGTCACAGAGCGATGTTTTATAGCCTTCCTCGATAAATGTTCCAACCAACACAAAAATAATTTTTCATTTCGGACCCGTAGTTTCTGAGTTTAGCTCGTTAAAAAAAACAAAGAAACTAATTTTTTGACATATAACTCTCAGTAGAGTATTATTATTCTTTAGAGAAACTTAACTTTCCCATTTGTTATATCGATTATAAAACTCAATACCTAGCTAGCCTGTCCTGTAGTGTTACGTTGTTGCTTAGAGCAGCAGCACGGGATGCTCTGGGTACGCGTGTTTTCTTTTACTCTAAATAGGTTAATTTATATAATGTGCAATATATGCATGTAAAATATATTTAAGTTTTTAATCATTAAAACATACTTAACCACTTTAAACCGAGATACATCACATTTCGATTCATAGTGACATCGGTGATATATTCATCGGAATAATCGACAGTTGTGACAGATTGATAAGAATAATTGTGAGGCTTACAATAAATTGAATGGATTCAATATGGAATCTTTGTAACTTGATTTCGTTGTGACTTACATTTTTGGCCTCGTTATATTATTCTACTCTTCAAGGATTTTTGAGTTTTTTCGCTGTCACGATGAAATTACGTTAACTAATAATATAAAATGGAGCTTTAGAAAGGCAACCGGTACAGAGCCCGTATTCCAAAATTTCACGTTAAAGCTACTATACTGTTTGTATTTTACACACGAAGTATATAGATTTAAATAAAACGCTTTAAACGGTTTAAAACGCGAAATAAAGGCTAATCTTTGACCACTGCTGCTACAAAGCATCCGAAACGTCGGACCGTAGTTAAAAATAGATGTAATAGGGTTAACAAATTTCGCCTTTTGAAACCGTCAATGGTGTTTTATTTAAACCTAAATATTAGGTCTTACGAAATGAACATTTACGTATACAACCACGGCTCAATGGTTAATCGAGATGTCCTAGGTTAGAATCCACGGGAATTAATCAATTCTTTCGGTCGGGCAGGGCGGTAAAATACAACTCAACATTTTTTTTATTTATTAGAACAATAGCCCGACGTTTTGGGTGATTTGCAACAGCCGTGCCTACGAGAGAAACATTTATTTCGCGTTTTAAACTGTTTAATTTCTCTTATTTAAGTGTTAATTACTGACGTAAACTAAGAACGATGCTTAAGTCATTATTTCATTCATCAAGAAATAAATCCCGGAAATAAGTCAAAATGAGAACATCAAGTTCATTACGATTTTCGCTGTGAAAATCAACAATCGAAGGTGAATGAAACACAGTCAAATAAACAGCTGTGAAATATTTTATTAATTGTTTGACGAACACCGAATTATTAAATTCCCCCGTTCCGAGCAGAGTTCAAGCAATTTATATAGTATTAATATTGAAATGGGTCATAATTTATTCGTGTACCTTTTGTGAAGGTATATCTTGTATCAATTAATTCCGTAGGCATAACAACAATCGTCGCGGAGTGATTAAATTAATTACAAATGTAAATTCGTTTGACTTTTGCTGTATTGAATTGGAATATATGCATTTAAATAAGTATTACAAAAACTTTTTCGATATTTCTAAAGAAGGTACAATTACCTAATTGTTGAAATTATATTGCGCGAGAGTTGCATGTATATTTAGATAAATTGTTGTTGAGACAGGACACGGTAGTTTAATTGTTGGAGCAATAGCACGGATTAGGGTCTCAAACTTTATTATTTATATACGAGTGTACTCAAAAATAATCATCGAAAACTTTCATATTTTTCACATGTACATTATATAAATACATATAGCATTATATAAATTTAAAATCAATATAGATTGATAAAAACGAACGCTCAAATCCGATGCCGGCTCAAGTCCTGCCCGAGTCGTAATTTTATTCAGTCTAAATTGATTTTAGATTTAAACACCATATTTATTTGAATTAAACAATGTAGGGTTAGAATATTACAAACACGCTTGTCACGGTTAATTATTGTTTTCTACGAACCTTTTCAGCTTTGGAGCAAAAGACGAAGGAGGTTTTTTTTGTCTAATTTTCTGTTAATATTGCCGAATAATATTAGTGATAAAAAATAAATATTTTTATTTGACCTTAATTTAGTACCATGCTAGAAAAATGTTAATTGAATTACAAGTAAATAATTAATATAAAATGATTTAATTAAATTTGAAGAAAAAATGATGCCAAACGGATCTTGCGTCAGCAGTTTGCAGCAGAGTTACGCTTCAACACTGATTTTCAGCAAAACCATGTTCGTCTGTTAGACAGCGCTCTTTCAACTATTTGATAGAACGGGCTTTACTTCCTAACAAATCATTTTTTCCTTTTTTCGAAATAAAATAATCACTCTTATGCTACGCTGAGTGAAGTACATCTATTAAAGCGTCAAAAATAAGTCTGCAGTTTTTAACAGATTTATTAAAAACGTGCACATATTTCTATACCCAATTTATTTCATAATAATTTTATTCGAGTTATTATGAATTCAGAATTTTTACGTTCTGTTTGTCTGCTTTATGCGATTTATAGGATCATTTTTAAACTATAAATCCAGCGTGTATCTTTTGTTCACCACATATAACGTGATTACGTGCGTAATAATTTTTTTTACATGTTATTGCACATGAAGGCACTCTATCATTTAAAAATCGAAAATAAATTGTAAAAATTTTCGATTAAAAAAAATAATAATCCAGAGTTTTTATCAAACTCAAATTATCAAATACCTGGGAACCCATATTTAAAACTCTGGAACCCAATAAAAAGCATACCGGCAAACGCGAAGACACCGTTAGTCAATTCTGTAAGGACCCGGCAAGTTTTGCCAAATACCGACTTCGACGAAACAGATGACGCTCGCGTAGCAATTTATTACTTTGACATCAGAGACTTCCTCCATCTTTAGTCTCCCCGTGACCATGGCTACTGCAAAGCATCCGAAACGTCGGGCCCAAGTTAAAAATCATTTTCTAATAAGTTTAACTAATATATCGCGTTTTACACCGTTAAAGTGTTTTATATTAATGTATACTACTCGCGTAAACTATAGACTGTATTAAAAAAAAATATAATATAGAAAATCATTGGCTAGTTATTGGACTTTCGTTAAAAATCATTATTTTTTTACTAAATACGTACATTTTTGTGTTATTTTAGATACCAATAAACTGTGTTAAACTAGCCATATATTGCTGCCATTAGACCAACGAGTTCGTCTATATCATTTACTTGTTTAAATGTTACAATTAAGATTATTAAAGAAATACAGCTGGTTTCTTTCGAAGGCTAGTGTAAAAAAAACATCAACCCATTATTAGAAGGGTTAATGTTTTTTTTTGTGTAGATGAAAAGACCTCAGGAAACACGGAACGTTTTCCGATGTGCATACATTTAAACGCTGCAAATGTCTTTTGAATTCGTTTCATTGTTATCAGGAGATGTCAATATCTGAGCTGAATTTATGCTAACGCTCTGAGGGAAATGAAACCTCATTTATCACTTACGTAAGAACGTGATAGCTTAGAGCTTTACTCTTCACGGCACGTCGTCACTATACTTCTATAACTGGTAGAACTAGGTTTTTTCGTAAACACCTAGTATATGAATGTATGTGTTTTAAATAAAACACTTTAACGGCTTAAAACGCGATATGTTTTAGTTAAACTTGTTTAAAAATATTTTTAACTTTTCTCGTATTTTCGTCTCCCCCGTGGTCACGGCTGCTGTAATTCATCCGAAACCTCGGGCCGTAGAAGCCGAAGTGTTTTATTTAAATGTGTACTACTCGCGTAAACTACAGACTTTATGTGCTTTCTGTTATGTCTGTGTTATTTTACAGGCAAGTAGTTGATTAGACTTTTATGCCCTCCCCGATCGAAACAATCTATTGTTTCCCCGAAATTCGAACCCAGGACCTCTCGCTCTTGGGTCAATACGTTTAGCTATTGGGGGAGAGTCTACAGATCGTATAGATCTATTTTTATTTTAAGCTCAATTTGTTAGAGCAGCAGTGCGGAACGCTGCCGGTTAAAGTTCCGGCAGTGTCTTAATTTTTTTTATAGATATATTTACATATATCAACTGATACCGGGTCTGAAGTACTAAAGCGATCTAATTATGTTTACGATTACATTGTAACGGCATAAGGGAAATTGTTTTATAGTTGGTAAATAGCTTCGCAGATATCGCATAACTGTAATTGCACTCTTGAGCAAATTATTGCTCAAGAGTCTGAACACAAGCTGCATCCGTGCTTTCAGAATTGTATTCAAAAATGTTTCAACAAATTGTAGAATTTCTGTTACTACATTCGACTCGCTTATTATACTGAGGTCCCGTTACACCATTTGGATAGTATATACCTACGAATTTTATGTGTATACGCATGCTAAGTAATGTTTTTATATCTATACTAATATATAAAGCTGAAGAGTTTGTTTGTTTAAACGCGCTAATCTAAGGAACAACCGGTTTGAATCATCATAATGGATTTCCGAGGCGTTCGCTGCAAAAACGGTTCTAGATACCTCAAAATATGTAGGAAAGAAGGATTAATCTTTAAATTATCTAAAAAACGCCTGCAACGTTATATGTCTGTCTTCTAAGATTAACTTTCAATACTATAATATAATATAACTATTTTATATTAACGCGGACAAAGTCGTTAGCACAGCTTGTAAATATATATACAACATTTTAATTACGTTCTACAATAATGAAGAACTTTATATTTTCCGAGGAAAGTTTGCAATTTAATACCAAGTAAACAATATTAAAGTGGCAACAGCATATAATTAAATTCTCTAAAATTAGACTAAGATAACAATATGTTTGCGAATTTATTGTTTTATTAGGGTCCCTGCGTTTCGTAATTAACTCAACGTCCCACGTTTTAACTGAATTTAGTAAGGTATTAAATATGAGGAAAGGACAGAAATGTTACGTTTTATGACAGAAATAATATTACAGTACAAAGTGTTATTGTACTGTTCATTCTTAGTAAAGTTCGTAAATGTTGGAATTTTTAATATTTAATAAATTGATACAAATAAAATATTCACTGTCAAGAAAAAAAAAAATTTCCCCCCTTAAAAAAAATTTTTTTTTTTTTTTCCCCCTTTTTTTGAAAAAATTTTTTAAAAAAAAAAAAAAATTTTTTTTTTTTTTATTTTTTTTTCTCTCCCCAATATTAATCATTTACAGTAAGTGTACAATAACATAATTTGTAGTTTGTCTATTGTGTAACTGTGTAGATAACACTCTGGTGGCCATTTTGAAAAGCCACTTGGAATTGTATCTAGTTTAGGCGAGTAATGTACATTTCAATAACGCCAATTCAACGGTTTAAAACGTTAAATATGGTAACATTTTTTTTCTTTTATGTCTTTGTCCCTCTGTAAACATGGCTGTTGCAGAGATCAAAAACGTGGTTAAAGTGTAGTAAAAATAAGTAGACTAATATATTTCGCGTTTCAGCCGTCAAAATTGTTTTATTTAAAAGTTGCTTAAGTTTTCGAGCTGTTCAGCCGTTGATGACAATTGATTTTTGTAATATTACTTTTTATTTTACGTCTCTTTTGCACAATTAGTTTGCAGATCCTCCCCGAAAAGGCCAAAAAGAGGATCTTTATTTATGTACGAGCGAAATATATTTTTCAAGTTAATTGAAGATATTTTTCCATCAAGGTAAAAGCGAGGAGTACAATGTTTCGCCGCGTTACTCAGGTGTGAGAAAATAAAGTTTCCGTTTTCAGAGATAACATTAAGTTGGCGCGCATCCAACAAAAGGGGTCGTTTGGGCATAATACCTGTACAAGTACCAGCGGGACTATGTTTAGTTCTTTTTCAGAGCACTCGCCTTGAGTCTCCCAACGAAGCGGAGAATTTTCCTTAAAACTTTTTATTACTTTTAATTACCGCTAAGTAGTTGTTATGAATTTATTAATCAGCTTGTCTTAGATATAATAAATCTCTATAGTTTACGTGAGAAGTACACATTTAAATAAAACACTTTTAACGGTTTAAAACGCGAAATGTGTATTAGTTGCTCATTGGTGTAACGTAGCAAATTTCGAAATTTAGCTTTATAATATTAGTTAAGATTTCACCTTCCATCAAGCGAGTGTGGGAAAAGACCGCCGTTGTTAGACGCGGTTGCTATGGTAACGAAAACAACTGAACTGCTCCATAAACAACTTTAACCATATCGTTCTAGATTCGGTAATGTTTGACAAATATTGGATAGATCGCTTCAGACTAACTTACTTCAAATCAGTTTTAGTAATAAAATGGTTTTTAAAATGCAGTAAAAATGTAATAAACGTTAAAATCCTGCGCTATAAGTTGAGTCTTTGCCAAATTCGTTTGCAAACTTTAGATAGAACGAAACTTTATAGTGGAACTGAAGTAAGAAAACCGTTTGGACATTTCACGATATGTGAGTGTTGCCAGTTCCCAATGTCAGTATCAAACGAAATTTTTAACAAGTAAAAGGTTAAGCTATTTAAAGTTATAAGTGTTTAGCAATTTGGGCTCATGTAGAAATGGCCAAAGTTGTTTATTAGATAGTGATAAAGTTTACTTATAAAATAAATTAGAGCAGCTTCACGTTTTCCAAGATTATTAGTTTGTTAACGTTTTACAAGTAATTATATTATTTTTGTTATTCATATGAAAGCTTTTATTAAGAGTGTTTATAAGATAATTAAGCCCTACATAAAACGTACATTTCAGTGAACTGAAAAAGCAGCTTTAATCATTGTATAGCCCGCCATTTTGGGCTGTAAATTTTTCACTCTTATAACGCTTTACAGCCGCGAGTCCCGGTCCTTTTTATTGCCAGCTTAAATCGTGTAGTTATTTTTTATTACACCCTTACACGCATATAGCTGACATAACTTTTGTTTATGCGCTTGCGACCTTGGCTACAACTTGATACAGATATGCAAAGTATACGAGAATCGAGATGGATATTTTATCTTTCTTAGATTTTCTCAAAAATAAAGAAGCATAGGACAATAGAAATGAAGATAGGATGATATTTCACCTTAAAATATATTTTCATTTCAGAACCACAATCAGCCTGAGTGGCCCACCAGCTCTTAACTATCTATTGTATATGTATGTTAAACGTAAAGTAGAAAAAAAATTACGACACGGGCAGGACTCGAATAGGCAACCGAGCTGTTGCTGTAACCATTTGAAGTACCGTGTCATACACGGCTCTGTCGTATTTTTTAAAACTATTGATACAACTCTCACGCAATATAATTTAAACTTTAATACTTGTGTTTTGAGGTTTAATGTATGTTTCATGAGGTATAAATTACGTTTCAAAGCAAAAAAAAAATACTTATTTAATGGAAAACCTATTTAGACATCAAGCACTGCTTCTTAATATTCATGTACTTTGCTTTAAAATATCGTCCGAGAATTTCCAATAGAAGCATAAGGCACATTGTAAATGTAAATGTGCTGTATCATCTTTTGAATCCGATTATAGAGCCATGGAGAATTTGCAAAGAGCTGTTCGAACTGAACGGCAATTTACATCGCTTTCAGCATATATACAATAGCAACGCCACTAAAAGAAGCTCAGAAATATTTTTTTTATATGGCTCTTTTGTGTCATGGTAGCAATGTATGGCTAATAATAAAAAACCGGGGTTCGATCCCCCGGGTCCAAAATTTTTTAAAAAAATAATTTATATTTTTTCTGAAACCAGTTGGAACTGGAAATCTGGTAATTAAATGGGTGGTAGGAATAACAAATTCCTAGGTTCGAACCTCCGTCCACAGATGAAGATCGAAGTGATTTCGGTTGCAGTCTGTGGAATTCCGAATTATACAAAGCTAAAATAGATTGAAAGGTAGAATGTCCAAGCATGATCACACTTTTTGTTTTCAATTTTCAGTACTGAAGACCGATATCTATTAAGTAATAAACTTGTCCGTCCTTCTATCATAAAAAAAAACTACATCATTGCTATACGTTGATATTGTAAGAATAAACACGAATGAGAATTATTAACGTCACAAATGTTGGTTTTAATCGAATTTTTGAATATTTGACTTAGTTGACTATACTTGAGTTGCTAGAATTAATAGTGATACTAATATATTTATTACAAGGGTTTTTGTGAAAAATAAAATTTATGACCTCGCCTCCAACACTTGTTCAATTACAAAGATTAATGGGAAAACTCGATTTTTATTAATCTTTTGCCTTGATTTACGATGACAGACAAGATTTAATTTTGAATTTAGAAGTTCCATGACCTTAACCGGTTCGTTGCACTTTGTATTCAGTTTTAATTAAATAAAGGAAAAGTTATACTTTTTTGTTTCCTAGAAATAACCTATTTTCATTACATTTATATAGACATTGAGTTAAACTTTTGTTTCTTAGTTATCTTATTACGGTTTTGAACCTTTATAATTCTTAAATTTAAAAACTGTATAATTTTATTGTATAAATTAATTTTTACATTATATATACAATTGCAAAAAAATATTTTTAAATAAGATTTTATATAAAGTGGGATATTGTCCTATTATATGGGTGAACATTCAAATAGTTCTTTCATAACTTTGTACATACCTACACGCTTAAAATTCTGTTTCAGTGTTAGTAAAGGTATTTGAAGATATTGAGTCAAAAATGTTATAGTAAATTGATAAGATTCCTCAAATGACATCTATATCGTAATTGTGTCTGTACGATCTACTCCGTTTGATCCCAAGTTTCTAAAGACATTATCTTACATGGTACCCCGAATATACCTAGGGAAGCACTGGGACCCAATTCTGGTGATATACTAGCATGAAGCAACCAAGAGACAAACAATACTATACACCTGTCTATACTATAAACTACTATCAATCGAATAAAAATAGAATGAAACTGAGTTATAGGAATCCTTTCATAATGATAATCGTTAATTAGTTTATAAAGCTTTTTTAGTTTTTCTTTGAAGTAGCTGAAAACTTGAGCCAACCCAACACATAACAATTTGATACAATTAAGAAAAAATGGTGTAATACAGTATTACTAGTAGGTATGTAGACAAGATGTCTGTAATTCACGCAAGTAGTACGCATTGCAACACTTTTAACGGTTTAAAACACAAAAATTACCACGGATACTAAAACACATTAATTTGTTTCATGTTTTTAATAGTTAAGAGGGTAATTAGTAGTAGTGTCCATAAATAGGTTGAAAAAATTCGACGATAACGTGAAGCTCACGAAGAGCAACAACACAGAACGTCATGGACAACGGTTCAAGTACTGCCCCTGTTGTTCTTTTTTCAATTTTAAATTGTAGTATTTAAACGATACTTCCAAGCCAGAGTGTGGCAAGTGTAAATACCAGAATCAGAGTCGTGCAGTGTGAAATTACCCCATTTCTCAGTGCCATTCAAACTATTCGATCGGGGAAATAGAACCGATTCCATACCTTTGAATTGACGAGTTATTTCGTGAAGGCTTCCATGCTTCAGAAATAACTACTTACTTCACAGCACCTTTCATCATCTGAAAATATTCTTGTGTAAATGTTACTTGTATTAATATCATATTCAATCGATATTAAAATGCCCTTGCTTTGTATACATTTAGAGATTATATATTTATTAGCCAGCCCACCAACTCCCACTGCAGTAGGGTGATGGGTCTAAGTGTCTCTAAATAGAGGACTTGAGAAGAAAAACGTTCAGTTATTTTAACAATTTCTGCTATAAATCAACTTCCGCTATTTCGCTATGTATCGATAAGAAACCATCCTTTTGAAGACTATTTTACATTTTCTTTAGATATCAATTGTTTTGTGTGGGCTTAAAACTTAATTGAAATAACTAGCAATTAAATTCCATGAACTTCTTGCAATATGCGTTATTAAACATTAAGGTTTATAGTTATTATTGAATAATCCTTTATAAAATAAAGACGCGGTCTCTCAAAAATTTATAAAACCACAATAAACTAGCTGTGTCAGCGACTTCGTCAGCGTAGAATAGTTATATTGGGCATCCAAAATCGTTTTTTTCAATTGCCTTTCAAACCGTCATCTTTATAAACTTAAGCTGTTGTCCACGACGTCGGTCGCGTCCCTTCCCGTCATTCTTGCAAGTTAATCTTAAAAGATAGACATATAGCGTCGCGGACTTTTTTATATAATTGAAAGAACAATCATTCTCTCATACAATTATATCTTGAACCGTTTTTGCAGCGTACCCCTCGGAAACCCATAATAATGAATAATTTTCCCAATTTTTTCGCTGTATCTTGCTTATATTCGCCTTCCTCTATAAATGCTCTAACCAGCACAAAAAGGATTTTTCATTTCAAACCCGTAGTTCATACAAACAAACAAACTCTTCAGCTTTATATATTAGTGTAGATTGATTCTTAAACGTTGGAGTTATGCGCGAAAAACTATAAAGGTTATACAAGTATACGAATCGAATCCAGAACCTCCTTATTTTAAGTCAGCGAGCTGAAAGTGTTTTGTTAACATTTTAATTTTTAATTAATTCAATAAGGGTTTCGTGTAGAGGCTATATAAAAATTGTACGTATCCTATTTTCAGCGTAATACACGCGAAAGATTCAGTATCGTGTGCGATACGTTATTTTCACGAAGCATACAAAAACATCCGATCTATCATTTATGAATTCAGCATTACCGGATGGATTGGCGTGGAGCCATAAATTTTGCTAATTTTATTTCATCACGCCACCCTAGAATAGTTCCATTATGTCTTGCATGAATGACTGGATGTTTTCATGTTACTAAAATATAGAATCATGAATGTACCGACGTTAAAATTGTTGGTAGCATGCGGCGGCGCAAAACTCATATTAGATATGTGTTCTTCGATAGTTTATAGTTACACAAAGGTATCCGAAGCGTCGGGTCATTGTTTGAAATTAGTTACCTTTAAATAAAACACTTTTACGGCTTAAAACTTATTTAATATGATTTTTAACTTCGGCCTGACGTTTCGGATACTTTGCAGCAGCAAGCATCCGAAGCGTTGGGCCGAAGTTAAAAATCTTTTTCAAATAAGTTTTACTAATATATCGCGTTTTAAACCGTTGAAGTGTTTATTCCCCGTGACCACGTCTGCTGCAAAGCACCCGAAACGTCGGGCCGAAGTTAAAAATAATTTTCAAATAAGTTTAACTAATATATCGCGTTTTAAACCGTTAAAGTGTTTTATTTAAATGTGTACTACTCGCGTAAACTATAGACAGTATTAGTTGCCTTATTATTCTTACTCTAATTAAAAGGTTTTGTATTTTATATTATTCTAACATTTACTCTACAACTTTTAAGAATAATCGGGTTAGAAGAGCTTTATAAAGAAGAAAACTGATTTAATAAAGGCACCCGTTATTATATAGGTCTTTAGTGCACTTATTTAGATGTTATACGACTGGTGTTTTTCGGCTACCATCAAGTGAATGCATGTCTGTCTTCCTCAGACATTAAAATAATGACCTCTCATTAAAATAATCTCATTCTTTACTAAACATTCGTCATGTTAATTTTAACTGCATTTTCAAACAAAAATAATCCCAGAGAAAGAGAATTTGCACTAAATGTTGTACATTTAATGTCGACGCGTCCCGAACAAACATACTAATGAACTGCAAACACTTAACTTGTAACGAATATTTATATAGGCCTAACACCTAATTACGTACAATTTCACATCTACGACATTATCCCAGCCTTCGTAGTTAAAAACGTTGCCTAGCAACCTAGCAATGCGAGACGTCATTATTCGGAATCCAGATATTATTAAAAAATTCTCAAAAACATTATACCAGTAAAGAAAAGGACGCCGTGAGTAAGTTTTGTAAGGACGCAGTCAGTTTCTACAAATACCAACTACGACGGAACAGATGGCGCCAGCGTAGCAATTTTGGTTTTGACATTACCCATCCTGATTTATGATGGAGGGCGTCCATCAGATTCCCCCCGTAACCTCAACTGCTGCAAACCATCAGAAACGTCAGGCCGTAGTTAAGGATGATTGTAAATAGGTTAACTAATATATTACGCATTTTAAACCGTTAAAAGTGTTTTATTTAAACGTGTACTACTTGCTCAAATTACAGACATTGTCTACGTCAAATTTAATGACAAGAGTACTATGTCTTGACAGTAATTCTTAATATTCTCAATAGGTCATATACCCCCGTGTATCTTACGTGGAACGGGGAATTTTTCAGATACTGGCGTTTAATGCTAAGCAGAAATTATAAGCAAAGTTGATATTTCTCGTACTTAAAATATTTTGAGGAGGGCTTTGTGAGAGCGAATAACATAACTCGTGATGAATTATGAACTTTCGGACTCGACCAGATAGTTTGCGAAACTCTAGCTATGTAACCTTTATTTTTTAAAAATCTACCATATTATTGATAGACTGAGTTATGTATTGTCTGTAGCGTACATATTTAAATGAAAGAATTCTAACCGTTGGAAGTGTTCTACTTAAATCTATGTATCTACGCTAAGTATAAAACAGCTACATGACACTTAAAAAGTGACAAATCTTTTAAAAATATTAACAAAACAAAACAGAAGCATAAGAAATACGAAATAACGTATATATTACATAACGTAAATATATATTAATGTTGGCACTTTGAATTGAATTAATAACCTATATAAATATGTTTTCTTAATGTCGATCAACTCACCAAAAGTTCGATGACCGAAATATTTATAACAAAAATTGCGCCTGTTATTAATATCATAGCAATTCATTCGTAGCTTATTAGCTGTAGCTTCTTATCTGGCTATAGGTTAATTGTTGGCGCGCAGATGACAGAGTGTTAGTACCAGTATGATATATACCAAACTTAAAGTATTAAACGAACAGCTTTCATTCAACCGTAAATCCTTTGTACAGGTAGCGTTCGTCATTTGTGGTTACAATAAAACATTTTTTGCTTTGGTTATGTTACATTTAAACATAAAAATTAATTAATAAGAACGGTCATGCAAATGAAACACTTTTAACGGTTTGAAATACTAAATGTATTAAATATTAGTTGTTTACAAACGTGGCCATGAGGGGAATGGTGCAAAACAAGTAGTTAAAATATATATGTGTGTCATAGTAGTGTAAACTACAGACGATACTAGTACAACAACTTAGTCATATTTTTAGTTGTCAAATAAAGTAAATAACCGACAGTTAAGTTGACCAATTTATTGAAACATAATCCTCAGTCAAGATGAGTATGTGTACAGACTACACACCAAATATGTTATGTTCTAGTATAGGTAGAGATTCATTTACTAAATTGGAGCTATCGTGTTATTTTAATAATTCAACAATTTTTAATAGGCGAAACGTTAAACATTACACATAAAGCTAAAAATTCTACTCCTAATTTCATTAATTTTAATATTAGTTATGAAGTCAATCTGTATATTTTTAAAAGGACACGCCTACATAATATGTATAATTGTCGTTCTACAATTTTTCTTCTACCAAGAATTTGTTTTGACATTTGATAAACGAGCTGTGTTATTTGTTAATCTATTTTCGTTATATTTATAACTCATGTGATCTTATACATTCCTGTTTCATATATTTCGACTATTTTTCTAAGAAAAGGCTATCGAAGTGGTTTGCTGAAAACACGAAGCTGGGATGGCGTTTACGCGCCACCTAATTAGGGTATATATATCATTTATGGCTAATGATTCCAAAAACTGAAATTGATCTACATTTTTTAAAATTGTTTTATAAATTTTCAAGGTTAAAAAACTTGGCTTTTATACTTATCGAAGTTAAAAATATTGTTGATTTGCGTTGTTTTTTTTAAATAAAGAACCACCACTGTGATGAACACATAATGTGGTTGGTTTTAAATAGCTTATTAATTTTTAAAATAGCTAAATTGCTTAATATCAATTTCGTTGGTATATTAGGATTTACGTAAACTCCAACGGGATTGGATTATTTTGTTTTGCCATAGCATTACAGCAGATGCACTAAATCTCACGCTTTGATTGTATTAATGGTCGTGTTAATTACCTAGGACAGCCCGAAGCGGTCTAGTAATAGATCTTGGTGACTTGTCTACACACGAAATGGCGTAAATTACATGTCCTCTGTATGTACACTGTGTATTGGGTGTGAATATTTTATATTGAAAAGTTTTTGACTTTTGTACATAAATGCGTACTGTACGTAAATACATTGCCAGAGAGGTTTGAAAAGAAAGTATTTTAAAGCTGTTTGTTCGTTTGAACGCGCTAATCTTAGGAACTACAGGTTTGAATTGATTTTTTCGATAGACTTATCGAAGGTGGCTTTATGGCCAATAAGGGGGAAGAAATTGTGGGTAAAACGGGTAAATTTATTAACCTTTGAGGACTTGAGTTGCATGCGCTTAGAAAACCGTTCAAGAAACCAAAAAATATGTACGAAAGAATGATTTCTCATTAATGATCTCAAAGATGTCCACAACAGAATACGTCTTTCTTTTAAGATAAGATCGTGAGTTGCTCGTTAGCAAGAACGACGGGACGCAACCAACGCGGACGTCGTGGGTAACGGCTACTGTCAAACCAACGCAAATAGCAATTCGAACCAGTAGTTCCTGAGATTAGTGCGTTCAAACAAACACACAAACAATCTCTTCAGCTTTATAATATTAGTATAGATGCTATCCATTATGTAGTCAACCATAAGCTGAAAGCGGATTTAATTTCAACGCATGTAAATTGAAGACAATTACAATTATTCCGCACGCTCGCTTGAATTTTCAACTGAATCTCAGCATCGGCTAACAATATTGTTAGAATCTCAGTGGGGGCTGACTACTAACTATGTTTCGTATGTGTTAACAAGTTCCACCCCGGGGGAATAATCCGTTCACACAAACTTCACAAAATACAACCGGTTCGGAATAGTAATAGCTACGAAGGTTATGCTCACTAAAGATGGCTTTGTATTGCTTTGAATAAAGTATAAATCCCATTTGCGAAATTTAACGAGTTTTTTAAAACTTTAACTATTGAAGATATACACATTTCTTTATAACTGATAGATTATTTTCTACAGACAAGTAATCAAAAAGGTCAGACTTCCGTGCCCTGCCTAACCGAAATAATCTATTGCTACCCCAAGATTCGAATGTAATACTTCGCTACAAAAGCGGTCAAATATGTGATTTGTCTGTAAACTAAAATAAAAACATATTGGTTTTTTATGTTGTAGGAGTTGAGACTAGTAAGGGGCTTATTTAATGTAAGGTGAAATACCCCAACCATACATCTTAACAAGATGTGTTGTCGACCCATTTCGATTGTGGATATGCCTATCAAATACCCTACGTAAAACAGAAACACAGTAACATTTATCAAACATGTGAAGTTTCATTTATAGGTTTTTTAGGAATTCTTATAATTTTGATGTTCAGATCAAAACGGATTATCACCTCTTAACGTCTTCACTCACTCTCTAATAGGTATCCATTAGCGCCTAATACGACACGCCACAGCGTCTATTAAAATAGTTTTTAGCCTGATAGTTCCGAAATCTAATTATTAGACCTATTAGCTGGGGTTTTGGCCTTTCCTAAGTACACAGTTATTAATAGTAAAAGCCGAATCAATTTATTGTAAAATGATTTTGGAATGGGAAAATTGGTCATAACTGATATCATAATCGGTTTTGGACCCTTGCTATGAAAATTCAATTAAAATAGAAGTTTAAAAAGTTTATTAATAAATTAAATATATGGAAACATTTAATTCTATTATATTGAATCGGACTACTTATACTAATAATAGCAATGTAAGGCTAATAATGAACTAAAAAGATCGTGGCTTCGATCCTCAGCGGGTCTCACTTTTCTTACCATTTTAAAATTTTCTGAAACATGTTGGACCTCTAGGAAATATGGACATTAAGGAGGTGGTAGGGACGTTGAAATTCTGTCCGGATCATGAACGACCATTCACAGATAAGGCTGTGAAGTTTAATTGCGTTTCGGTTCAGCCTGATTTTCGAATATTCAAACCCTTCAAAAGATCGACAGCGCATCCTGCTGAGATATATGGCTGGGGTAATTTATTTATAATCATGCGAACGCCATGCTTGTCTGTCCTCTTCTATCATAGAAAACACGACGGTGCCTGGGTTTGAATCCCAGAAAGTATTATATGTAAAAGTTATTACTTGCTGTCGGGATACGTGTATGAGACACTTAGTACAGCCTACAGTACTAGTAAAACTGATAAAATTGAGTTAGATTTAAAAATACGTATTTTTTTAAAAACAAAGCCTCCATTTAAGTTGTTACGTTCTATGAAAGCATAAAACATGAGTGAAATAGCACATAGTGTTATTTTAAAAATCGAAAATAAATTGAAACAATTTTCGACTCGGGCGGGACTTAAATCGGCATCGTCAGCATTCCGTGCTGTTGCTTTACCAATTGACTCGGTAGCTCAATAGATTTTTAAATTATAAAGTGCCTTCATGTGCAATAACATGTAATAAATATTAAAGTTTTCAAGCACATAGTGTTATTAAACCAATGCACAATTTAAAATAACGCCTCTTTGAATACAGAAAAGTGACCGGGTATTGCAATAATAACTAGCATCACAAAGGGAAGTCGAAAATAAAATTCACGATATGAGGATAGGTATAGTGCACCGATCCGGAATTGCATACATTTTCAAATACAACAAAGCTAACTCTAGTTTCGATTGAATATACCGTGCAAGCGACGATGTCCTTTGTTACTATTACAATAAGGGTCAAAATCAATGACATTTCATTTCAAAATTTACTGAGCGTTTAAGGAAGTATTTCTTTTGTTAGCTTTCGTAACAAACGTCCTTTGCACCTATTTATATTATTTTCTATCAAAGTCACGATCAAAAAACTACCAAAAAATGACAGTTACTAATAATTGTTTTTTTTTTATGCCTAATGTCATCTTAAAATCACAAGACTATATTAATTTTTAAGTCATAAATGTATTTGTTCCACAATAATTAATATGTTAAAGAATTTGCATATTAAGTAAAGGTTTACATGAATATTTAGAAGCATTGTACCTACTATGATACGTAGACCTGGTCTTGTTAAAAAATGTAAATAAGATTAAAAAAAGGGATTAAACACTTTAATGAAACAAGTTTAAAAGTTAAACATTTTAGTTAAAAAAAAAAAAAAAAAAAAAAAAAAAAAAAAAAAAAAAAAAAAAAAAAAAAAAAAGAAAAAAAAAAAAAAAGGGAAAAAAAAAAAAAAAAAGGGAAAATTTTTAAAAACTGGCTGTAGCTTACGGAAAGACACAAAAAAACACTTTAACGGTTTCACGGGATTTAAAACTAAACTTATTTGTTGTGTAACGAAATGACGGGCTGAAGTTAAAATAATATTACAAAAAGTTTAAAAGATTTTTTTATATACAAAAGTCTTGATATTCCCTTTATTATTCATAGAGAATTTCTTTTTCATAGTTATATATTACGTTTTGACAGCTTGAAAAAATAAATTGAACCAATATTTATTGCATGTGCAAATTGTTCGTAGTAAGCCGTAGCAGTACTTCTACGAATTGCTACGACATTTGACTTAATTGAAATTTGCAAGTATAATTAGACATAACATTTGGTCGTAGTATCGCAATTTAAATAAAACAATTTGAAGGGTTTAATAACGCTAGGCCAAAAGGCATAATAAAGTATCTAATTTTGTAAATCTTCATTGTTCATATTAACAAAATGTGTTCTGAGTTACATACAATTTCGATTCAGGTTATTTAAATCTAATTTTCGTAGTTGTGTCGTTTGTTAACACGTGTTATTTGATTTTTACGTGATACTTAGGCAAGTCATATCAAACATCAATTATTATCTAAGTCACGTAATTAACTAGCACATTTATAAAACAACCCAGTTACAAACTAAAGTTTCCAAATTTATATTTGCCACCAGTAGCAGTTCTCAAATCAAACGCTTAATGTGGTTTTTGTTTATAGTTTGGATAAAACTCCTTGAATTAATATTATATTTATAAAATTAAGCTACTATTGTAACTAGATCTCATGTAACTTTGTTTTTATTTTATCTGTGCTAACTACTGTGAATATATTTTCTTGATAATTTGAGTTATACGTTAACAAAAGAAATAATAACATTTTATTTCTTTTTAAATGCATTTTACAGTATATATGTATGGGTTAAGTATATTCTCATGAAATATTTAACTTTTCTTGTAAAACTTTTTAAAGAACAGTCTAGTAAAGAATAACATTTTTATCTAATCACGTAGTATTGTCTACGTCCCGTAGCAAGTGTTGGACTATTGTACAATATTCCACGGCACAGTAGGGCCTCTATTGTCTACGGTTTTCATTCTGTTTACGTTTTACGGAGAGCAATTAATCTTGCCAACTCCAAATCCCACGTAAAAGTATCGATTTTTTTCAACAAAGGGGTGTCCGTGAACAAAAAGTTTAATCTTTGCCGGAAAAGGGGTGAAAACATTAACATTTTTATGAATGATTGGAAGCCTTGATAAGAATAGGATTTGAATTTTTATAGCTTTATTGAATGTAATATTTATTACAAAGTGTTAAAGTACAGTGAACTCTTAAGGCGACTATCGTTACTTATATACATATGAGATTAAAAAAAACATTTAAACTTTGCCACTATACTAGCCTATTAGAATTTATTTAATTGGGTAGTAAACTATTTATACTTTTATTGAACTCTCATAGTATGTTAAAAACTAATATTCAACAAATGATTATAAGTATAAAACAAAAATTCAGTATTTAAATAAAATACAGATATATATGTATGGGTGGGACTCAAACTTACAAGAGAAAGATGATAATACAATAAATTAATTCCTATTATGCTTACATCTCTCGCTATATTTACCAGCGATATTATTTTACTTATACATACATATAAAGTAAGTATGTTTCTTAATCAGATGCTGAGGTTAGTACTACTATTGTAATTGCACTAAACACTTCGGTAGCCTCAAAAATAAATAGATCAACGCAAAAACTGGTCCTGGGTTTATATCCTGAAGTAGCGCTTGTATCTGCGCAAGAACAAGTGTGAATTAAATCTATTAGTGAAACAGACTCTAAAATGTGTCCACGCCATTTTCAGGATATAAATTCATTTCAGTATGGTAAAACTATAATGAAAGGACTTATAAGTTCAGCCTTCCAAGGGGAAGAGGAAATACTAACGTAAAAAGTTGGTTGGGTGTTCTAGCCCACATAAAGCGGGACTTATGGTGACTGTGACTGTCTCACGGCCGGGGATCCCTCTTCGTACTTACCTTTAATTCTTAAGAGACTATAGAGATTCAATTATTAACTCAACTCACGAACGTAAGATAAGATTCGCCATAATTTAAATAAATGCACGTGAGATTACACTATAATGAACGTTGCCAAATTCTAGTATATTTTCACAGTAAATAAAACAGGAGCCAAACGGTAATTCCTAAACGGTATTCAGAAGGTTACATAAATAAAGATGGTACGTCTATTTTCTCACATAACTGAATGTGTTCGAGATCTACAGTTCATTACATGAGGAAACATAGTCTATTATCGTAGGGTACACTTAAATTATTGCTTTAAAAATATTATCCATATGTCTGTTAAGTCATGCATAATACAATTTTACAATCTTAATTTAGGAGAAAAGCTCTAAGTAAGATAAAACTAAGTTAACTCCTAATAATACATAAATAAATACACACACAGACCAAAAGTATATAAAAATAAGTTAATATGTTTTATAAATAGCTAGGATAGAAGAATTGGTAAAAGTGAACAAAATAATCTAATTTACTATTTTGGTTTTTTTAAGTAAACTGTTCCTAAATGTTAATAAATAATATTTAAAAAAATCCTTATTAAAGTGTCTACTTATCTTATAAAAGGCAATTAAAACGAGTCGCCGTATAAACAACGGTTAATATGAATTTGTTTATCTGCAATTAGCCTGTGGAATTGTCCAAAGTGCGGAACCATTACTCGTAATTAGAAGCAATCCCTGCCAAAAACCACTTCACTAAAAACATTCGCAGGGACATTCTCAAAACGAAATAAATGTACAATGGCGTCGTTTATCTAGTTTCGGACATAAATTCCCAGCCAGGTTTTTTCGTAGGGCTGCCAACTGTTTTGCCAACAAAAAACTGTTTACTTAGTTCAAAGTTTGTAATGCATAACACGATTTTAATTTACTACGAAAACAAGTATTCATTATTATTAGTACAAGGGGTTTACCTTAAGCTAAAATCAATTATGAGTAATGTTTATATGTGAATGAATATTGAAAAAACCGAACGGGTCGTTAAAACTACGAAACTTCATATAAAACTATTGTTTAGCTTTTAAATGCTTTGTAGCGAAAGCAATATAACGCAAGACCACATTATATTGTGCTTGATACAATAGCTCAATGTTTTTTCTTTTATCAAAGGCGAATCAAGGTTTTTTATTATAAGTTAAGTATAAATGTATGTAATATGTAATTTTATTCTCTTGTCATTGAATAAATATGAGAATGCTTCACAACGAAGCTGGGACGCAGTTCAGCTAAAACCCGGTATATTTTTTAATTCTTTGAACGATTTAATATTGTCCATTTTACTTTTATGCCAACCCTAGCATATAGTAACTGTCGGTCGGAATAACCGTACATCAAAGTGGATTCCCGATACGAACGCTACTTTCTTCGGGAAATCGTAAAATCCTTCGGGTGCAGTAGGTGATATTGAAGGAATATTTCTTCATAGAAATACACAGCGACGTTGCTATTTTCAATTGTTGTTATGTTTGAAATAATAGTGCATTGTATTCGTATATCTGGTTCTATTTATTGGTGTGCGTGGGTGGGACTTGTTACTTTAACATCGCACTTGGTGGCGTTACGTGGCTTTTGCGAGTCTGACTCCGGCACATTGTGAAAAAAGAAAAAATGTAGAGAAATCGATTTGTAGATATGTTTTATATTGAAATTTGACAACATATGTCATCTGTCGACATCCTAAATAAATTTAACACTACTTAGTATTTGCAGATGCAAATCTCTTCCAAATATATTTAAAGAATCAAAAAGAATATTTTGCATAGGAGGTGGCGCTAGAACACCCTCCTACCCTTCAACTACACTCCACTTTCAGTCCCCACATGACAACGGCTACTGCAAAGCTAACTAAAAAACTAAAACTAAAACTGTTTCGTGTTTTTAGTTTAACTTTCAGTAGTGTTTTATTTAAATAGGTATTAAATGTTTAAATTTAAAAGAGTTTTCAAGCCTTATACAATATGTAGTTTACGAGAATAATACACTATTACAATATTATTTATAATTCTTTACAAATTATTTTAACTACAGCCTAATTTCGGATGCTGATAAATCTAACAAATACTTTTCGAATAAAACACTCTAACGTGTTAAAACGCGATATATTAGTTAAACTTATTTGAAATTGATTTTTAACTTCGGCCCGACGTTTCGGATGCTTTCCAGTCGTGGTCACGGAGAGTCTCCCCGTGTTTTATTTAAATGTGGATTACTCGCGTAAACTATAGACAGTATTTAAATACTTTTCGAGTTTTAAACAGGCGAAAGCCTTATTCTATTACACCAAGTTATGGTGATACATTCATACCACTAAAAACAAAGGATAATTAGAATACAACACAATATTTATGCAGTAAGTCAAATATGATCTTGGAAATGATAAAAAAACTCCTCCCCCCCCCCATTTCATATACCAGGTAACGTACTTAATTAGGAACATGTAAACTTGCACAGCCCTAAGGCGTATACTTCCGAACAAATATTTTAGTACACATGTGTTTCCGCCAGAGGCGCTGTTGGTAAATATAATATTATATTATGTGTGTAATTTCTAGTGATTGGTTTCACGTTACTCACATATTATACACATAGAAGTATATTTCATGTTATAAATCATTCATTCAATTAATTATATTGAATTTTAAATCTCGACAATATGTATCAAGGTTAATAAAGGAAATTGAGATTTCATTACTCGAAAGCCCTTCTTATGGTATCAAACGAATACGAAATGTTTTTAAAGGTAAAATCCACAAAATAAACCGAAAAAAAAAATTCACGGATATTTATCTGTGGACTGTGGATCGTGACCTGAACAGGATAGAAAAATGTTGGATCGGTGGTAATCGAACCCAAGACCCGTTGATTATAAACCATTAATTGCTACCGTTACACCAACAAGCCCGTCATAATATACATCCGGTTATGGGCCAAACAACACTACATGGCTATGCTCTTTTTTGTAAAATAGATATACCTTTATAAGAAACATACATTTATCAAATAAGTGTTGCGTGTGAAATAAAGAATAGGTAAGAAATTTTGATAAACTTCATTTTTTTATTGGACACAAAAGGCGATTATTTGCATGATTACGACCTTATCTGATAATCATAAAGGTGTGTTTCCACTGAGCACTAGAAAAATATAAAAACAAATTCGCTATTATTAAATAAATTTTAAGGTTAAAAGAAAAAAAAAAAAAAAAAAAAAACAATGAATGAATAAAAAAAAAATAATTTGGTTATTTATTAAATCCTTTTAACCGTTAAAGAGTTTTATTTAAATTCGCTATAGTTGTTTCTGTTCAACAGACTTTGTACCGCGGAGTTACTTGAGTGCTTATCGTGCTTTACCACTGAACTATGGAGAGAATTATGTATCAATATGGATTCAAGTTAAATGTAGAAGGCTACCTCAAGGCTTGAATATTTATATAACCATGATCAAATACTTTGTTTAAACACCAATACGCATTTTATATTGTCCGGCGTTTTAGTCATATATAAAATGAAACGGTTTTTTATTAGGTCTAACATGCTCAGAAATCAGAAATTGAGCACACTTATAGATAATCCGGTAGGACCCGAACCCACGACCCATTGGTTATTCGCCATACATACCATAGTATAAAAGAGTCCACCAAATGGAATGTTTAATTTCTTTTCTAAAGCTGTCTTAACGCTGTGAACGTACCTTAATAACTATAGTTAATGTGTTACTTAATATCGTCTTTGCATGTCCCATAACGACTACTTAAGTTATGTGAGCGACAAAATAGTAGACAGCTTATACAATACGATATCATTAATTTACCATTTTATGACCGATTAGATTAATTCGATTCTATAAGGTCATATTGACACATAACTATGTATGAGGCGCGGATAAGATAAGCATTTGATTGACTTTATACATAAAACAAAAGTATTCTTTTGTTTTGTGTATAAAAAATCTTTTAAATGTTCTTATGGATGAGATCTCTGGTTAGCGACAAGATTATCCATTCTAGTAGTGGTTAGTATTTCTTTTACATATTTGAAACCGATTTGGTTTACTAGTGTAGACGCGAGGGTAGGACAGACTGGAAACAACTATACTATAGAAATATCACTCTTTGTTTTGGCTTTGCCGCAAGTAATATTAAAAAAAAAACGATACAAATAAGTTCAATTTCCTAAAAATAATACACATATTCTCTTTTTTTTTTATTTAAATTCGATTTTCAAAACAGCGAATATAGAACAGCTACAGGTGCGCGTTGACCTAGCCGTTTGCCGCCAGACGTCGCCGCTTAACCAACCAGCGTACAGCAGTCGACCCGCGAATTTCGTATCGGCAGAACGTTATGTAGGCGTCGCGCGTTCGATTTATATCGCGTTCGAAATTTAAAAATGGCTCTATCAATAAATTTTATCGCGATGTGTTGTGCTTGTGGTATAACTGTTTTGTACTACTGAATAGATAGTTGTTTATGCAAAATAACTACTTTTAAACTGTGTTTAAGTGTTAAAAACTGGAGCTTAAAATACTCAGTGCAAGAACTAATTACAACTATTCTGGGATTTAGATCGTGTGAGTATTATTGTCTTAGACTAATGAGAATAAATAAATTAGTGTGACAATACAGACGTCTATACTTTGAATACAAATAAATTAAATTGGTTTAACTAACATATTTATTTCGAGATATATTGTTATTTTAAAGATTTTAAAATCTAGGACGAACTAAATATCGGATGATAAACGCACGGTTGCTTATCAAATTTGTACTTTGATCTTTGAAACTTCTCCCATTTTTAAATGTCAATTCAAATTACCAACTATAGTAAGATTTAGTATAACATTATGGTAAGTAGTGAATTAAATTTTTTGTTAGTGATTAAATGATAAATGATGTGTACGAGGTTTTAATTTATTTTGTAACAAAAACCTACTAAGCATTTAAATTGTTTTGTTCCGTATAAAATTAAGTCGCCTTTTGTTTTACTTGAATAGAAATTAGACCAGGCGTACAAACGTGATTATTATTAATGGTGTTTGTAAAAATAACGAGATTCTTACAATATTACAATGTAGGGATCTATTTTATTAAAAGTTGTAAGAAAGATGGAAATGCCAATGACACAGCCGGGACTTGAATTCGTGACCATACAGCATGCCGTTCATTATGAACTTCTTCAATTAATGTTTTCTGTATATATAGAAATCAAAATTGCAAATAATTTAGGATTAAGTCTTCTATTATACCATATTTTATATGGTCGCGGTAACATCCTAACGAGCAGTCTTCTCAATACTATAATAAGATAATAATAAGACTTTTAATATCTAGGTTACTTGTCTATAACTTGTAATTAGGTATATTACAATAATCTAACGTTCTTAATCTTAGCGCTTATTTATCAATGTCCAAATTATTCGATTCTAGTTCATTCATATGTTAGCGAAAGAAACACTAGAAAATTTCTGTCATATAGGTACGCTACTGTCATTATGTGTTTAGGATTTCTGCAGCCAATAAATATTTTTAAATACATCAGATATCGCAGTACATATAAAATGTACTCATAGCTTACAAAGAAACTGAACAGACAAAACGTTTTGAGTGAAAAGGGATAGTTCCGTTTTATTATACCTGGAACTAAGGATATTTTGAAACTTTGTGAAGAAAATTGTATTCTTTATTCAAAACTTTACAAAGAAAGGGTGGGTACGGTAAAGTAAAGGTAACAAACCTACGATTTTAAAGAAAGGTCACTAGTTTCAGGTTCGACTTTCGCTCTCAGCTTTAATGTAGTAACATAGTAATTAATTTGTTATATATTATAATTTAACATGACGAGAATAATTCTTGAGTAAGCCTTGGCGAAAATATCTGACCTGGATTGTCAAGAAAAGTATTTTAAAACACGTATGACTGTTACAGTGCGGAAGTTTAGGATCTGTTCTGATCTGTAATTCAATTTTAATTTGAATTTCGAACGAAGTCATTTTTGACAGCTTGAATCCGCTCTGTGTTGTTTTTATACTCTGTGTAGGTGCGTGGTCTAAGGAAAATTGAAACATCAAACTGTAATCATTTTTGCATTGTTTTCTAAATTATTTATTTAATTAATAATATACAACAAATTATTATTTGTCATTTCGTATATGTATAAAAGTGCCTTTGCAATAAACCCGTAGTGACGTAAATATAATAAAAACAATGGAGAAACACCAATATTGTATGGTAAACAGTTTTTTGTTTGCGACAGGTAAATAGTAGATGTCTCCGAAGTGCCTGGCTGAGGTAATGATTAAAGCTATATCAGATATATGAACATACATATTATTATGTAATAAACGCTATTATACAATGTATGTTTAACGATCTACAATGTATAAGTTTTGATTTGTACTAGATAAGTCCCGATTCTTGTAGGTGGAATCCCATTTATGCGTGGTGTATATAGCAGACACAAATCTGTGCCCGTGCCATAAGAATTTTATTTGAAAATAAAAATACATCATCAGACAGAGACCTGCTTACCTAAAACACTACTTTAGGTAACGTTTTACTAAGCCAAGTGTGTTTTACATTATTATGTTATTGTTGTATATATTATACTTATAATATACAACAATCCCAATGTATTTAGCAGCATGAATTTTTAATTCAAACTAATCTTCATATCTTCTCTATCTCATTTGAGTGACCTATAAAGTTTTAGTTTAAGATGTTGTTTTTGTTTTTCACCATTTTTCGTACACAACTTCAATAATTTGTTCCTTTTTTTATTAATACTTTATATAATTAGCTGTCGAATACCAAGGGTCCCCGTTCTCGTTGGTTCGATTCTCGACCGTGTAGCTAGATTTATTTAAATATTAATTAGCAGTTAGTATTGAAATATTTCTTCTTGTCAAATACAGCGATAAGCTACTGGAATCTTACCGTTATCTGATAGTCACTTTGGTGTTTTAATCAATTTCTGTTATCTACGCACTTGAAGATACTTGCGTAGTACGCTAAAATTGTTCAAATAAATTATCGAGTGGATAATTTACTTAAAGAGGCGACGAAATAATATTATGAAATTCCATTTTATTCAAAGACCTTGAAATTTTAGTTACGATTGATCATGATGGTAATATTAAGAAAGCGAAATACCTTTCCCTCTGTGGGGCATGAGGCACTGTCTTAATAAAAAACTTTAACAGTTTATAACGCAATATATATTCGTTAAATTGCTTTAAAAATATTTTAACTACGGAGTCCCTGTGATTACGGGCACGGGGTATGGCGAATAAAATAATTTTGGGCCAACAAAAATGAAACATTTGACAGTGTACCTATCAAAGAAAAGATTTATTGGTAGAGACTTTACTTAAATGAATCCGTGCGTTAAAACCTGAATATACGGAATTACTAACGAATTATTCACACAACATTGTAGGTACATTTCTCAATTTGTTCAAACGTGCTTGGCATATTAATGTCTTGAGTCGTTCAAAGTTGTTCAAAAGACCATTAAAAGTACTATGTAGAAGTTCAAAATGTGTGATATTCGATATTGGTTTTATTAATTTCGATCACACCTGCTTTCCACATAACCGGCGAGTTTGTATATATGGAATTTCCATTATTTCCCGTGAGAATGCATTCAATTTTCAGGGTATAAGATAGCTGGCGATATAAAAGCCATGCGTCGCTTCACTGCAATGTAAATATTAAAACAAAACAAAATAGCCGCTTACATATAAAAATTAGAGGGTAGTTTTTGTAAACGTTTCAATAATTCTTAAAATGTTTCTTGCCTATTACAGTACGACTATTATTCAAGTTGGAAATGTATTTTAGTATCGTCAGTACTTTACGAGAGTAGTATTAATTAAGAAACACTTTTAACGGATTGAAACGCGAAATTTATTTTTTAACTTGTTTACCATTTATTTTTAATTACAACTGACGTTTCGGATGCTTTACAGCAGTTAAACAACAAGCAAATTTAACTATAAATAAGTTAACTAATACATTTCACGTTAGAACTGTTAAAAGTGCTTTATTAAAATGTGTACTACTCGCGTAAACTACATACGATGTTTTATTCATTTTAGTATTTAATATGATAATATATTTGGCAAATGAGGAAAAATTTAACATTTGAACAACGTAAAATAAATGACGCGTCTAAAGTTACCATAGATGACGACTGCCATAAACAATTGAATAAAAACAAAATGTCACAGTGACTTTTCTTAAATCGCTTTTAGATTGAGAAGAAAATTACAACACAGGCAGGCATTTAAACCGGCATCCACAGCGCTTCGTGCTGTTGATGTAACCAATTGGGCTACCGTGTCCTACACGTCATTGTCTATTTTTTTTTACTCATTGATACATGCACCTCCCGCGCAATGTAATTTTATCCGTAAAACTTACGGATTGAAGTCTAATGCCCTTTGATTTAAATAATTTAGTATGTAATTAAAATGTGACAAATATTAAAGTTTGAAATCTTTAATATTTGTCACATTTTAATTCATTCACATCACAAAACAACGAACTGTTGGCTTTGAAGCCACATCCCAGCCGTGTAAGAAAATGTATTTTGAAACCAAAACCACTCATAAATTGAATGTACAAAGTAGTCAGACAGAGAGAACATTATAATATTTAAATTAGATTAGATATGGCATCAATTGCATTGTCCTATCGGAGTTAATTGTTTGCGATGGCAACAATAATATTTAATCTATCGTTGAACGAAGCGTCAAGTACGATCCACGACATTACCTAACACTAATACTAATTGAGGAAGTATCAATTGATACGTTCAAATGAGCTGATGGTATGATGTAGGTTTTTATGGCTCTTCTAGAAAACAGTAGCGTATCATCTTGTCTAGATTATTATTAGACGTATTTATAATATTTCTTGAGGGCAAGAGGAAAGTAAGGAACTTACTATTATTATGAATCCACCTTTTAAATTTAAAAACAATTGACGACACAGGTGGAATTGGAACTGGCATCCGCAGCGCTCAGTGCTGATGTTCTAACCAATTGAGCTACCGTGTTTAAGACACGATAGCTCAATGACGAGAGCTCAAGACATCGTTGACCTTGTTTATTCCATTGATATATGTATGTGTATGCCAGTACAAGTTCCATCCGTGTCAATATTTTTTTTATCCAAATCGATTTTTAAATTTATACATGTATAAACATAATAAAGTAACATATAATATAAAACATAAGTTAATTTTTGAGTATATTATCTAATCAATTTATGTTTCTGTGACATGTAGTACTGCATCTAAAGACTGGATATTAAATGAGTGATAGGAATATCGTAATTCAGTCCCGATAGCGAACCACTGTCCACTGATGAAAAAGCCGCGAAATTTAATCGCGTTTCGGTTTCAGTATGGACTTCTGAATATACAAAGCCAAAATAGGTCGACAACACATCTTGTTTATATGTTATATAGTTGGGGTGTTTCATCTACTATCAAGGGAACCCCATGCTTGTCTGTCCTTCTCTATCTTAATAAAATGTACTTAGAAGGGAAACGGAATTTCACTTTTTACGACGCATTTTCTTTTTCATATTGGCTTAAACTTATTTTTCTCCGTATAGTGATAATAGACAAATGGTGTAGAAGAATAATTCTTCCGATACATTGATATCATTATTTTTCGATGCTCTATTATCGATACGGTGTTTTATTACTTTATTTCCGTACATAGTATGTGGGCGTAAGTTGTTTGTGTAATACCTGCTTGTAATACAGTTATTGATCGATATTTTTATAGAAGCGAAATTTATTCGATGTAAAAAGGGGGGATTACTTATATGTAATAAAATTCATAAGTAAATTTAATGTATACAGTATATTTTTGAGATTACCCATAGGGGGATTTTATGTGTCAAAGAGGCGACTCTATGCGCACCACCAAGATAATCCCTAATTTCGCTTTGACGTTGCCTGAAATAGGCATTGGTGCTGGGAGCTTTGGAGTCGTCCAAACATGTTCCCAGGACTCCCTCAAAGTAAAATGGTCATTTTTTTTACTGATGGTAAAAAATGGTAATTATTCTTGTTTGAATAATCTAAAAAAAATCGCGAGGGTATATTATGTTTATCTAACAGTTGTTATTGTAATCAAATTTCGTCAGAAAACACAAAACACAAAATTCTACAGAAAAAACGTAGCAAGATTTATTTTATATTAGCCTTTCGTAGCTAACCTTAATAATTCAAATCTAAACTTGTGTCTGCAGTAAAACTGAAAACCTTATAAACCGTCGTCCACAGGGATTGTGCTCGTGTTTTGTAACTCCGGTTGTAACACTAAAAAGAAAGCGAATTTTCTATGAAAAATAGAGCCGAGACAAGCTATACGATGTGAGTTCAATTCCCTCAAGCTAAATTAGATAAAGATTTTAAATATTAAAGTTATAGAGAACTTCAGTATTGTATGTAGTTTCACGAGTAGTTCACATTTACATAAAACGCGTTAAACGGCTTCAAATGTATATATTATTAAATTTATTCTTTGGTGCTGCAAAACATCCGCATCGTCGAGCCGTTGTTAAAATAAGTTATCTAACTGATCTTGCATTTTATACTTTTAACAGTGTTTTATTTAAAATTAAAATTCGATAATTCATCAAGATATAAATTTATATTTTAATGAATTATCGAATTACGTATTAAATATGAATAATTATTTTTATATAATAGGATTGTTTTATACATATAATAATAAATATTGTCTAAAGTGTGCAAGTAGTATTAAATATTTACCTGTTTGAAACAAAAAATAATAATTATATAGCAACTACTGTGACTGTCACTGGATTTTCAATAATTTAACGACATAATATACTTTTTAAACCGCTAAGTGTCCGGCTATAGTAGCTTTTTGATAAGTACACTGTGAACGAGCATAAAAAACAACAATCTACGTTTCTTAGGCCTTATTAATATTAGAAATTGCTGGCAAAGCCTCCGTAATAAGTAAACACATCCCCTACGGCACCTTGAATATTTTATGTTACAGTAAACTACGCCGAAATTAATGAACTTTCACTGTTAGTTTGATCAAAACAGTTCCCAAAGCATCGAAGTTATAACACTTAGTAAAAGGGTCGATGATCTTGTTGTAATTGAATAATCCTATAATTTAGAGTGGTGTGTTACTTAACAAGGGATTGGGGAAGATTTATTTTGACCCATACATGATTATAACCCATGTTTCAAAATGTTGTGAAAATGAAAACCTTATTTTTGTATCCATTTCAATTCAGTTCAGGCTAGTAATTAGCACTTCTGTAATACAAATGTTAAGGTTATCGACGATGACGTGTAGCCGAGGAGACGGTAGCCCAATTGGTTAGAGCAACAAAACGGAACGCTGTAGATGTCGGTTTAAGTCCCAGCTGTGTCGTATTTTTTTTTCAATCTATAATAGTTTTTATGTAACACTTCTGTACCCTAGTTGTTCTGCTATGCAAGAAAAGTAACACACATAAAAACGCTAGTTGGTATCACCTACTTACAATAACACTTTTACTTTGTACTTATTCTTTAATATTTCTTCTGTTTAATTATGTCGTCTATATTAATAGTAGCCAGACATCGTCCCTAATTAATCCATCGGAAGTTAAATATCCAGTATTGTAGGCTAAAATTGGAGCGTCGTTGCATTATTGATGAACTTTGACTTGGCAAAATGCTCCAACGACACTGAAGAATAATTTAGTCGACAGCTAACGTCTGTCCGATTCCACGTTAATATTTGATAGACAAGGTGATATTGGTGAAAATGAAATATGGACTGTTTTAGATAATGATAGTTCTTAATTCTAGATATGCTCTAGAGGTGAAGACAAAGATAGATTTTATTTCACATATTGAAAAACCTCATGACTTACGACAACTTAACAATACGAGAATGCATTGCTGACTTATTTTGGTTCGAATCCACAGAGTGAACTGAATCACGTTTTTTTCACATATGAGCGGTGGTCCTATGAAATCCTGGGATCCTTTTCGGATTTCGATATTAATCCTACCCAATTTTACCCTCAAAATTATCCAGATATACGAGATGTAGTATTGTTAATGGAGATGACGTGAATCTTAGGTTATTTGTAATATCCCGGTACAGAATTTTAATTACCACGGCATTATTTGACTCGTCATTATAGTGACACAATACTTATAAATGCCATAATCAATTTTATTATTTTTGGTTTGGTCTGTGTCTTCTAAAATCCAGATATAAGGTCACATCTAGTCGATGTGCCAACTTCAAATACAAAAAGAATACTAATGTAGAAACATTGCATACATACTGCATTTTGCTTTGTTGTGATTATTTATCAATAATTTAGTCCTCATTAGCATTTGGTAATTAATCTTCTAGGTTTAAACTTGTCAGTATGGATTAATTAGTATCAATTAATTATAGATGTAATGATCTAGATTCACGAGTCTAGACAATAACACAGATTATCGAATATCAATGATTACTGGTTAATAATAAACAAAAGCACTTTAATCGTTTGTGTTTCCGATTTTCTTTTTATCTCAAAAAACCGGCTATTATTAGCTTCTTTTAGTCTATATAAGGATCTAAAGATACGTGCATTTTTAAATATGTTTTACACGAAAATTACATGATCGATTATATAAGACTTAGTTCTTATATGTATTTCTTTTTGTTTGTTATTTTGGTTCAGAAAAGTGATTCTTGAGAAAAGGAATATGTATGTCTCTTACTTCAATTTAGAGTTGTTGACGGACTCGCAAATTAGCAACGGGTTGTGAGTCCAACATTTATCTGATCAATTTATAATTTTTCTAAAACATGTTGGACTTCTTCTGGAAAACTGTATATATAATGAGTGGTATCGACATTTGTCTAAGGACCACGGTTTTTCAGTCTATCGTTTTTTGAAATTTTAGGTCGACTGCTTGTTTACATGTTATAAGGCTGGCGTATTTCATCTACCATGAAATGAACCCCATTCCTGCTCTATCATAAAATAAAAGCCTTTCATGTCACCTTTAACGTTCATAGGTGTACTTAATTACCTACATTTATAAGTTTACGCGAGTAGCACACATTTGAATACTTAAACGGTTTCTAACGCGATATATATATATATATTAATATCGTGTCAATATACTTAACTGGTATCATTTATAAGAATCCTCGTGATCTATAACAGTTAGTTATACTTACGTTCAGAAATCACGATTCCACTTAGCATTAGAATTCTTTTCACCATGGAATACTTCCTTAAACACTTTACATAATAATTGTTTAACATAATGATGCTATAATCGCGCTGTTAGTTTAATGATGCATACAGATTAGAACATTCACGCCTACAAAATGTACTTATACGTCTTTTAAACGCTTTTACATTTGTGTAACAGGATCATTACTATTTTACATAATGATGTAAACATCTATCGTTATCATTATGATTCGTGATCTATAAGTTCTTAATGTGTCAATACTCAGATCGGCTCTACAAATTTTGTTCAGCTCTACATTTGGTCAGATACTGTTTTATTTTTTATTGATTTATTTTATTAAAATTACTTCCTACGTTCCATACATATTAGTACCTAATATTGTAGTGTACCTGTGTTGTCAATTTGTTACCTTATCCAAATCCAAAATAAGTTTTGACTTGTATCGGCGAAAATAATAATGTATCGCTTTGTTAATGCGTTAGTTATTACTTTTCTCACATTTCAACGCATAATTTTCCCAATGACAATAGGCCTTGCATAACTGAATGTTTCAAGACCTTAGACGCGTTTCGCTTCTCCAGTGCGGGTTGGTGGGCTTTAACGCGATAGCCGTTTCTGCCACGACCGGACCTGACGGCATAACTTGCTCCTATGCCATGCCATGCATTATAATATGCCGTCCTTACTATTTTAACAACAATGACAAATGTATTACGACGTGAATACTGACTAGTGCGTTTCAGATTTGTCACACACGAATGCTCCAATGTGATTGGATAACAAGATACTATATACTAGGTATCGCGGCGTTACTTGCGTTACATCATATATTTTAGATTATTTAAAACCAACTATATCGCGTTACCAAGCTTTGTGGTAAGGCGCACGATCCTAGACGAGCCCTCGTAACACAGGATTCGGGGTAAAGCACAGAAGATTACAGGAACAGAATTGTGTCTGAGATGAATTGACATTTAAATAAAACACTTTAACGGTTTAAAACGCGATATATTAGTTAAACTTATTTGAAAATGATTTTTAACTTCGGCCCGACGTTTCGGATGCTTTGCAGCAGCCGTGGTCACGGGGAGACTGTAAAAATCATTTTCAAATTAGTTTAACTAATATATCGCGTTTTAAACCGTTAAAGTGTTTTATTTAAATGTGTACTACTCGCGTAAACTATAGACAGTATGAATTGACATTTCACAATCATACTTTCCATCCTTTTCGTTACCGGACGGTAACATTTCGTAATTATTTTTTTAAAATTAAGTGCCTTAGTCAGTCAGGACAAAGTTTTATATGTATAGATTGTTAACGTAAATATTGAACAGACAGTGTTTGTTAATGCTTTACATTATCTAGGAACAAAGCGATCGGTTTAAGCATAGAATATCTTAAGTCCTCAAATAACATTATTTGTTTGATCTATGCACTATGACGCGTTAAGGTAATTTGCTAAGATTATTGTACGTTACTGCTTGATCACGGGACTAGATTCTTAAGTGTTTATTTATAACTAGGTGTGCCCGCGACTTCGCCCGCGTTAAATGGTTATTTTGGGCATCAAAAATTGTTTTGTGCCAATCTTGGTCTTTATAAAGCATAGGTGTTACCCATGACGTCATCCCGTCGTTTTTGAAAGTTAATCTTAAATTATAGACATATATTATTGCGAAGGCATCATTCTTCTGTCTATTCTTTCAGACATATTTTTTGGGTACCTTGAACCGTTTTCGAAATCCCCTTAGCTCCCTTTAGCCACAGCCTATTTATAATTCGTACTCAATATATAGTATAGTGTTACTAACACAAAAAGAATGGTTCAATTCGAACCTGTAGTTCCTAAGATTAGTGCTTATAGACAATCAAACAAGCTCTTTAGTTTTTTTACATTAGTATAGATACGTTTAGTAAAATTAAACACTTTGCTTTGATACAAATATACATAAATTTGAATTTTTGTTATAAAATTTACACGTTTATACATAGCCCTGTCGCGGTCATTCTGTCCCATATTTCAATATCTTAGAGTTTAAATTAACTACACACCAATTCTAACTTCGAACGGACGTTTTAAACTACAATTTTTTTATATTAAAATATCGCGTAAATTCCAATTCAATACGCGTGAAAGTAGCTTTTTCAAAACATTGAATAACGTATGCGATATTTCACAATACATAAGAATAAGTTATTAATAATAGATAAAATTTACTTTGGAACCAAAAACACCTTAATAAAGTTGCTTTAGTTTAATCTGAAATCTAATTAATAGAAGTTCATAAGACTTCAAAGAACTTTCGGATCGTTCACACTTCACTTCACGAAGCCGACAAAAACTGAAACTCTCGTCTGTCTGACTAAGTTTAATCGCATTGAAAGATTGTCTGATAAAAGCAAACTATTTAAACCGAAATGTTTCTACATAGTTGATTAGAACTATTAGTCAATTTAAATAAATTCGTTTAACGGTTTAAACGCGACGTTTTGCATACTTTGCAGCCGTGGTCACGGGGAGACGTCGGGCTTCAGTTGAAATAATTTTCAAACAAATTTAGCAAGAATATATTGCGTTTTAAACCGTTAAAGTCTTTTATTTGAATATGTACCACTTACGTAAACTACAGACAGACAGCATATCATTGTCTCCAAGGCCAAACTACAGACAGACAGATATCATTGTCTTTCTTTTTTCATGAAAAACATATTTTTTTACAGTAAAAAAAATTGGGGGGGAGGGACCCCGGGGGGGACGGGGGGGAAAAAAAAAAAGAACCAAAAAAATTCCCCGGAAAAAAATTTGGGGGGGGAAAAAAACCTTAAATTTTTTGGCCCTAGAGTCTAGGGAATTTCGGTTTCCTAAAAAAATTTTTTTCATGAAAAGCACATATTTTTTGAGCACGACTATAGATCAGACTTTCGATCTTACGAACAGAAATCGCGTAACACTAGACTGTGTGTGTGTGTCGTGTACACATATGTGCATAAAAGTGAAACCCCGTTGTCCCCCATGGGGTATGGGGCGAACACATTTCTGTGTCCGTTTCACTGATCATTTTTTATTTACAGGCAAACAGTTTATCAGTATTCTGTACCCTGCCCGACCGAAACCACTTATTGTTTCTCCGAGATTCAAACCGAAGACCTTAATACAGGTATTTAGCGCGAGAGGTCTTATATTGATTTAAGTTGGTCAAGATTATAGTACATACATACTTTTAAATAAAACACTTTAACGGTTTAAAACGCGACATATTTTAGTTAGACTTGTTTGAAAATCGTTAATACTTATCACGAGTTGTCTCTGCGAAGACGTCGAAATACATTACTCCCATTATCATACTCGTAAGATGAAACGAGAATTTTATTCGTATATGTAGATTTAATAGATACTAATACTAATAAAATATTTCTAAACTATGAATACTGGTAATTGACTTGTTTACTTTGGTAATTTTTTAAAGTTGTTAGTGCATATTGCAAACCTACGTCGTACTATGTATTTTATTACGTGGGAATTATGGAAAATTGTAATACAAGAACCACTGTACTCCAAGAGCCTCTGTTCTACAAGAAGCCACTCTAACAGACTCTACAAGGAGTGAGTGTCAAAAAGGACTGCTATAATATTTTATAGCCGGGTTAGGTGGAAGTACTTCTATTAAATTATAGTTCTAACCAATTGAGTGACCGTGTCATCATATATTCAAAGCGTCATCATTGTAAAGGCATAGAATATAGAATAAAATTGCCAATACTATGATATCACAATAGATACTGTCACACTATTGTTGTCGAGGATTTATTGGCACATAAATCCTATATACAGGATGTTTTGATCTGTAAACGCGAGAAACGAAAATAGAAGAAAACAATTATTCGGCTCGGATGGCAAACAAGGAGTTGACAGGAGTTGTATATATGATGAGCTTGGTTTAGTTTATTATGCCTGTGTTCAAGTTATGAATAAATGTAAGTGAATAAGAAAAATCTCTTGTCACTAGAACCAAGGGTATTCTCATGTCAACAACTAAATTCGTGTTTTCATAGTCGTACAGTCATCCATTCACTTATTACATTTTTTATATAAACATATTATAATTTATTAAACATATATAAACGGCACCTGAGTCAAGAGTAAGTTTAACAAATGTATGTCGTGTTTAAAAGCGTTTAAAAGCGTTTTATTTAAATTTGTACGACTTGCGCGAACTACAGTTTAATTTTATACTTAGTAATATTGACAATATTTACAATTGGAAAACATATTGTAATAGAAATTTTACTTGCAAAAACTTCTACACTACAAAAAATATTTCGTTGAATAATATGAAATATATCTAAAACTTGAATTTTTATAAGCATATGACTCATTTGTATATTTAATTTTATTTTTTAAATAAAAGAGAGATCCCGTTTCCCCTTGTGTATGCGCTGCATATCTCTGTAGCTTTCAATGATCTATTCTTGTTTTGTCATTTTCATACCAAACAGCCTGTATATTTTTATCAATTTTTGAATTTACACGACAGCTTCGCGCGATACGATTTCCTTTGAAGATAACTTGAATGAGTCCGACTATCTCGTGTTATCGTTCATTCTAAGTCAATGTCAAGATTAGCTTCTGTGTTTGCCTTATGGCTGGGTAGACTGTTCCACTAAAATTTTTATAAAATATAAGAGTGTATTCTTTAAATTTTCATGATACAGGAGGACACACAAACATAGGGTTCAATTAATGGTAGGTGGCATATAATAGCCATATAACATAGAGTAATTTGATTTTGGATATTCGGAATGTAGACTACAACCGAAACTAACGTTTACTAACCGTAACTAGATTTAATCAAGAATTTCACGATGTTTCAGAATAAAATATAAATTGATTAGACGACCTGTTGACTATTAGTCATACGTTAAGTAAGAATGTACGAGTCGGTATTATTGGCTAATGTAGACTTTTTTTATAAAAGCAATACTTTATAATAATATATAAACTGAATAACAAAATAATAACGTGTAGAAAACGCGTAGATAACAAAACGATGCTTCTAAATTATGAGGACGTTACCATGATTCGGTATAACAAAACACACATATATATATATATATATCCACTTAAAAACGAAGCTGTAGAACACACACTACTTTTGGAGATAATTCAATCGGAGAGAATCCATTTTTTTTGTATGCAATAATAGACATTTGTGTATGTTGTAATCCATTTTTTAACATTTTATAAAATATTATTTATAAAAAATAAAAGTAAGAAATATATCTTTTTTTTCATAACATTTTTTACGTTTTAAAACGGGAAATATACAAGTGATTTCCTCGTTAACGTTACCATTGCTGAAGGCACCATGCATATATGTATCGTTTTAAACTATTAAATGTGTTTTATTAAAATATATATAAACTTATTATAGTTCTTTATAACTCCGGCCAAAATAACCACATAATTAGTTGTAGTAGCAGTGGAGCAAGGAAACAATTTTTAATATAATAATGACATGTTCACACTAGGCGTTACTCGACGACTTATAAATAGTTCTTACCCTAATATCGTTTTATCTATAAATAATTAAGGTTAGTTTGATGTAAAAGGTCAAATGATATTCGACTGGGATCTGCTTTGACGGTTACGTAGATCACCTTTCGTTCCCTTGACACTTCGATATGAGAATTCTGTATTGCGTATCGGAAAATATTCTGCGATCGGATATAATTCCATGTAATAAGCTTTTCTTGATATAATTTTGACAAATTGAATTTCTTATCCGTCCTTTACACGAATGACGATTTTTCTCAATTCCTATACTAACAGACAATGTACACCACAAACATCATCAGTTCGTGAAAAAAAGGAAAAAATTGTATTTTTTTTATGTCCCGAGTTTTTAACGAGTTATGAAAACGCCACGTTTTTAAATAATAATTGTGTTGATTTGGGAAAAAAAGGGGATTAAAAGCCCACACCCACTACCTGCGTTGTTATTGCTTTGGGTGTTTGGGTTTTAACAACTATCACAGATAAATTGGTATATAATTTGGACCGATAACGTTATTTCCGATGCACACACACCCTTTAGTAGTTCGAGCTGGTAGTAAAAGTTTTTTTATTAGAAAAATGTTTAAATACCAAACTATAAGAAACTTCAACGAAGGATTAGATCCCTGGACTAAACTACCACTTAACCAATGAGTCACTATATATAGTAAATGTATACCTATATCATTTCTTTTTTTGTAATTTCTACTGAAAATTATAATAACCTTGATGTTAAATATATAAGCATTAAATAAACATCAAACAGATTTAAACAAAAGATTACATGTATTAGTTTTGCAGTAGACGCTATAAAAATATTTCCCAGTTGTCTCTAACATTTCCATAAAAACTCGTAAAATAATTTACAAACATGCTGATCCCCGTGGAAATCGAATTCACGACCCGTTATTAACCATACATTGCTACCAGAAAACAAACGATCCCGTAATCCGTGAAAGATGATGTATTGTTAAACCAGAGCTTTTCACTAGTTCCGGAATTGGATCAATAAGTGAGCTCGTAAAATGGCCATTTATTACCTGGTAAACCCGAAGTGTAGATACACGATCGAAAGAAGTAAAATGAAACCTCAAATTTTCCATTATAATATATCTCTATATAAATATCACTCCTTGCAAGACTTCAAATTAAATCTGTCTGTAGCTGACGCGAGTAAAACACATTTAAATACCACACTTTATCGGTTTAATACGCAAAATATATTAGTTATACTTGTTTACAAAACGGTGGTATGTCTCCCCGTGACCATGGTAAACTGCAAAGCATCCGAAACGTCGGACCGTTGTTTAAACTTGCAAATTTGGATGGTCTAAAAAATATCCGTGACTATATATGTCTGTTCACCTTTTAAAATTAACCCCTCAAAACCGTTTTATGGTTTTTACAAATTTGGTCGGAATCTCATATGGAAAACAACATTTGCGAGTAATACGTGCACATACTATGATTTCGATTTAAAAATTTAGACTCGGGCAGGACTGAACTGGCATCCTCATCGTTCTTTACCTCTAACCATTGAGCTACCAAGTCAGATTTGAGGTATTGAGGTAATCTAACAAGATGGTCAATATGTATCTAAAGTTGAGATTTATTTTCAAAACAAATTAACTGTGTTCTGTGACCAACTAATCACCTTATGTATTTAAATCATTATTTCTGTGTACGGTAGTGATTAAAGCAAGGCCGTTATTACGTTTTCCGTTTGAATGAATGTCGAAATTCCGTACGGGTCACGGACCATCATTCATAGTTGGAAAAGCGAATGAAGAACACGACTCTTCATAAAAATCAAAGGATTTATTTATCACATTTAGTTAGCTATGCCGAGTATTCTATCCGACGTAGAATAGTTATTATGGGCGCCATATTATTTATTTTTGCAAATAACCACCTCAGCTTATAAATTACAACTGAAATACTGTCTGTACTTTACACGAGTAGTACACATTTGAATAAGCACTTTAACGTTTAAAACGCAAAATATATTATTTGAACTACGGTCCGACATTTCATATGCTTTGCTGCAGCCGTGGGGCCCCCAAACCAGTGGTTCCCGAGACTTGACGTATCAAACAAACTCTTAAATATAGTTGCTGTATAGTAGTTAAGGTCTAAATAATAAACAATCTAACTAATTAGTAGACTATCTGCATGAATTCGTAGATAGCAAAAAAAATTACGAATTTCTGATTAAAAATTGAAAAGTCTATTAAACGTACAATTTGTTAAGTATGATTTTTTTCGATATGATGAAAATTCCGTACATTGTTACAAAACGTATTTCTTCCAGCGTTTCATATTCACAAGGCGAAGACAAGTACTTGTCTAGTACGTACGTAAACTTGTAAGTTTTCTAATAATAAAAGTTCTATATTTACTGCTCAAGTAAAGCGTGTCCAAGTATTTATTTGATGATATCGTAGTAGATATAGAGTTTTTAATACACTTCTTTAATGCTGAAGGTTAAAGAATTTTATCCTTTCCTTAAAACACCATCGTGTAAGGTAAATTGTGCTAAATTATATTGTCGCTGTACATTTCTTAATTTAGACCTATAAATATATAAAAAACAGTCTACTTGCGTGGTTTTTTTCCGACGTCATGAATCCTGTACTGCTCGCACTCAGAGATGGTCTTCTACAACCATATAAGTACCATGGACGCTATATTGGATTGTAAAGTTCCTCAATAGATGTGAGGCAGAAAATTTTCAGATCTTTGTTTACATCAAAGTTCATGAACAGACCTCTGTCCCATCAGTGCCTCAATCAAACAAATCAGTATTTTTCCTGGAATTCAAACCTAGAATGCTCAAACCAACAACAATTGTGCCACTAGCTTTATTTATTTATATTTCGAATAACTCGACGTTTCGAGTAGAAATATACAAATGGAAAACGCTATGTAATCAAAATTAATATCGAAATATCGACATTATCGTTACGTCGACACTCGGCGCGTGTACAATTTATTTTCAGTATTTTTCCAATTGAATAAAAAAAACATAAGCGCTCTGTGTGCACAAGTGCAATTAATGGCGTTAGTGAAGGTTATGTGGGGTGATAACTGGGTATCCACATTGGTTATATAAACTTAATAAATAAAAAAGTGTTTGTCCTTCCTAATTCTTAGTTTTTCGTATATTTGTGACCGTTTAACACACGAAGGATAATTTAGGCTACCTTTGGCTGAGTAAATGCATTTCAACACAATCATATCGTTCCTTTTAACCATTTGTTTTTCTCTTTTACATCTTTTCGTGACGTTGATTATTTTTATAAAATGTCATTCGATTATAATCATGAAAAAGAATCAAAGTACAATTTCTTTTGCTTGATAGCCATATGTATTAAAAATTGTTAAGAAATAAACAATAATTATGTAAATTATAGGTTAACTAATAAAGATACGAATAAATAACACTTTATTATAACTTCTTTCAAATTGCAAATAAAAATTTTCAAAATCATGTTTTGAGATTATACCGGTTTTTTCTGTTCTATTCTCTCAATCTCCTGAAAAAAATACACGTGAAAAGTAATCTCGAATAAAAATATATTTTCTTGCAAAAATTAACCTTCCGGGTTTCTTGTAAAAATAACAACCATTCTTCACGAAAAGTGCTTATAAATTACGAAGTCGTCTTTATTATTAGCTAATAAATATTGTTAAGTGTGTTTTTGTCATCTAGCCCATTTATTATTTTTCATTTTGTTCTTTTTTTTTTTTTTTGATTTTTTTTGAAAAAAAAAAAAAGATATAAGTTTGTTTTGTTCCATATAATATTATTTTGATTTAGGGCTATTTGTACGTCCAGGTATGAAATTTATTATGCTTAGAGTTTTTTTGTCGGAAGGCCTTATTTAATGTTCCTTAAATAAGGATATTAACTGAAGGTCGCTTATATTAAGTGAAGTATGAAAAAATCCTACATACGTTGTTCGTTTAGTTGTTTGTGAACTGATAAGGGGGTACACAGTTCGATTTTCAAACGAATATAACGATAATGACGAACGATTTTCAAACGAAAATAACGATATTGGCAAACGAAATATCTCTTCAGTATTTGGGATTTTTATGATAAATTTCTAGTTTCAACTTCTGTCAGTCTTCTCTTAAGAAAGAGGTGACTGTGGGTAGGGTGGGTAATTGAAGGGATGAACTCCCATCTATGACATAATTTAAGAAAGAAAGATCCGAGAAGTTTCGCGTTTAGGTTTAGTCTGTGGTTTTCCGAATATCCAAAGCCAAATAGTGGACAGCGTATCTTGTTTAGATGTTGAACACCTAACCTTCGTCGAATCGACGAATACTCGACAAAAATTTTGTAATAATTGTAACATAAACATAATATTAAAGTTGATAAAATAAATAGTAATAAATGCGCCGTCGTCGAAGCGACGTATGGTTAGGTTTTAGGGGTATAGGCGAACGTTAGATGTCGAGTTAATAAACCCTGCGCTGGTCTGACCACCTCTGCCATCTTTTTTCATTTTATCTTAACACAGAAATTATATATATTTATACAATACGACATAATCTTTATTACAGTAGCGCACCGGCGCCAGTATAAATCCAGCCTACGGTAAATTAATAATTGAAGTGCAATCCTTTGGGCCAATGTCATTCGGTCGGACTCATTCGATTTGTGCGATGGACGATCGAGAGCACTCATTTCATGAACGAGTTGTTTTGTTATTGGATTTCGCGAGTTCCACTTTTTCTTGCATTGTCGTGTTAACAAATAAAGTTGTAGTTACGAAGTATTTCAACAAAGACAAGAAATTTATAGATAAACATGGAATTTCATGAAAATATCCCACCCACTACATCTTGTTGATGATTAGATGCAGTGATGCCGATGCGACAAACAATGGACTAACGAAACGCGATTACACTTCGCGGCATTTTAATATGTCGACAATGGTTTATGACATGTATGTACGTCTGCCTTACAATAAAACTAGCGACCCGCCCGGCTTCACTCGGGTGTAATGCTGATACTAAATTCTCTACAGAAAAACGGAACGTTGTATATAAAACCGCCTCTTGAAACACCGTATCTATTAAAAAACCCGCATCAAACCCGTTGCGTAGTTTTAAAGGTTTAAGAGCACATAGGAAAAAAAAGCGACTTTGTTTTCTACTAATGTATAATCATTATAATACTAGATAACAAATAAACAAAACAAAATGTGTTGAGTCTAGTTACATCATCAACTAGGCAATACGTTTAACCATTTAGCTACACGAGCGGCGTATATAGTAGCTTCGTGTTTGCACTAAACTCAAACTTACTTGCAAGGTAGGGATTTATAATTAGCCCGGAGAGAATACTGATGATAAGACATTGCAGATGTTGTAATATGCTGAGGTTGCACAAAATGGATGCTGATTACGGAAATCCATTGTGTACCCGGAATTCCAAGTTGAACAGGCGCTGGATTCCGCAAAACCAAACAATATTACCTTATTTAATAAATGGTGTTTGAATTTTACTAATTGGCGTGTTAATGACGGTTGCATTTTGATTTAAAACAATGCCCTACAGTTATATATATAAGAAGATTAATTGAAATCCTTAGCTCTGGTATATATTTTTTTTATTGAGAGAGGAGGATAGGGAAGCATGGAGATCACTTAATAGGAGGTGAAATTCCCCCAGCCCTATAACATTAACACAAGATGCACTGTCGACTTGTTTTGGCTTTGAACTGACAACAGACTGAAACCGAAACGCGATTAAACTTCGCTGTTTTTCATGTGGACGGCGGTTCGTGACCCGGATGGAATTTCGATATGCCTACCATCTATTTAATATCCAGATTTCCAGACAAGGTCCAATATGTCTATATATGTGTGACCGCAAGGAACGCTGCTGCCCGTTCATCAGTTTTTGTCCCTTTATCTTCACGGCTATCGTTCAGCATATCATTGTCTTTCGGGCTGTACGGCCGATGTGAGCGAGAAGAGGTTCTCGACGTTTCGCCAACACGTGCGGACGGCATCAGCAGGACATGTTAACTCCTCGATTGCTCGAAGAATTAAGCAAAATTAATTATATAGTCTTGGGTAAAAATCTACGTTTGAAATTACAATTACTTCATTTTTAGTAAAAATTTGTAGTACAAGGAATTCGTAGCAAGAGAAAAATGTGAAGCAACGTTAAATGACCTAATTTATTCAGAACAATCCGATATGGTATTAGGCTGCAGAATAGCTGAATTCGTCCGTATTCATTTCAAAAAGTTAAGATTAAGTTTAATTCAGTTCTATATTTCTTCCATTTTACTGAGATAGACAGTATATGTTCAATTAATTAACTTTCGTAGCGAAATTAAAATGTGGTGTCATAATAATCAAAGGCAATATTTAAAATTAAAAACAATACTTTTAATAAAAAACTCATTTTAACTGTTTTGTTAACGGTTTAAAACGTGAAATATATTATTTAAACTTATGTTAAAATTATTTTAACTACGTCCCTACGTTTTGGATGCAGCCGTGGTCTCCCCACTGGTCCCCGTGGACTGACCACGGCTGCTTCAAGGCTTCGGATGCTTTGCGTTGCAGTGGTCACGGGGCCTCTTTAGAATTATTTGAATACCAATTTAGCTAATATTGTTCGCGTTAAACCGTTAAAGTGTTTTAATAAAAAATACGCTACACAGGTATTCTTGGCATCTCTAAAGCCATGAAGCTATAGTTAGATTAATTATGAAGGGTATTACTGCCGCAGTTTGTAATATTTGCCAACATCTTAAGCTTCAGACGTCTAACCCTCATCTGGCTGAGTCGTGGACGTACTATTTTATTCAACAAGTGGGCATTTCTTGCCAACACATGGAATATTAAAGTTGGGGGATTGTATAACAAGATCCCTAGCGGGTATGAATTTGTATGTCCAGTTTATGATTATTTATGCAAGAGTCTGGGGTACACCTAATGTTTTAGACGCGTAAACATGTGTTCCTATATATTTATGAAAATAACGATGTACGCTGTAAATTAGAAATAGTACAAATGTATTTATGTAGTTTTCTTCAGAAAATAGTACTTTTTCCACTCCATTGTACGCACGATAACATTTATGTCTTTTATTAGATTTTTGTGGGTTGGATTTTTTCATAGATTATAAAAAGCTGCATCAGAGGTACATTTGTAGTCATATTGGGGAATGACACGGGGGCTCAATTTGTAGTCATATTGGGCAATGGCACGAGGGCTCAATTCTTAGTCATATTGGGCATTCGATCGGTTCGATATCTGGTTGTGTTTTCCAATTGTTAAAATATAACGAACTTTATGTGTTTATTTTTTTTAACTCTTTATTACAAGTCACTCAAAATATATAGAAATGTATCTTAAAAATACACACATATTTATGGACTGCAACGGGCGGCCTTATCGGCTATAGAGCGATCTCTTCCAGGCAACTTCTGATGACTATAGAATAATATGAAAGAACGTTTTTCCTGCTTTTACGATAAAATTACCGCACTGACACGAATGTATTACATGATACATTACATGATCATTTTAGATGAGTCTTTGGTCCTAGACGGATAAACGGATATGAACAGTTAATATTTAATCACAGACCGTCGATAGCTAAAAACTCCGGAAAAGTGAATTCATGGCCACACAAAATGTTAATCATATTATGAGATAGGTTCAGAAAAACTTCGACCTTGCACACACGTTTCCTATACGTACTGTTTACGCATAATCGAGATAAAATTTACGATAATCATGTTTTTATGCCGCTATAAATATGCTTTATGGATAGAGAATTAGTGTGGAGTGGCCCTAACTAATTTTAGATGAACTCATTCAAGAACATTCATTGATTTTGGCTGAGAGATTTCGGCTAGCTTAGATATTGAGGTCTATTTTGAAATATATATTTAGGATGTAAAATAAATAAAGAGAAATTTTAGTAAATTCGTAATATTATATAAATTTTAAAAATATATTTTTTTATTACGCACCAAGTTTAAATCAAGTTGAAACTTAATTAAAAACAATCATGCGTAAACAGTACATGCGTTATATTAAAAAAAAACGCTTGATAACGGTATTTCAATTGTTTGGCAACAGCACGTAAGGTTGTGGTCGTGGGTTCGTGTTCCGTCCGTTCATAACTTTTTCCTATCTACAATAAATTTTAGAAGCATTAAATATCAATGATGTGGGGTCAACCTCATATTATAGATTTATTAATAAACATTATATACAGGAAAATGCCAACTGTCTCTGTACGTAAAATAGATTCCAAGGTTTTTAATAGAAGTAATTTTCTTACGTCTTGTCTTTTCCCGTTGCATTAACAATATCTTATATAATATGCAAAATAAAACTATTACTATAATTACAAAAGATTCATTAATCAAAGTTCGTTCATTAAAATTTTATCAAACTCCTGATAACGTGAGATTAAAATAGACTAAGTAAGATAATGTTACAGTGTTTATATTAAGACAATGTTTTGTCTGGAAATATACCTAAATAAATGAAGTAGCTGCTATTTAGAGTTACGTTATCAAGGCACTTATTATTTAAATAAAACACTTTAACGGTTTAAAACGCGATATATTAGTTAAACTTATTTGAAAATGATTTTTAACTTCGGCCCGACGTTTCGGATGCTTTGCAGCAGCCGGGGAGACATTTTCAAATAAGTTTAACTAATATATCGCGTTTTAAACCGTTAAAGTGTTTTATTTAAATGTGTACTACTCGAGTAAACTATAGACAGTATCTAAGGCACTTATTATTAAAATTAGTCTATTTAAAAAAAAAAATACAACATAAGTGTAACTTGAAACGGCATCTGTAGCTTCCATTCTCCGGTTTTTTTTCTATATGAAGACTTTTAATTAACATGTAAAAAATAAATTCAAACTTATTAGGTATTACTCACTACAGACTGTCTGTCTATGTTTAGACTCTATTTAAAGTCCCGCGATTGCTAGGCCGTGAATTTGATATTTTCACATATTATAACCAAATCAATTTTGCTTAACGTACTCAATATAAATGTTTGAAACCCTAGTTAAGAAAAACTACATTTTTACGAATAGTAACAATAAATAGTGATGTCAACGCGACAAATACTAGGTTCGAATCGCGCTATTTTATAATTTAATCCATACAATACATTATATTTAATCTAATAATAATAATACTTAACTTTTTGTAGTTAGCTGTCACTGCTCCCCGGGGGCACTGAAAACCGGCGCTTCTACTCTCTTTTGGTAAAGCACGTGACGAGTGCTTTCTCCCTTCTCACAAGCACTCTTCTAAGTTTAACTTTCTTTCTCTTTTTTGTTTCTTGAATTTAATCATATTTTATGTACTTAGTTATTATGCTAATATTTAAGTTCATTTTGTTGTATTATTTGTAATAAATGGTTTAATACTGTCTATAGTTTACGCGAGTAGACACATTTAAATAGACCACGGCTGCTGCAAAGCATCCGAAACGTCGGGCCGAAGTTAAAAATAATTTTCAAATAAGTTTAACTAATATATCGCGTTTTAAACCGTCAAAGTGTTTTATTTAAATAAATAGTTTAAGTTTAATGAGAACAGTACCAATACTTTTTGTCATACATATATATTTCAATCGATGCACATGAATTCTATTTCCGATTTGAAACTGTCGATGCTATGTCGAACTATGTGGTGCAGAAATAGTTCCAGTGCCCGTCCAGTAAAGCCTTACGGACGACTGAAGCTTAAGCCGCGTGATGAATTTCAGAGCCCCAGAAACAATATCTACACTTGCAGGCATTTATAGTCTGTGCTTATTTAAAAACGACTAGCTGTGTTAGCGACTTCGTCCGCGTATAATAGTTATTTTGGGAATCCAAATTTGTTTTTGCAAACCTCCTCCCCATTTTTATTTTTTAATTTAAGGGGTTACCCACTATGTCGGTCCGTCCAAGTTAATCTTAAACGATAGACGTATAGTGTTGTGAACGTTTTTTTAGATCATTTAAAGAAGAATAATTCTTTCCCACATATTTTTTCAATATGTGGTACCGCTTTCGCAGGGCACGCACAGAAACCGAAAGTAAAGATAAACGACTTTCCCCGTTTTATCTACATATCCCGCTGTTACTTCGCTCGTACGGTCATAGCAATAAGCCATAAACGCGTCCAAACAAACAAACAAACTTTTCAGCTTTATATCTATATTAGTATAGATTATAGCTTGCAGCATATAATTTTGGGGAAAAAATCAATCGCACTTTCTTACGTTATCTTGTATACTATCCCATGCTATACGGGCTGTAGGTAAATTAGATAAAAAATCGTTTAACTAATATATTTTTAGAGATACTTCTCTTCTAAAGAATTGTTTTTAACCATTAAATACAATAGAACAATATACTTTTATTTCGTTTCGGATGTTTTGCAGCAGTTGAAATCACGGGGATACTGTTGGTAAGTTAAAATAATAATAAATAAGCAAACAAGTTAAGTAATACATATCGCATTTTAAACCGTTAAAGTGTTTTATTTAAATGTAACATTAACTCTCTATGTTCTATACGAGATAGCATGTAATTTCTTCTAAAATATAGAGGCATATTTTCTGATAATCGTATTAGCGGATGACGTCAACTAATCTCGTTAACCATAAGAGTAAATATGCTCAGATGTTAGCAAGTGCCAACTTCATATGAGGCTCAGGCAAACAAAATTAACTATCTGTGTCATCATTCGACTTTCTAACAGGGAATTTTCAAAAGTAGACTTTTCAAAAGTTGTTCTCACACAGATCTGCACAATTATATGCATGCTAAAATAAATAAATAACTATACTATAATTTTGACAGGCTCGTTGGTGTAATGGTAGCAATGTTTGGCTATTCAACGAGTGATGGATTCATTCCCCACCAGGTCTTACATTTTTCTACTCAACTTAAAAATTTGTTGAAGAATTAAATACTGTCTATAGTTTACGCGAGTAGTACACATTTTAATAAAACACTTTAACGGTTTAAAACGCGATATATTAGTTAAACTTATTTGAAAATGATTTTTAACTTCGGCCCGACGTTTCGGATTCTTTGCAGCAGCCGCGGTCAAGAGGAGACTGCATTAGTGCTGCAAAGCATCCGAAACGTCGGGCCGAAGTTAAAAATCATTTTCAAATAAGTTTAACTAATATATCGCGTTTTAAACCGTTAAAGTGTTTTATTTAAATGTGTACTACTCGCGAAAACTATAGACAGTATCAAAATAAAATAACTCGGGTTTTCCAATTTACATTAAATTTAAGCCTAAACCGTAAATACTACTGACTGAATTTTTTATTAGAGACGTAAAATAATAACTTCTCAACTAAGATCGTTCGTAAGCTATAAAAAGTGTTTGGAATCACAAAAAAGGAAAGATATATGGAAAGACAATGATCGCCCTCCTATAAAACATTCCCTCAGGATAACTTAGGAATAACTTCCTTTTCCGTTGTACTTTTTATTAGTACCTATTCAACTTTGTTATAAGAGAAGGGGAAATATAACTTAGTCATAATAACTTCCATGGCTGGCATGGTCAGCACAAAGGTTTACTCGACGAACTCAATTCGAATACAAGAAAAAAATATTGCTTATGTGTGACAGTAAATGTCTGGATGTAAAAAGCTGCAATACTGCCCTAATGGATCATTATTAATGGGCTGCCAAGTTTGCAACAGATAAAATCTATACTAATAAAATAAAATTCTGAAGATTTTGTTTATATGTATTAACGCGCTTATCTCAGGAACAGCAACCGGTTCGACCTTTTAAAGTTATTTATTTAAATGTGTACTCGCTTAACTATTTATTACTAGAGACAATACTTAGTGAAAATTTCGATCGTGAGGTTTTCCCTTCAATCTCATTTTAATAGACCCGACAAAGTACCCCATTAAACTCAACCTATAACATAAAGGACGTCTCAACGACGACATATTTATAGAAATATACAAAAGAGATTTTGTAAAGTCCGCGAAATATTTTCATGAGCATCTGTAAGACCCGACAAGATTTCGTGTAATGACGGCTCAGGCTTTCATTTCGAGTAACGAAGCCTTTTGATTGAAAATATTTCGGATTGAAATGGAGGTTCAAGCCTGTTTCTTGTTTAAAATTAAGGTATATTGTACGAATAGGGTTTGGAATTTGAATATATTCTTAATGCTATCCTGTATCTATTTATACTTGGTACATATAATATACTAGCTGTGTCAGCGAAAGTTATTTTCGGCATAAAAATTTGTTTTTGTAAACCTCCTGTTCAGCTCTATGAATTTAACCCACGACGTCTACTGTGTCCCGTCATTCTTGCAAGTTCATCTTAAGAGATAGTCATTTACTGTCGCGGATTTTTTTTAATCATTTAAAGAGGAACAACTAATAATAGTTTTCGTAAGGAACGCATCAGAAACAAGTTGAATATTTTTTCTACATTACGCGCTGTTATTTCGCTCCTATTAATCACAGCGTGATGTTTTATTTAGCCTATATAGCCTAGGCAAATACTCTAACCAACACAAAATGAGTTTTTCATCAATGAGCGTATTAAAACAAATAAACTATTCAGCTTTAAATATTAATATAGAGACATTACCCGGCAATAAGAGCTTTTAAGACCTTTGAACCTGTGGGCAACAAAGTTGTTGATTATTTATTTATTTATTTATTTTACACTTTGATACACCAAACTGAACATACAGATACTATGCAATTTATAACTATAGAGTGTACCGGGCGGCCTTATCGCTATAAGCGATCTCTTCCAGGCAACCCGAGTAGAAAGAAACTTAACGATTAATTAAAAACTATACAGTATGCAAGAAGTGCGAAACTTACTAATTACTTAAACTAAACAAAATAAACTTAAATTAAATTATTAGAAGGTTATTCTGTTTTTGAAATATTAAGTGTAAATTTCACGAAATTGAACGAGGTAACGTAGTTTTACTGAAACTGCCGCTTTGCTGGAAAACAGAAAAAAAGCTATCACAAAGTTGTCTTAACTATTAAGTGAAAATGCAGCCACATTTTCCTGTACATATTGTTTAGTATGCAAGCGCGCTAGCCGTGAAATTGCACGAAATTACCACGCCAGATGTTTATGAAATATTTAGTTAATCCTAGCAGCCAAAGCTTATTAATTAATAATTGATATTAATTGAAACGATAATGGAAACTGAAAAGGCTGAGAGATTGTTTTCAAATACGTTTAAATGTTTTTCCTGTTTTTACGAGGCATTTTTTGATATATAGTAGGAACAATTTTGCTCGGTAGCTGTTTTAAATTTGCACCAATTCTAAACAGTATTATTCCCCATTAGAGACGTATAACACAATGATTGTTCTAATTAGCGGCGAATCATTTGTCCTAATGAAACGATGATGCGCTTGCGCAGTTCGCAAATTGAAATGGTACTTTTAATAAAATATGTATTTTGTAACCATTAATCAAAACTGTCTTAACAATTTGACGTATGTATGAGGAATTTAGTCATTAATCACGAATAATATTGATTATCGTGATGGGATAACTTACATAGAATTCTTTTATAAATTTAATTAGGTTAAATTTTACACAAATATAATTATAAATACATTGTGTAACGAAATATTAAACATGTTATAATAATTTAACTAATAAAATATTTCGTTTAAAATAACCGATGGGATTTGACGGCATTCACAGCCGATTTCTATGTTCGGCTCTAACCAAATGACCTACCGTGTCAGTTTGTTAGATCGGCAGCATGAATACGTTTAACTTATGTTTAACCCACGGCAACAATCCACGATAGCTCAATTCCTAAAGAAACAGCTCTAAACATGTAGGTTTGAGTCTCACAAATATCATCAATTTCCCCCGATCTGATGTAGATGTATGTGTTACAGTAATAATGTTTTAAATACAAGTACCACAATGATAGATCCAAAAGCTATATATTTTAAAGACTAATATTTCCACACTTTCAACACGCGGTAAGTATAGACGGCAGACGATAAGAGCAAAGCCACTTGCCCTGTAATCTTCCATGAAACATTGTAGCACTTTACCTGATCGATATTAAATTGTACGACATAAATTATACGAACATAATGGATTGCCGCAGACTTAGTTTACGTCCAAAAAACCTCAGTTGGCGGTCTGCCAGCGCGGTATATTGTTATAAAATATACAGTGCTCTGCTACTTATTTTTAGATAACAAAAAACGAAGAGTCGAGTTTAGTTATTCGTTCGCTGTATATTCCAATGGAAAGTATGAATCTTTCATCGGGCTATTATTGGGGTTATATTTTAACTGACGTAAGAATGGGTAAATGAACGAATATAGAAATGTGCCAAAAAACTATAGAGTAGATATTGTTTTTCTGGTCCACGCTAACGATTAAAATATTAAGTCGATATTAATAAACGATATATTAAATGATATCTTATTATATAACGTAGGCATGCTACCAAATTTTAACGCATAATTTTTCTACTTTAGTAGCTACATATATTTAATGGTTTATTAAAGATTTATGAGACTTGGTTTTTATTAATATGAATAATCAAGAGTAGAACGCGAAGAAGTAATGAAATATCTACATTTCAATACGAAGGCTCTAAAATATCCAACTTTTGGAGTCCAATAATAAATAAAACCGAATTCCTAAAGTTGGCATATAATGGCCAACAATAATAAATATACCTGTGTGAGCTCTGTATAGACAAATTTAGTCGCTCTAAATATCATTTGTATACAAGCAGATGACGCTGGAGTAGCCGATTTGACTTTGCACCCACTGTCTATAGTGAAAAAACAATAAGTATAAAATTTTGCTTGTTAGCTCAGTAAAATGTGTTTTATTTTAAATATCTCCAACTGTGACACAGCTCCTGTTCGTGATTACTAACTTCACACAGCACATTGTTTACGCATTTCACACAATTTGCGTATTATCATTCTAACGAGGTGAAGAATTGTTTGTTATTAGAATAATTTCACAGATGAGCGCATGTGTGACGTCATTCCAGGTCACTTGAGACCTGGGGGTAATTCTCGTGTATCGATACAAGTCGCCGAGTATGTTAAATTTGTATTAAACGTAACAAGTCGACATGAATCGTATTATTTTAGGATTGCCCTCCTGACAGAGTTGACACACTATGTTGTTCTTTAAGAATGACTTTGAAAAATTCAGTCTTGCAGCGATCTTTGACTGTTATTTTAATGATAATTATTAAACACATTTGGACGCTTAAAAAGAAAGCGTAGAGACATCTTTATGTCAGAAAGTCACAAATAATTACACTAGGATTGAATTACTTTAGTTTACAGTTTAAATACAAATATTCTTAGTCACATAAAATTCGATTCATTATTTTATTCAATGTAGACATTTTTGAGATGTCATGAAGTAGCTTTTAATTATAATCTTTTTTTTTTAATTTCTTTATGTAACGGGAGCGGTACACATAAAATAAAACACTTGTTACGGTTTATAACGCAAGGTATGTATATAAGTTATTTTTAACTAGGACTGGCTTTTCGACTTGGTTGCTGCTTATACCCAATCGGAATTAAATTAATCACTTCCGTAAAATACTTTACGTATATTGAACGACAACTGTTAATGTAAATGCTAAAAATTAACGATGATACTAATCATAGACATACTATCGTAGTCATACTATCGTAGTCATATAATACGATACAGTGCATTATTTTTTAATGAAATCATACAAAATCTATGTGTTGGGACACCAGACTAAGATGACAATTTTTTATTATTAAAATTGGATGTCATACACATAAGCGTTACGTAACGAAACAGTTTACCTCGGAAAAAGTAATAATTTACCTGCTCCCTTATCTCACACGAACTATCAAGAATGGCGATCGACGTCTTCTGCCCTTCTAGATGGTAACAACGGTCAACACCCCAAGTATTGACTAACTCATAATTTTAGAGTAAAGTATTGGCAAGCGTCCGGTGTCAGAGATAAATCATATTTTGGGCGAATGCCAACAATGATTGATATGACAAAGATATTTCATCGCCTTGAACTTTGTAAATCTATCTCCTCTAACAAGAACTTGTTAGGGAACTGTAGAGTATAACATTAGTTAGGTCGGTATGACGACACATTAGCGCGACCATGGCCGCGACTTCATCCGCGTAGAATAGTTATTTTGGGAATCAAAGTTACCTTTTGCAAACCCCCTCCTCACCTTTATAAATTTTCGTTCGTTTTCGCAACGCACGTAACTGACACTTTTAAAGATGAATAAATTTCCCAGTTGGTTTCACATTTTCCACAGTGTCTATTCCTTCCTCGATAAATGATTTGACCAACATAAAAAATATTTTTCATTTAGAATCAGTAGATCCTGAAATCAACGCGTTCAAACAAACAAACAAACTTTTTAGCTTTATAATATTAATATACTTTTTTTTTTTAAAGCTTGTTGGTGTTGTGGTAGCAATTTACGACTAATAATAATCAACGAATCGTGGGTCCGGTCCCCACCAGGTCCAACATGTTTCAAACCAATTTATAATTTCAAAAACATCTGACTTCGTCTGGAATTTTTACATTAAATCGGAAGTCGGGAATGTCGAATTTCCACCCGGGTTACGAACTACTATCCAGGGATAAAAAGGCGTGAAGTTTAATCGTGCTTCAGTTTCTGTGGACTCCCGTATAGCCAAAATAGATCGACAGCACATCTCGTTTGGCAACCCCATGGTATAACTATTAGTTTATGTATGTATTTTCAAATACAGTGCAAACGCGAAACGCCATAACTCGTGTTATATATCCTCCAGGTGCAGAACAAAGCATAAAGCCTAAGTAGGTGCTTATGAACCAGAGTGAAATGACCCTTGGGACCGTTTAAACACAGACCTAATGTGTGTTGAGCTTTTGTAATATGCTTCAGCACATTTCGTGTGAGAGAATGAGATAATTGTCTGTATTCGTTCTAAGGATATCTGAATACTATATTGTCTGTAGTTTAAGCGAGTAATAGAAATTTAATTTGAAACAATTTTAACGGTTTTAATCCCGAAATATATCGACGTTCCTAACAATAGAAATAAGGCAAATAATATGTTTCACGTTTTGAGCCGTTAAAAGTGTTTTATTTTAAATTGGCATCGCAGTTTTGTTACCCCTGTCTTATTTGAAATGTTTGATTTCCATCTTCTATAGCTTAAATAACACTATTAATACAAATTGTAGCCCTCGGCTAAGAATTTTCCTTCTGGTCGAAATTTTCTATGCAAAGCCTATTTTTCTATTAGTTCGCATATTTGATACAAACAAAGACATACCATCCATATTAGTAATTAAGGCTAATGCCCACATGTTAGCGTCCATTAAGGAAATCATTTATGACGTTTTTCCTCTTTCCCTTCTCTCTACCAGGACAGTAAAGACCCTTACTAATATCTTATTGGTTAGTTTTTTTAGACTCTTAATTATTGATCTTTCATATTTTACACTACAAGGACTCAAAGCCACGACCGTCAACCAAATGTGCCCTTCCCCCCCCCCCCCCGTTTTTAATATAATGTTGATATGTTATTTAATAATCGTTAGATACGATAGTCGTTAAACGTCTGTTTGATGTGTCCAGGCCATAACATCGAAACACAAAAGTGTCCTTTTAAAACGGGTCTGTTTAATAAACCCTTCCTAAGGAGTATTTTTGGCAGGCTCGTTGTTCTTATGGTGGTAATGTATGGCTAATCACCACCGAGTCCAACATGGTTCCAATCAATTTTTATGATGGTAAAATAAAATCCCGTTTCGCCTCGCATCAGTTTTATTTATAGGCAGATTTATCAGACTTCTGTGTCCTGTCCGACCGAAACAATGTATTGTTTTTCAGGGATTAGAACCCAGGACGTCTCGCATTTTATGCGATGCTAAGTAACGCGTTTAAACATTTTGTTTCACAGGCGGTATAATATCACAGTAACGCCGTCTATAGATAAAAAGCCTTGATGTTAACTTAATGTGTCCTTCTCTATCATAACTATACTACATATACATATATATACATAAATCTGAAGAGTTTGTTTGAACGCGCTAATCTCAAGAACTACTGTATCGAAATTGAAAATTTGTGTTAGAGCATTTATCGAGGAAGGCTATAAAACATGACGCTGTTACTAATAGGAGCGATGAAACAGAGGGAAATGTGTAAAAAACGGGGGAAATTATCATAAATAAAATTTCCACGTGCCATTACGAATTTACCATTCGCCTATTAGTCCTACCATCAATTAGCAACGCTAACAATAGCCAGCAAATGATACGGAACTTAATATACCCCATTCCCATATGAAAAGGGGCCATTAATTGACCTACCAAGTTATTCCATGAGACTAAGAGAACCGCTGCGTCACTCCGCACAATCCATCAAACTCTTGACGTCATACACGACCCGACGGATCCTAGTTACTGTTTCTACCTACAAACGAAACGTCATTTTAGTTCCTTATATTACATCTCTTGTTAACGCGAGTATTATTTAATTAAAACATATCTAACTGTTTTAATCACGAAAATTATCCAGTATATTACTTATGTACAACCCGATGCTTGTTTTGGAAGTAAGATATAAGTGAATTAACAATCGATCAGAAAGTAGTTGAACCGGCATCATCAGCGTTGTAGATAGAATAAGAAAGTAAAAGAAGCGGAGAGCCCTTACATTTTATTGTAATTAAATGAAGCGTCAAAATTAACAAGTAGGCATTGGATAAGGTATTTTATTAATATTATCATAAATGTGTAACTGAATTTTGAAGGGCCTTCGAGGAATTTAATTATTATCTTCGTTAATTAATTGTGTCGAATTTCACAAGAAATTTTCTTCTAACATTCACAGAAAAACGAAAAATAAGATAAGACTAGGATATAAGATTAATTACTTTGTTCTCGTCTTTTAATCAAAAATTTGTATGTTCGTCATACTAATTTCTATAGAATCTATGAATTAACTCATATTATTACATGTAAAAATTACGTGTATTAAAAAACCGCCGAGATCAAATCCTTTAACCATTGGGTACTTTGTGCCGTTGTACTGTGCATTCCTTGCTTTTTACAAATTTTCATAATTTAAAACTTGCTTGTTTTGTAACGATAAATTTATGATATGTAAAGTAAAAATTTCAAAACAAAATGATATATAGGAATTATTTATTAATTCCAATCTCAAAAATCATGTTGTTTTCATGTTTAAAAATCAAAAAAGCAATAATATGGCTTATTATTGCTTTTTATTTGCTATATTTCTACTCTCTCTTCCCAAATACAAATTCATAAGTAAGTTTATTAAGGGCGTGTATGGTTGTACGGTTTAAGTGCTAAATATAAAAACCCCATACGTTTATGGAGGATGCCGTCTTGTTTCTTAATTTACTGCAAAACACGATAAGTATAAACTTTTATAAGCTCTTAAAGAAAACACGTCTTCGTTAAGTTTTACAAGCGCTCATGTTTTAGTATCTTGCTGACTGGTTATGGGGAAGAAATTTGTTTTAATATTTCCGTTTAAGTCTTATTTAATTAAATTATAAAATTAACAGCATGTTTTAAATACTATACATCTAATACTGTCTGTAGTTTATGCGACTAGTACACAATTAAATAAAACACTAATGGTTCAAATAAGCTGAAGTTAAATAACTTTTAAATGAGTTTAATTTATAGATTGAGAGTTTTAAACCGTTAAAGTGTTTCATATAAATACTATACATTTACTAATTATTAAACTTTACAAATTAATTACGTGTTTCTTATATTAGAAAATGTGATAAAACTCGCGTTTTAGTATATGTTTATATTTAATATTGTCTTTCAGCTCGGCGGACGTCTTCTCGATTCAAATTTAAGTGATACAAAGACATATGTATTATAATAACGAATGGGCGAAAACACAGAAATCACTAACAATTATGGTCACTAATAAGCATAAAACTTAAGGTATTGTAAATTGTATTAGAACTAGAGTCTATTGTGTCACTAACATGAAAAAAAAAACGTTGTGGATAGGTGTGTCACTATTAAGACAACCTAGCGAGGCACCCGCGCGAGGCATGGATATATATTTTAAACAGAGGTCTACACATCTACTTAAATTTTTATAATAAAAAAGAGGAAAATATGACTTTCAACCGTTAAAGTCAGCGGGAAAGCCTTGATCGGGCCGGATAAAAACGTTGTTAGACTGAAATGGGCCGGATATCCGTATGCCGTGGTTAGCGCCCGGTGGCCCGGTTAAATGCGATACAATACGTGTTGCGAATGTGCTACACTGCCTTGTTAAAGCAGTCGTTCCGGGTTTATGTCGAATAAAATTCATATCGCTCGTTGCGAAGAATTCAAACGAGGGTACTGTACATTTTCAGCTTTCTGATTCCGAAAATGTATGTTCGTTATTGCGTATATAAAATGTATTGTGAATATTTTTAATCTACTCAAGTAATTGAGGAAGTGCAGAATTTCAGAATAAGCTGAGCTGGATTCTTATAAATCCTTGGTTGGTTGTAAGTAGCTTATTATTTATAAATAAATTTAAGTCTTGTCTGTAATGGGTGAAATGGTCAGCGGATAACGTGGACTGATCACCCGTCCTGCCAAGGGTGTCCCCGATAGAAAATAATAATAATAAGTCGTGTCTGTCGTTTACGCGAGTAGTACACATTTAAACGGCCCTCTGTGATCACGGCTGCTGCAAAGCATCCGAAACGTCGGGCCGCAGTTAAAGGAAATTGTGAATAAGTTATACTAAGAATATTTCACGTTTAAAATCGTCAAAAGAAATACATTCCCTAATATATCGTGTGTGTCAGTGCCGTTAAGAAGCATTTGTTCGTAAACTAAACAATTTATTCGAATGAAGATAAACTGACAGTTTTTATCTGTAGGAGTGTGTTTTATATTTTGAATGAAAGTTATGTAGACTCATTATAAGTGTCTAACTCTTCAATGTTAAACTGGATCTACATTTAATATGTTTGTCTGCGCCATTTGAACACCAACACCAACTATATGGTTATCATTTGAAAACATTAACATATTAATTGATACAGTATATATACCATATCAAAGCTCATAGTCATATTATATATCGTTGAAAATATTAAAAACTCGTTAGAGAGCAAAGCACAGAACAGCATAATGGCGACGACAACAATTTTAAGTGTCAAAACTATTATTATCTCCACATTCCGCAACTAATGGACCGAAGCATTTGTTTTATTTACACAAGCGTTCAACGCTGAGTTGAACAAAACGGACGTATATTAGAAAGAATTCAACATACTGTATTCTATGAGATATTAGTTATAGCTTTGTACTACGATTCAACATTTGTGGGATATGAAAATGTGTGGTTTACGCGAATATAAGACACTTTTACCACAGAATATATGAGTCAATGATTTTCAATTCATTTTAATTACGACCCGACGTTGTGGCCGCGTTGTAGCAGTACCAAATGGTGATACCCACCGTTTTTTATTTAACTCGCGTAAAATGCAAGCAATAGTTGGTAGAAGTTAAATAAGAGAGTAAGAGTTTTAAATACACGACTGTTTATATATATTTAAAAATTACACTATAGTATTACCCAGAAAGAATATTTGATACAGTGTAAATAATAATGATATTTTAGTAAGGGAATCGCACCAGCAAATAGATTCTATACAAACAAGTGAAATCGAATCTACTTTACTTAGTTGAGAGGGGAGAAATAAAGGAAGCGGCGAAGCGTGATCCGTGACACAGATTATGTGTACTTATAAACCAATTTTATGAGAGAAAGACTGTTTAAAGAATGTGTTTTTTGTAACTGCCTATATGTAAGAGGACAATTTGCAAACCGTAATTACTTTTGAACTTCTAATTTGCAAACAATTTTACCGGCTTAAAACTTGCAATATATTAGTTAACTTACTTTTCATTATCCCCGTGACCATAGCTGATACAAAGCATACAATACGCCAGGCCGTAGTTAAATTAAGTAACTAATATATTTCGCGTTTTGAACCGTTAAAGGTATTTTTTTTATGTTTTTCGTTTAAACTTAAGATGAACGGTTTCCCAAATGTCAAAATCAAAACTGCTACGACAGCGCCATCTGTTTCATCGTAGTTTTCATTCGGAGAAACTGGCTAGGGTCGTACAGAAGTGATTCACGGTGTTATAAATCCTAAAATTGACATAAATAGAAGCATGTAACGTAAATAATATTAAGATGATATATTTATCAATATTACATAAGTGCTTAAAGTGCGATATTTTTACGAAAATATTACGAACGGCCGAAAGAATGTCCTCGGATGCTTAACAATGCGTAACGACCACCTGATCCCAACTTATATGAGAAGTTTAGCACCGTCATATTATGTGCCTTGCCCCATAAAACTATGTGTATACTGTAGGCATCACTACATCGTATAAAACAAAGTCGCCTTTTCTGTCCCCATGTACGCTTAGATCTTTAAAAGTACGCACGGATTTAGATGCGGTTTTTTTAATAGATAGAGTGATTTAAGAGGAAGGTTCACAGTTTTTCTATATTGTATTTAGTATCAGCATTTCACCCGAGCGAAGGCGGGGCGGGTCGCTAGTATATATTAAACGTATCACATATTTTTATTTTCTCAGAGTTTTTTCCATTTTTGAAAAGTAGCATAAAATTTTCAAATATACTGTGATTCATTTCGCACAAATTACTTAGTTACTTTCTTATTTAAATCTAGATATATAAAAACATGGTTGTGTCAGATAGACCATTTATCGAAAAAGATTTGTATATGTATATAACATAACACTACCTCCAATAGGAGTGAAGAAACGACGAAAAACGTGGAAAATCGGGGAAAATTATTTGTCTTTAACGGGAGAAAAATTTAAGTCATCTTGTATCTTGTCCTTTGCCTTATTATGTATTCTAAACTTGGAAACGTAGCTCCAAAGTAATTTGAATTAAGCTAATATATTTTAAAAGCTTGTCCTCTAAACCTTCCGGTCAATTTGAGAACCTTTAAGATACTGCTCGTGCTGTAGGCCTAAATTCAAATGATTGTAAAAGCTCCTCGCATTCCTCCATTGCGGAACACTAGTAATTGTATCCTCACAAAAGTGGGACAAACTCCTCGATAAAGGTCAGCACACACTTCATTAAGAGCTCATTGAGACGGCATGTTGATACTTCGCTATAATGGAGTTTGAGGCTGAACGGTCTTGGCGAGGTGGTAAATTCCTTTGCGGTGTCAGGTTTAATCTTTTTACGAGTTGATTAAATGAAAAGTGGTACGTCATTTGTTTTTTATCAGATAAATCAAGGGTGTTTAATATTTTTATTGGCACTCGTTTATCTTATTTCAAAAAATATTTGTTTAAGTAAGTATGTATTAACGGTTTAAAACAGAACAAATGGCGCTAGCGTAGCAGTTTTACTTTGACATTAGGGTCACCCTCCATATTAAACCTACACGTCACCATGGCTGCTGAAAAGCATCCGAACGTCCTGCCGTAATTAGAAGAACTTGTACATAGGTACGATGATATCTATCTATATACATATACATTTCGCGTTTTACACCGCTGTGGCGTTGTGTTGTCGTTGTGGTGGACAGTTGTTCTTAATTAATATAGTATTGTTTTAAACCGATTATTTTATCGTGTATAGAATAATCTCTAGCACGGCATGGTCATCATGGCTTGTCTCTTGTTTGGCTCAGCTGTATATATTACTATTGATAGAATATATGAATTAATACTATTCCATTGTTACAGATGAACATAAGACTGCAACGAATAATGGTACGTATAATCATTTGTTATAAGAGATTAGGGATTTCAAGTGGAGTTTTCTCAATGTAAGCATTGAGCGCTTTATTGTAAGTAATTGCAACTCCTCAACGAATCAGCTCCAGCTGTAACTTTAGAGAAACGCTTTTTCTTCTGTTTAACTTTGAAAGCTTTCGACTGTTAAAGTATGTTTGGATTCCTAGATACCCATTCCATATATAATAGAGTGATTAATTGCCGATTCTATTTAATTAAAACACTTTTGATTCAAAATGTGAAACATCAGGCCGTAGTTAAAAAGTCTGTAATATATTTTTCGTTTTAAATTGTAATCGTTTTAAAATTTTTAAATACACAATAGTTATCATTTAAATGTGTCTTTAAACTACCGGCAATACTTAAAAAATACTGTATTGTAGTTCAGTCCTAAATAAAAAAAGATATTATTTTAGAAATTAAACAGATAAATTACAATTCGAATGAAACTAGGTAATGAATTGCATTACTAATAAATAAATTTCAACGACTATTGATAATTAGGCTTTTCGTATTAAATAATAAAAAACCAACGAAAGTATGTGTAACTTATTTTTGAGTTATTAGTACTGTTTACAACGAATTCCACAGTTCATAACATTTCACAATTTAGCTTTAAGTTTGTTTTATTTAATTTAAAATGAAAGAAAAGAACTACTTTTAGATTAGACCGAACAATATTTAAACTTCAGCGCGTTTTTCTAATATTGCGCAATCAATGCCACAATATTAGAAAAACGCGCTGAAGTTTAAATGTTTATGAATTGCGTGAATTCCGATCTGTCTTTTACACAAACTAGCGGTTAATATCGGCAAACGTAAATAAATCCGCTTCAGTTTAGAATGCGGGGCTTTGATGTGCAGTGTTGGTTCATCATAATGCTTCTTTGGCTGTCAAGGTCACCGACATCGTGTTAACCGACTTTCAAAAGACGACGCGACATTGCAATTAGAGCCAGGGACGTTAAAAAAAAATCTCAGAAATAGTCCTTATTTATCACATTTGTAACCGAAGTTGATCAAAATGTTCCCCCTTTTATAATCCACGCCTTTTGCGTGTGTAGCAGTGTAGTAGTGTAAAAAAATAAAAAATCTAACAATCTGTTCATTCAACCCTCCATCCTAATATTACTAATAAAATGTCTGTTCAAATAATGTCTGTATAGTTTACGAGTACACCCTTAAATGAATACACTTTTAACGGTTTAAAACGAGAAATATATTATGTTATCTTATTTACAATTCATTTTGACTACGCGTCGACTTTTAGATTTCTTTGCCGCATACGTGGTCATGGGAAGTGTCCCCAAAGCCCAAGTCAAATCTGCTACGCTAGAGCCAACTGTTCCCTTAGTTAAAAACATTGGACCCTAGTTAAAATAAATTGTATAATATATATCGCGTTATAAACCGTTAAAGGTGTCTAATTTTACCGATGTCTGTGTTTTTTTCTTTTTTATTACCATTTTAAATAAAAAAAAATATAATTGTCCTTAATTATGGCTACCAATTTAGCCTTTTTACTCTTGGGTTTAAAGCAATCAGTAAGGCTAATTCCACCACTTTTATCATGCGTGTATAATAGACAAAACATAAAACGATCTCGCTTGCGCTAGCTTAGCGTCTGAAGGGGCCACATAATAGTGTTGGGATAGTAGTCCCAACGTAGCTGAGTGGCTTTCTTTTCACCTTGTTGTATTTAATTAATATCTAATTAAATTTGTATTTACTTCTTCGTATGTTTTTTAAAGTTTTTATTCTATTATATCTTTTCTAAATCTGTCACGTCATACATTACATCATATGCACGTAACATATAGTTAATGTAATATTAATTCCACTCCAAAGACCAGTGAGCACGATCTGATACGCACTATCTGTTCCAAACGCCAAACTTATTATTGATAACATTGACGTGTTCAAGTACGATAATCTCTGCTCTTCTCTTCTTAAAATAGCTTGCGGTTGCTAAGCAATTGTTGTTTTTCTAGATTTCATCCGCTTTGAGATTGTTAAATACATTTCTAAGCACCATATAGATTGTAATAAGTATTATCTACTGTTCAAAAGTACTATAGTCCATACGATAAGCTAGCGTATAACCCTTTACGTCTTTTAGTTAGTCGTTAAAATAGCACTTACGAGAGTATTTTTGGTATTAAAAATGTCTAGACTTTTAAAACCGAGTGGTTTGATTGTTTGAACGCGATAATCTCAGGAAAAACTAGTTCAACTTAAAAAAATATTTTGTGTTATGCATTTATTGAGGAAGGCTTTAGATTATAAAACATCAAGCTGCGACCAATAGGAGTGAAGTAACAGAGACAAATGTGGAAAGAACCAGGCAAACAATAAATATTTGAGCGCTTCCGATGAGTGTAACGGATTATTTGAATTATACTCTACATATATATCGTATATTATATTTCGTATAAAACATTATTTCGGGATGTATAAATTATTGTATATTTAAGCATTTGTGTATTGTATATTTTTTTGGGGATCAAATTACGTTGAAATACCTCATGCCTATGGTCAGCTAGTATTTAAAAAGGATATTGATGAATTTTTAAAAAGAATTTTATCAGCATGATTAACCATTAGAAAATTGACGTTAATAGTGATATATATCTATCTATATCTAACAAACATAATGTGCGTCAGAGATATGTGATAAAGATTAAAAACCGAATATAGAATATACAGAGAAATGTAGTTAGATATTTATTATGTAATAAACAATTACTGATAACGAAAACATGTCATTAGTTGGCTGAAATTCTTTTTTTTTAAACAAACTACATATACAACTGCTACTTCGTTTGAGTCACGTAGACTTCAAAAATAATTGTAAAATATTTATAAGTCCATAATACTGTCTGTAGATTACGCTAGTAGTACACATTTCAATAAATCTACCGGTTTAAAACGCGATATATATTAGTTAAACTTATTTGAAAATTATATATACTTATTATAAACTACGGCCCGACGTTTCGGATGCTTTGCTTTGTGATCACGGGGAGGCTAAAGATGGTGAGTGTCTTTAAAATAATCTATACTAATGATCTATAAAACTCTCTCTTCTATCTTTTAAAATTAACTCGCAAGAACGACGGGAAAGGACGCGACTGACGTCATGGGCAACAGCTTAAGTTTATAAAGATAAAGGGGTTTGCAAAAACGAATTTGGATGCCCAAAAAAAACGATTCACGCGGACGAAGTAGCTGACACAGCTAGTTTTCAAATAAGTTTAAACAATACATATCGTTTTAAATCGTTAAAGTGTTTTATTTAAAAGTCATTAGTACTACTTCTAGTCGTATTATTCTAAACAGCCTTTATTAGCGCAGACGTAATTAATTCTTCGTTTAGTTTCTTATCGTTCTCGAAACATTACAATGTCGCATTCACCTTGATCGTGACAGTATACTGTTTCATTCAACATAATCAAATAATACGAATCGATTGAATATTATCATCACATAATCAACGTTTTTATCTATTTAATAATAAATAGAACAAATAACACTAACAATTTTATCTTAACTCCTATATGATATCATAATATTTGCCAGAGGGGATTATTTAAAACTTGGTACTTCATTGCGGGACATTCTTTTTTTTACAATACTCGTATGACGTATGTATATTTTGGTTGTATCTAACTACTGGATAAGCTTTAAGCGAAAAAGATTTTTATGATAATTGCAGGTTCTATATCAACAAAACGTTGAAACAGGTTTAAACATAATTTTAGCGAAGATTTTATTTATCGTTAAATGCATTTTTTAAACGAGAATAAGGTTAAATTCAAGAATTATCTTATAAGCTTCCGTCGGTCAAAGCAGAACCTGATACCCTTTTTGTCGGTAAATTAAATTAATGCCAAGAAATAGTCTTAATTATGTCTTATGAATCAAGTTGGAGAAAATTTTACTTACCAGAATTACTGTTTAATCTTGTAAAGTTAGTTATATTAACAGGGTTTTTAAAACCTTATTGGATTGTGTTATAGAAATTATAATTATACCAGCAATCAATCACTATTCTATTGATTGTAAAGAAACGTCAAATAATCCCTCAAATATATTAGGCTTATAGGATCACTTATCAAATGCTTTATATTCACCACTCAAAACCTTCGAAAAACTTTTCATTTGACTCGAAACTTGGTGAAATAAATTATTAATGAGGGTTGGGAAATATGCATGAAAGATTCCTTGAATATTCTTTTGTGGTCGATTGTGAGAGCCCGTACTGAGGTTGGAACGGAAAAATTAGTGTGTGACGTCATACTTGTATATATGAGATCGTTCGACACGTGTTTTTGTATATATCTGGGTGATTTCTTTGTTTTGTTACTGCAAAACTAAGGAAAAATTAAATTAGAATTAAGCAATTCAGTCCCCACATGACCACAGGTGCTGCAAAGCGTCCGAAATGTCCAGCTGTAGTAAAATATTTTGTAAATAAGTTATATTTCGCATTTTACACCGTTAAATATGTTCTATATAAACTTAAGCAATTGTCCAACTATCGTTGTAAAACAAAAAAAACGTAAGGTAATATGCTAAGAGTCGAAGCACTATTACAAACGATATGTGCAAATTCCCCATCGATTTGAGATGTGCAATTATTGAAATATTGAAAAATTTGTTTTTTTCTTTCAATTTGACAGCACAATAGATTCTTTAAGATTAGTTATTATACAAATATTTTAAACCACCAGTAGACGATCAAGTTCGACGTTTTGGCCAAATACGAGTAATTTACAGACATATATATCAATAGCACATGCTAGCTCGAACAGAATCTGAAAACAAACAAATGCTAGATTCGAAAGCCTTTTAAAGCTTACGTAATAAGTTTATTGGTTCATGTAAGTCCTTTGAATAAAGCATAAAAACAGTCTAAGTACTGAACATCAAAGGGAATTTTCACATTAAGGAAATGGGGAAAATCATTTCGATATAAATTATGCATCGAAGATATTGTATAACTGGACTCGAGTAGAGTATGGTATTAAAGAGAAGTTTTGTATTGTTTATGACGATATTAATCAAACAATCTCTTTAAGCTTTATAATATTAGTATAGGTCATGTGCCAACATTCATAATATGGCTGCAATTTTTTAAGACGCAGTTAGGCCCAGTTGTGGACTCTATAAATTAGCTGATAATAGAAAAGTTATCCATGGTGAAGGCCATATTCTATGTTTTATAGTTATGTTCCTCTTAATTATTCTTCCATTTCTACGTTACTTAAAGTTTTAATTACAAAAAAACGCATATTTCATAAAGCATAGAGCTTCTAATATTGACCCTTTTAAGAGTATTTAGTCTTGTAAGTGAATGAATATTTAATGGGGGATCGTCTGCTTTTCGAGTTTTAAAGAATATAAAAACTCATTTAATTTTACATCGCTGCTTTCGAAAGGGTAAACTTAGAGATATAGCTGGCAATATTCAAATTAGGAAGGATTAAATTCGTGATCGGAGAAGAGTGTATGAGACATGCAATTGAATTTTGAAAAATTATGACACGGGCCGGTCTCGAATCAACAACTGTACGAATTTTTTTTGCAACACTTTTTTTTTAATTGTGTAAGGCTTTCACAGCTATCGTTCAGCATATCATTGCTTTTCAGGCTGTTCGGCCGACATCAACATCTGGTGATGCCGTCCGCTCGCGATGGCGAAACGTCGAGAACCTCTTTACGCTTACGTCGGCTGAACAGCCCGAAAAACAATGATATGTGGACGTTTTAATTCGCTCCGTAGGACTGTGACTTATAATCAATTTCTATAATATTTTCTCCAAGTTACAAAAGTTTACGGATTTCCCACATTTAATATTTACGATAAAAACTCCGTGCATATACAGCTCGATACGTGAACTAAAGTAAAATACCTGCGACTGCGTATTTTTCATAACGCGTCGAAATAATTCTCCAACCAGTTTTCCGTAATATAAACGCGTTTCTATATTGTAAAAGTTGGCCACAATATTAATGTGCTACAGTCTATATAAATGGAATGTTTTGTAAATGAAAATGTATTGGAGAAACTAATAAAACAAGATTTTTACACAATATGACTTAACGGGTGGGAAAATTATATTTTTACCGTGTCAAAGAAAAAAATGATAGTAACTTATCTTACGTTACTAAGATTTTTTCTTTGTTGTTTTCTTTAATGTTACGTATGTATAGTATGTTACTAGAAGAGACCAGACAAGCACGGTGTTCACTTCATTAAAGTTGAAATAGCCAGCCCTATACAATCTTAGTAAGATGCACTGTCGGCCTATTTTGGCTTTTGGTATTTGAAAATCCACAGAGTAAAGCCGAAACGCGAATAATTACATCCGCTATAATATTGTGAACAAGAAACAATATTTATTATATTATTTACAATACCTTGATAGTTGAACGTGTCCAGGATTTGCCGAGAGAACCTTGGTTTAATTCCCATGGTAAAAACGAATTGTTCGGGAAATTCACCTTATAACTTCTAACTGTCCTGAAAACAAATGAATATCTCAAGTGATGTCACTCAGTGACTAAAAGGTACTCGCGAATTATGAAAGCGACCGTTAACCACACTGAAATCAACAATAAAGCTCTTGAACTATTTGCCAGCCATCAAAAACACTCTACATCGAAATGTTGACAGGAGTTGACAAGTAGAAATCGTTTTATAGAAACCACGAAGTGTAAAATTGCTTGCGTTTTGTTTTATTCGATACAAAGTTTGCTTATTCAATTGTAGTTTTGTAAACTGGTTTCCAGATTTTCAAAGTCAAACATTATTTCCAGGGAAGGGATAACTTACCAAGTGACAATTAATCAGTGCTCGAGCGGGATGAAAATTTATAAAATTTTCAAACCAATTATTAATAAATCATGGATTCTCAGACATACTCAAATGCAAACTTTTAAAAAAAATCGGTCGAGCCGTTTCGGAGGAGTATAGTAACTAATATTGTGACGCGAAAAAATACAAACAACTTCGCGTTTTGGTTCTGTCAGTGGATTTTCTAATATACAAATACAAGATATATCGATCGCATTTCGTTAAGATGTTATAAAACCCTGTGTGCTCTTATCTGTCTTGTTATATCTTACAAAACCGCGCATCGTCAGTAAAGATTTAACACTTTAATATTTTCACATGAATATGATGGCATAATAGAAATTAAAATTCGGTTTTAGATTGAAAATAATTTAAGGGTGGGACAAAGTCGGATTTTTTCAACCTATTGATATATACACATCTCGCGTCATATAATTTCAACGTTAATACTTTCGCGTTTTAAACCGTTAAAGTGTTTTATTTAAATGTGTACTACTCGCGTAAACTATAGACAGTATATAATCGTTTTTACTATTTATCAAATGCCATCATGTGCCCACATGATAACCATGTTATATTTTCGAACGTTAAACTCTGTGATTTCACCTTCAATGATTTTCTTAAGAGAAGATAGAAATTGAATCTTAATATGCAAGCGTTAAGGTTTGTACTTTATAGGACACGGTAGCTCAATTGGTTAATGCAACAGCATGGAACGCTGCGGATGCTGGTTCAAGCTTTGCCCGTGTTGTAAAATTTCAGTAAATATTGATCAAATACGCTAAGATGTACGTTCTCACGCAGATGAATCTTATGTTTACAATCAGAAACATTAACAGCTAAACAATTTCATACAATGTAGGATTCCAATATAAATTATTAAGACAATAACCGCAAGGTAATTGTTAGCGTAGATTTATCGAACGCAGAACTACGCTTATTCACATAAATAGCTGTTTAATGGATTTGAAACTATTGTTTGTTTGTGCCGTGTTTGTTTATTGGTTAACTATTCAGTTGAAACTATTCTTGAGGTTAACGTAGGACCGGTGATTAGCAGCGAAACAATTCCAAATCTCAATCTTATAATATCCATTGTCTATCGTTTACGCGAGTAAAAATCACTTGTAACTGTTTACAACGCGAAATGTTTTAACAAACCTGTTTATTATTTAGTTTAGGTACGGCCCGACGTTTCGGATGTTTTGCAGCAGCCGTCACGGGTCCTTCCTTTAAAAATATGTAAAAAACATGTCTAGACGTTAAATATTGTCTTAGAATATTATAAGAGGTAGGTAATATCGAAAATTCCGTCCCACCGTCCACAAATGAAAAAACCGTGAAGCTTAATCGCGTCAAACTGAAATCGTTCAGTCTATGAACTTCTAAATATCCAAAGCCAAAATTGGTCGACAACTCAACTTCTTAAGATTTTACATGGTTGGTTATTTGCTTTGTTATGATATTATAAATGTTGCGATTGTTAAATTAACAGATTGTTTTTTATTGTTGTCAAATTGGTATCTATTGCCACAGTATACTAGAAAAAAACAGTAGGTCATTTATGATAATCATTAGATGAATCTTCCACGTGCCACCCTCCACATACATTTGAAATAAAATAAACTTCAACAAAAATAAATATATTAAAAACTCCATATTGGAGTAGTTGTGGCGGATCAAGGGCGTGTTTGGTTTCAGTTTATTTAGTATTCCGTTATCGTGACTACAGATATAGTTTGCTTAGTTTATAATATAAATGTTCTCCTGTAAGTTCAGTGAAAGAAATAAAATTCCTATTTCTACAGGGGCTCTTTACCAGTTTCACGTCTTATATTGAAGTTTTACCTCTCATTTCCGACGGGTTAATTGTGAATGAATATTTAACGAACCCTTTCTGTTCTCTCCAATTTGAAGTGTCTCTCGAATTATAAAAAAAAGTTTCAAAAATGTAAAGGAAATGAGAATTCTTACTTGATATTTTGTTCGAGACCAATATTACTCTTTGTGGAAACTTGCATTTTGTGGCCTAATAACAAAAAACGCGATTTCCAATAAGAAGAAAATTAAAAATACCCAAATAACTTACGCGAAAATGAATGTTAGTTTCATTTGTGTAAAAATTATATTTGAAAGCTTTATTATTTTTTACATGTAACGCACATGAAGGCATTATATAATTTAAAAAACGAAAATAAATTGAAAAAAAAATTCTACTCGGGCAGGACTGGCACTGGCATGGTCAGTCAGAGCAACAGCACAGAATGCTGACGATGCCGGTTCAAGTCCTGCCCGAGTCGAAAATTTCTTAAATTTATTTTCGATTTTTGAAAAATCATATTGACAATTTTCGGTCATTGTGCTCTTGTAGATTAAGATTTTTAGACTATGATAATATAAATAACTCGAGTCCTAAAAATTGCAGTTTTTATACCTACCTCTAGCGGCATTAACTTTCCTAGCTTTTTTCCTTGATATGTTGTACACAACTGTCTATATAAATAGTGCTTTGTTATTATGTCGACTAACTCGTTGGTTAATTTAAAGATATTTAATACCCTTATAAGAGTTATGTATTGACCGCCCCTGTAGTCAAATACTGGAACGAGCGTTGAACGCGAGAGGTCCAGGGTACGAATCCCGGCGAAACAATAGAGTGATCCGGTCGGGCTGGGCACAAAAGTCTGATCAACTACCCTCTAACTCATTAACATAGATATTTAAATAAATTACTTTTAATGTTTAAAACGCGCTATCTTTTTTTCATTTCAACTACGACCCGCGCGTTTTGAATGCTTTGCAGCAGCCGCGTTCAACATTTAAGTATTTGATTTAAATGTGTGGTACTCGCATATACCATAGACAATAAATAAAAGTATTTAATCAACTCAGTGAAGCAACCAAGTTATCGATAAGTTTTCTATTTTTTAATTATCAGACAAGGCTAAATCGTTGAATTGTAAAAGCGTTGTGAATAATTCGTAAGTAATCTATCTAAAATCTCAGACATTAAGATGGGATAAACCAACAGTCGTCATCTAAAACCTAGATTAATTCAGTAATTACAAGAGCAGCAGACCAAATAAATTAATATTTTGCCCGGCCACAGAGAAATTATAATTAGAATGTCAGACTTAATTAATTTACGCCGACCTACCCCATATTACTGTTTTCAGTGTCATTTTAAAATACTTTAGTAACCTGGTTTAAAAAGTAAAGCTGTTTCATAATAGCATGAAATAAAGTTAAAATAAACACTCAAAGTTTATAAAAAAAAGCAATTTGGTTAAGTTTTTATTATTATAAATTTTTTTAAAAAATTTTAGTTGTATAGATTACAAGTTATGCATGATAAAATTTTTTGGGTATAACGGTAATAAGCGAAGAGAACTAATTAAATATTATTAAAAAGAACGTTGTCTGAAATCTGTCAAGATATTTACACTTATTTAACCTATAAAAAAACAGTTAAATCGGCTTCACCATCCGTTAACGTGTTTATGTCATTATTTATCAGCATACACTTTAATGAAATTATTAGTCTACTTATTGCAATTTCGGCATACAATGCAAAATTTGTTGCTCCCCAGAGCTATTACCTAATTTAGAAGAGGTCTTACATCACATCCCTCAATTATGATAGGAGCCACAGACTGCAAAGAAACACAGACAGAATAAAAATTAAGACCAAACCTTTTTTTCTTATACTTAAATTCGGAATTAGTACGCAAACAAAAGAACTTCTAATTACTCACCTAAGCACAAGCAGAAACAATTACTTAAACTAATTAAATCTACGTGACCAAAAAAGGAAGGCTCCAATAACAATTGAAGTAACCTATAAAATTCCAGAGTTGAATTGGAATCAGAAGGACCATGCCCTTGATAGCTTAGTATTTTTTTTTAAAGGTTTACTAACTAGGTACGCAGAGATGTTTTAAACTACTTAACCTTTTTATAGCCATTATGGTAGGAATAGTTCTTATGTACCTTACTTATAAGTATGCCCAGCGTTGACTATAGATATGTATCTAGAATTCTAGAGACATAAATACCCACTGAAAGCAAAACACGTAAACAGACTTATTCTCAGTTAATTCTACATAATAATATAAGTTATTAGACAAATTTACTCATTAATATATTGCAGTACTTTTAAAATTATAATTAGAAGTAAAAAGGGCAATGTTATGGTTACTAATAATCATTGGCACATGTACGAGTCTTATAATTTTTATCTATAATGTGAGAAGAGTTCTGGGCTTGAGAATTCATGGTTTAAAAAAAAAAGAAAGTGTCCCTTCAGTTAAAAGGTTTCCAACCAATATCTGGTTTGGTTATATTTTTTATTACTAATTTAAACACGAAGACTATACAATATATCAATGCATATAGTCAACGTCTTTTTGTTCATGTTATATGTATACCATATGAAATTTTAATGCCACCCAAAGTCACTGCATATCACTGTATATATTAGCTTTGCAAATAAATGACCTTCGTTTTTGCTTATAATATTTTCTCAAATAATTCTGGAATATCTTTAGTAACACAAATACTGTGTAGATTTGTATTAATTTAGACGCACTGTATATACAATATTATAAACAGCGTTTTTAAATTGTATGCCAACTGCTTGTATTTTTCTGTGGCGTCGTCTATCGCCCGACAAATTTTCCAGTCCTCTCAAGTTCATTGCCAAAGTTTTAACGATGAATAATGATGAAATTCGTTCGCCCTTGAACGTCGAGGTAACACCACTTCATGTTGACAGCGTGTTGAAACAGAATCCAAAGTGGTTTTTAATATAGGATCTATCATTATTACATTATATTCAGATAAAAATGCATACTACTGAATAATAAGTAAATTTAGTTTAATCTATGTACGTATTTAAATGAAACACTTTAACGGTTTAAAACGCGATATTTTATAGTTAAACTTATTTGAAAATGGTTTTTACTAATATATCGCGTATTAAACCGTTAAAGTGTTTTATTTAAATGTGTACTACTCGCGTAAACTATAGACAGTATTTAATGTACGTATTGTTTTAGTTTTTCTGTGAGATGATAAATCAATCGACCAAAACAATTGTTTAGAACTACCATTAAATGTTTGGTAGAAATATCACATTTCCATCTTGGTCCAGAGATTCAAAGCTCTGAAATGCCGGTTCGGCTGCATTGCGGTTAGGTTTGAGTCTGTATATTTCCAGAACCAAACCATATCAACAGCATCATTTTAGGTACATGTGTAGGTCGTACTTCACCACCTTACTAATTGCGTAATAATATAATTGGTTTAAAACTCGGGCAGGACTTGAACCTTCATCGTCAGCGTTCCGTGCTGTTTCTCTACCAATTGAGCTACCGAGTCCTACACCTCATCGTCGAATTTTCTCAACTTATTGATACATGCACCTGTCGCGCAGTGTAATTTCAACATTAACACTTGCGTATTAAGGCTCCTGCCCGAGTCGAAAATTCTTTCAATTTATTTTCGATTTTTAAATTATATAGTGCCTTCATGTGCAATAACATGTAAAAAATGATAAAGTTTTCAAACGTGGTTGGTGTTAACCAGAAGTATAATTCGTAATAGTTTAATATTGTCTTGATTATCTCAAATGCCAATTTCAATTAAGGACTCTGAAGCAATCTGATTGCATGTGAGACAAGTACCTACGGGCTACACAGTACTGTTAAAACGATATACATAAGTCAATTTGACTTTACTTAACTACTTCTAAATTTTCTTTGGTAGTCTAAATAAACAAACTAATATTTCATTAGATTTAGAAATGGATGGTCTGAAAAAATAAATGATTATTATTGCCTTAATTAATGGCGATGATATAAAAATAACCGCAAACCTCAATAGAAGTTCAAAAGTGTCATAAAGTCTCTAGATAATTTATAACAGACCAGAAAACATCAAAGAAAAACACCCTTACAAATACCAATAACTATAGTCATTGTTTAGTACGAACGAATGAAGAACTATCGCGTGTTAAAAGCAAAATGTAGCATATGTATAGGGAATATGGTTCAAAATCGTGTATCGTCAGCACATCTTGTCAACGCTGAGGAAATAATTTGCATATATATTTTCTTAGAATGTTTTATGTGCGATGTTCGTGATTCTTGTGTGTATTTGAGAAAACACATCATTATTTCTGACTCCTTGTAATAAAGCTATTAGCATATAGGGTTGCCATATGTTTTATGTTAAACAGTATTGCAGTAAAGGAGAGATATTACGTAAATGGTATATCTATGTTACAAATTACTTTTTAGGACTGTAAAAATAGATTTTTTTAATTTGTGCAGCGTCTTTATAAACGACATTTACCCTGGGAACGCGACTCATCTTACTGATTATAATTATTTTATGAAGAAATAACACGAGGTCAATGACCTCTTTCATTTCTATAAAATATGTTTTCCATTGTGTACGAGTTGTTTTTACCATTCACACGATAGGCTTCGCCGTTCAAGAAATAACAAGCTCCGGCACACTGTGGATCCAGTTGCGCAGAACACACAAGTTTTACATACAAAGACAGACCTCAGGCGGACCCTTGACCTTTTCATTTGTATATCATTCAACTCGATGTAATTTCGTGAGTGGATGACGTCAAACCCACAACTAATTAGTTTCGATAATCATTTGTTTCGGTGGCTTAGTTGGTTTGAAAACTATTATTTTTCACATGATGCCACTATATAAAAAATTAAATGGAAATAAATATTTGTTTCCATTTGTAATAGATGTTTAATTTATATAGCTTAATTAAAGCAAACACCGGATTTTTAATAAGAAGTTTCCAATACCCAACTTTTTGTTTGGTTTTTTTTTTTATAAACCATACATATAAAATATTAAACCGATAAAGTTTCTAGGTAATTTTTCATAGATTTTTATAAATCAAATATATCACTAAACCTGACAAAATAATAGCTATTTAAATACGCTTTTAACATTTTAAAACGAGAACTTTATTAGTGTTTTTAATTTATTTTAACTGCGGCCCGACCGCGACGTATCGAATGCCTTTCATCAGCCGTGTTCACGGGTGGACTAAGGTTGCTGTTAAGAATTAGAGTTAACTACTATATATTTCGTATTTTTAACTGTTAAAAGTGTTTTATTTAAATGTATAGTACTCACGTAATCTACAGACATTGCTTAACATGATAACTAGTAAGTATTGAAACATTAGATTTTTCACTTCGACTACGGCGACTAGCGGCCCGTCCCGTAAATAAATGGGTACAGATATTTCATTTACAAGCATGCTAATTAAAACAACCGTAAATCACTATATTAGAAAAAAGATTGGGTTTATTCTTAGGGAAAAAGATATTTTTAAAGGAAACCGTGATCTTTAAAACGATATGTACAAATCAGTTGGTATCATCGGGATCCACGGAACATGTGCGAGCTCACCGGCCGCGGTACCCGTAATGATCGTTGCCACAATCAAAAAGTGCGATTCCAATACTAAAACTAAGTAGCTCTGAAGTGAAGCATAAGAGTGTTTTAAAAAAACTCGAAATATTAAATGTCACTTGCGTCCACTGCGTAAGGAGCCGACCGCACTGCCCCTCTCTCGTCGTTAGTTACTCGATGCGCTGCGTGGCGGCCGCCGCCGGCAGTATTTTAATTTAATTCATGATATCTTTTGAATGAAATGTCCGATTTCAATCATTAAAAAAGTAATCATCAGTTACTGACACAGTCTTGAACAATAAATAAATTGAATATTTCTTTGGATAAACATTTATAAATACCATACCATATACCATACACGGTCTGATTTTAATCGGCATTTCTATTAATTTGTTAAATGTAAAAAATTAGTTATAGTGACGTAACAACAATAGTTAGACATATGCTCTCGGAATGTTTTTTGTAGATATTGATATATTCTACAATATTTTCCAACATTTTTTTGTCTTATCATTAATACTTTTCGCAGCATATGCGAAGAAAGACATTTTACGGCTAGTTTTTTTACGCCTTCCGTTGGTTTTATTAAGAATTTATATAGATGCTTATAGTAATCAAGTATTAAATATAGCCTTTGTTACTCAGTGATAATGTAGCTTTCTAATGAAAAAAGAATTACAAAAATCGGTCCAGTACTTTTTGAGTTTATCCGTTACATACAAAAATACAAATCTTTCCTCTTTATAATATTAGTGTAGATTATAGTTAGAAGCAAGTTATTGATCAGAATTCTATGCCCTGCCCGATCGAAACAATTTATCGTTACCCCAGGATTCGAAAGCTGGAATTCTCGTGCTTAACCCATAAGATATGGAGACGGTTCATATGTAAGTGGATCGAAGCATGGATTCGTTCGTCGCGGAGCCCAGTACCTCAAAGACTTATTTTTCGATTAATGAAAAAGACACACAAATAATCTTGCTCGACTTAGGAGAAATCTATTGTAGTCATTCCTTAAAGTGTTTGATTACATTATTACCCCGTTAGATACTATTCCCTAATTTATAAACGATACCGCAATTTCGTGTTTCGTGTATGTGTACGCTGACACCAGGTAGCACCAAGGTCGTCTTCAACGCAATGCTTGTAGCTGTCATCATGATTTATAGAATACGCTAACAAATAAAGCTATTTTGGCAACTGCCCTGATTTCGTTATAGTGGAAATATCGTATTGTTTGAAGGATGTGAAATGATAACGCACTTTTTTATTGTTGTTTTAGTGTTCGATCGCTCCTGTCAATAAATACTGTTTGTAGTTTACTCGAGTAGGACATTTAAATAGGAAATTTAACGGTTCAAACGCGAAATTTAATAGTTAAACGCCGTTAGTCAATTCCACAAGTTCCGCCAAGGTGTGTTGCAAGTAGTTGGTATTCGACCGAACAGATGGCACTAGGTAAGTCGGCTGCAAAGCATCCGGAACGTCGGGCCGTATTTAAAATTAATATCTAAACAATTTTAACGCGGTTTAAACCGATAACAGCTCGTGTACATATAAAAGTTTCTTTATATGTCTGGTTTAAAGGTCTGATCCAGCAAAGGACACCCTAAAACCAAGGCTGCACAATGGAATATAACAAAATATTTTATAAAAAATTTAGCGTCTCAAACAGTCAAAACTATTTTTTTAGCAATAAACATCTGTTAAAATTACTATATACTGCGTAGATTTTAGAACTTGGAAGTCAAATTTTCGTCTCTTTGTATATTGTATTACAAATACATATATGTTGTATAAACACTGTCCCTTCGGAACGTAATCAAGTGGGAACATCAAAATACGTGACTTTGTGAAGCAATCAAAAGCGAATGAGTTCGCAACATGCTCCAAATTAAAACTCACCGGTTGTTGATTGAACAGCAATTTCGATTTTTGTCTAATATTTCATGCCCATTAATAATTGGATGAACAAAATGTAACGAACATTGTGTACTAAAATTAATTAAACTGTTCTCATAACTGTGGACTCTAGACATTTTATGATTACAGACAAATGTAGGTACTGGCGTAAGTAGGGGTTTCTTTTATTCGGCACTTAGGCATTTAGGCATTTAGGGCACACATTTCTGTATTTATCACAGTGACTAGATTTACACGAGTAGTTTATTTCACTTATATGCTTAGCCCTATCAATAGGAAAAAGTAAATTAAATTTCATTTATATCTATAGATACATTATTTATATACGTAATCGAATTCAGGATATCGTCATATAGGACTTGCTTAAATAATATGTCAACGCGTATTTTACGCACATAGAGGACCACAGAAGGACTACAGACAAGCTTGGGGGTTCACTTAATAGAAGACCCCAGCCATATAAATCTAAACAATCGAAGATACGATGTTGACCAATTTTGGGTTTTGATATTCGGAAATCCACAGATTCCAACCGAAACGTAATTAAGCTTGTCGGTCGGTGATTCGTGACCCGGACATAATTTCGGACATTATTTCAACCACAACAACATATTTCAGAAAAAATCTAAATTATTAAGAAACATAATGGACCCGGTGGGGACCGAACCCAATTATTAGCCAATAATTTTTATTAATAGATCGACTTATGTTTAAATAAAATACTTTAAATGATTTCAAACGCGTAATATATCATACCCGTTGATTGTAAGCTATATATTGCTACAGTTTTGCTGATGCTTGAATAGAACACTTTTAACTGTTTAAAACGTGTAATATACAAATTAACTTATTAAAAATTTATTTAATTTTAATGTTCCCTCGCGTCTAATTTTTTTTTTACACACAAGTTTTACATATTTAATACACATCTGTTAAAACTAAATTCTATACAAACTAGTGATACTGATTAAAAGATTTTCCCTATTTTAATCACATTAAACTTAAGGTCTATTTTCTTTGTCATATAGACTCACTATATAAAAAAAGTGATTTCAGTATATCTAAAGAGTATGCGATACTAAAATAAGAATATGTGCTACTTGTGTAAATGGATGTATATTTAATTCTTTTATTTTTAATGTGATCCCAAACTTGGCAAAGCCTGTCTTATGGGAACCACTTCAAAACCGTGTTAACTATAGGATAGACGATATAGACGAGTTATATTATTTTTTTGTATGTCAATAAGTAAAACATACAAATCGTAGTTGTGTGCTTATTATGGTTATTATCGAAGACGAATCAATTCCACATAAATGCCCAAACACAGCATTACACAAATAACATCGAATATCCTCAATAAAGCGTTTTTCCAGTTTCATTACCAGCTCCATCAATCAAGCTGGTAATTGAGACCGCCCCGCCTAGCTGTCAGTCTGTCTGTCTCTTATTAGACAGGATAGCCCATTACTTATTGGCGAAATGTCGAATATGTGTTGTGACTTGGGTTATTGCCTATGTTTGTCCCGCTATTGTGGAAAGTGCCTTATATTGCCTTAGATTTAATCGCGGCTTCAAAACTGTACCGTACCGTTCATTTAGGTTGTTAACCATTTTTACCCTACTATGGATTAGCCCTTTTTACCTAATATAACTATAGTAAGGGGGGTGAGGTAAATCATACTACACCCTACATAGAGACTGATAACACACCAACAGACCGCTAAGATGTTGGAGGTGCATATAGCATTGATTCCTTGGTCTTACTGCTCAGTAAAGTATGACCTAGTCTGCATTTACGCAATTAGATAAGACTCCTTTAAAGGTTCTAAACACGAAATTTATTAGTAAACGTACTTTTTACCACGACCCGACGTTCCAAATGCTTTGCAGCAGCCTAACTTAATAAATCGCGATTAAAATCGTTGGAATTTCGACAAAGTATACGACGTACGTTTAGTACCATTTTTGTACATGCTTAAAACAAGTGACGAACATGTATATTAACTTTTAACACCAGACTTTTAATTTGTGTCTGTGGTTTGGACTGCACGTCATACAAAGTACAGATTACAAAACATTTAGGAGCATTCATTGGAAATAAAAAATTCAGCTGTTTTAATTTTCTCTCTGGACAGTATTTATTACAACGCGTGCAAAACAATAAATACCATGAAATATTTTAACACGAATGGACACTTCAAACGTGAAAATTCGTGTAGTTCTCTTTTTGTTGACAGAATACCTCGGGCTATTTTTATTCCTATTGTATTTCGCGTGACGTAGAACTCTATCCTCGTATAAAAATTTGTTTTACACCACTCGTTAGTAAAATAGTGTATCAAAATTCCGAGATAGAAAAACCTTTTTAAAAATCTACATGAAATTGTTAAACTGTCGCTATAACTTCAAATCAATCTGACGATATTTTTTTTAACACTAAGCCGAGGGGGGGGGGGGGGTTTTCGCTCGCGGCGGGCGAACAGCCCGAAAGACTTCACAAAGAGTGATATGCTGAACGATGGCCGTGAAAGCCTTACACAATTTACTTTTAGTGTCATATTTCATGTTAAGTATTTTGGAATCTGAATTTTTACTTATTAGATTATACTTTTGTAGCTATTTTCCTGATAATTGTATATGGTTTAAGATATTTAAATACGCAAGAAATACATTTTCACTTAAGCGTAAACACAATATTTGATACATTACATAATATTATATGCGAGTAGGTACGAATTTACAATTATAATTGGTTTCAAGTACTTTTCTGTCTATTTTAAATACAAACATTTCTAATAACACACTAATACACAATTAGTTTCGACCTTAGCTGTAAATTTGCATTTTAATAAATAAATAGCTAGATAATAGATTAATTATAAGGTGGTGCAACTTTTTGGCATATTGTAGTTTGTTTTTTTTGCATTATTTAATCTTTGTAACGGTGCTAAAAATATAATGTTATAAGTTAGTTTTAAAATTTTGTATGATTATATATTTTAGCACCATCATACAGTATGTTATTTTTACCATAGTTAATGCGTGGCATGCATAGATTTAAGTCAAGTATCCTCTAAGATTTATAATGAAGAGGTTGATAATAATTGTTATCCAAATATAATTAGAGAAATCTATGATTTCAGAAACAAACGCTTCTGAGCCAGCTGAATTTAATTTAACAATATCCGTTTCCTTATTTTCACCCGTAACAGTACCTACTCCAGAATCGTTGAATGATTAAATGAAAACAAAAAATATTGTTGTTGAGTTTAATTAATTTTTTAAACAACAGCACCTACCTCGTTTAAGGAAATATTAGTATAAAATTTCTTATTAAATGTTTATTTAAGGAAATATTAGTATAAAATTTCTTATTAAATGTTTATTTAAGGGAAATAATAGTATAAAATTTCGTATTAAATGTAAATTTCTTATTAAAAGTATTAATTGTTTGATAGAAAATAACTTTTAACTTATAAGCTCGATATTTTGAAGAAGGAAAGTGATTTTTTTTTGTTTTTCAACGATTACTGACAAGCCATTGTTAAACTATAAAAAGAAGTTCACTTTTTAGTGAAAATATATATATATGAATTAAAATTAAACAACATATATATTTTTTAAATATTTTCCCTTCTAAATCCTTATGTAAAGAAAATCAAAATCTTTCAATAAAAACGAACAATTTGTTTTTATTTCAAATATCGTCATACAATAACTAAGAACCGACAGATAGAGATTACATTGGCACTCACCCATAACAACAAACCAGATTAAATCATTCCTCCATTCCATTTATTTTCCTTCGCCCAAAATTTAATACAAAAGTTTAATTCAAGTTTATAATACCCTGCAGCTTAGATATACTCAAAACACACCCTCTTATTATAACGAGGTCCTGTAATACTTTGATCTCCGAGGTTTGAAGATAAGCAGCCCACGGCTCCTGCCAATATCTTGCTTATAATCGCCGAGGGTTTGCCAACCGAAAGGGCTTCAGAAGCATCTGCAATTTAAGATATATACTAATGATAATGGTATTTTAAGAAAATGCTGTACAACAATGGGCACGTGTTCAAATTTAGTCCAAAATTAGTAGCTGACGTGGCAACCGTTGTTCTTCCTTATAAATTGTTTCTTTAGAATCTCTAGTATATAAAAATACAAATTCCTTTTTGATGAAATTTCTTTAGGTGAAATACCCCAATTGTAGAAATACGTAAATCCACAGACTAAAAACTAAACGTGATTAAACTTCACGGCTTTTGCAATTGTAGACAGTGGTTACCCGGTCGATTTCGATATTCCTACCACCCAGTCAATATTCAGTTTTCCAAACGAAGTCAAACATGTTGTAGAAGCTATAAATTGATTAGAAAAATGTCGGACCCTGTGGGGATCGAACTCGGGACCCGTTGATTATTAACCATACATTGCTACAAACGAGCTCGACGTTCTTGTAAGTGGGTAACAATGTCGTATTTGAGACAGGCTTGGAACGATGTGAAAATGTATAAATAAAAAAAGACCTTTTTTTTCTTATACTTTGTTTACGGTTGAGTAGATAAGTAACTTGTAATACGATATATAAAAAGTATATATTTTGGATTTATTATATGAAGTTGTACTCTTCCGTGCTAACTGGGAAACAATAAGTGTACCTACACTTAGGTCAGGTTTTACTATAATATTAGGAATCTTAAGTCCTAGTGTAGAAAAATCTCAGCGCGTGTTATTTTTTACGTTTAAAGTTTTTTCCCTGTCTTAGTGTAACAAAATAACACACTAATTATTTCGTGCCTCAAAGATACGTAATGTAAAAAATAATTAACAGGGCCTACATTTTCATTCAAAACGAAATAAATGGACTACAAAGGCCATAATTATTCTCATTTAAAGATAAAGTCTCATTATAAACCACCGAACGAAAACCACCGTTAAATTTAGATAAAAAATGTGTTTACCGTACACACAAAGGTTCAAAGAATCGAGGGAACAATGCGAAAATATTAATTATTTTGAGAAGACAAGCTTTTCATTAGTAAGATTAAGAGGTTCGTATATTGGAATGTGTTTTCTTTGTTTGGAGGTCCAATTTGTTCCTTTGTGATCGTGCACAATGACAAATTAAGCAGTAATAATTATTGATAGAAGGATGGCGGAGAAACGAGATCGCGAGGCAACTGCAATCACGGACATTTATCAGGTGCAAATCGTTTTAAAAAGTAAAGTCCAGTTTTCCCTTGCGGGGCATGGGGCGAACACATTTTTGTGTCCGTTTCGCTGGTTTTATTTACAGGCAAGTAGCTAACCAGATTTCTGGGCCCTGCCCGACTGAACAGTCTATTGATTCCCCGGGATTCGAATCCACGACTTCTTGCGCTTACAGCGATGCTAGTTGACACGATAACTGTGTAACTACAGAGGTAGTTAGTCGTAAGAGTACAAAGAATTTGTGTCCCCATTTTGTAAAGTGTCTATCAAACCATTAATAAACATAAAAAATACAAATGCTAAATATGTTGGTAAAAAAATGTTCCAGAACCAAAGAACAAGCGATTTGTTTTGTATTCCTTATAAGCTCACAAAACGTCACAATTACATACATCTAAATAGACATAAATCCACAATCTTACCTCATCACAAAACATGAGTATGGGTAGAGAATCCCCTTGTTTGACGTATTTTGAGGGTTCCTTGGGTTTTGGGCCACAATTCAAACTCCGAGTTCAAGCAAAACAAAAACAATGATTTTCGTATCTACTTATACCGGTAGTACAAATTAATGACGTATTTGTAAAATTTCTATTAGCTCAATCTATAACTAAAATTATTTACTAATCCAAGCAGTGAAGGCAAGTAAGTATCTACTAGAAACTATAACGATATTACAAATATTGTTAATAGTAAAACAACAGAAAACCTCCTTTTATACCTGCTAACAATTATAAATACATCATTTTAAAAAGATTACAGTATTCTTATCTGTGTGTTGAACCGAAATATTCTAGACGGTTAAAATTCGACGATGATGTGTAGGACTCGGTTGCTTCAAAGCAACAGCACAGCACGCTTGCCGCTTTGAGTCCTGCCCGAGTTTTCAATTTATAATCGATTCTTAAATTATATAGTGCTATTGTGTGCAATAACATGTGAAAAATGGTTAAGAAATACAAAATATACATACGTAAGGAATGTACAGTCCATTTAAAGCAAAAGAGTGTTCTGCCTTACCGAAATAATCTAAACTAATTTGTTTGTTTGACCGCGCTCACCTCAGGCTCTACTGGTGGGAATTTAAAAAAATGTGTTTGTGTTAGAGCATTTATAAAGAAAGGCTTATTAGCTATAAAACATTGCTCTGTGACTGTGAACAAAACGGGGGAAGATTTTCATCTCTGTGGGTTTCAGATGGGTACGCTGCCAAACGGTTCAAGATACCTACAAATTTTGTATGAAAGAATGATTCCTCTTTAAATGATCTAAAACAAATTTCGTGACGCTATATGTCTATCTTTTGAGATCAACTTACAAGAACGACGGGAAAGGACGCGACCGACGTTGTGGGTAACGTGGCTTAAATTTATAGAGATTTCGTCATCTTCGTCGGGGTTTGCAACGAATTTGGATGCCCAAAATAACGATTTTCGCAGACGAAGTCGCTGGCACAGCTAGTCTATTATATAACTCGTGGTTGTGGCTTTATTACTGGTATTAGAATAAAAAAAATCATTTTCACGAATCAGAAAACCGGCCACTTTATAAACTTTAAAATGTGATTTCTATGTTCGTAAAAATAAATGAGACCGGAAACGTAATAAGCTGCCAACAGCAATTTCTCGATATTAAAGTAAAAATTTCCACGACGAATAACTTTTTTTAAATAGTCCCAAAGCCCTGCGGCGTGGTTTTCCCTTTCATTTTATTTACATACAAGTTTAATTCTGCGGGAACTGAGAGGATCGCGGAGTTTCAAAGGCTTTGTTTACTAAAGTCAGTTACATCTCTGTAAATCTCCTATAATAAGGGAAAACGGATTTAGTGTACGATTCACTTATTCCATAGATACTTAAACCGCTTTTGTATTCAGCAATCAATAAAACAGACACAGAAATGCACCTTCGCTCCACGAGGGGCAACACAATTGTATTTTTTTATTTTAATATTTATTAAGTTTTATTCGTTATTGCTCAGGTTATGAAAGTAAATATTTTTTTTTCTATTCTTTGTTATCAATTTCTTAGTTTACGCCTTTGTCTATATAATGTCGTTTTTTTATTCACAGAAGTCTGATCAACTAATGGTCAGTGTACATTCATCGAAATAAAAATTCTTTACAGCCAAAACGTCGGGCCACAGTAAAAATTACTTGAATTAATATGTTACGCATTTTAATTCGTTAAAAGAGTTTCATTTAAATGTATATTACTCGCGTAAACTACATTCAATACTGGCAGTACATAAAAATCGCTGGGCAATCTAGTCCCGAGTGTAGGTACCTACAATTTGAGCTCTAGAAACGACGACCGCTTGTTACACCGGTAATATCCATTATTGTCACTCAGTTTTATATTTTTATAGTATTAAGTAGTTTACCATAAACGGTTAAATGGTGAATGTCACGTTTTAAACCATTATCCTACTTGATACGAAACGATAAGAAATATCAAAAAATACTCCTGCTCAAAGTTTGACAGTAAAGTTTACGATATAAGGTTAAATTTTATATAAAACTAGTCACGTGACTTCGTATGCGAAGAATAATTATTTTGGATATCGATGTTTGTTTTTGCAAACCCCCTGTTCAACTCTATAAATTTGAGCTAGTACCCGCGACATCGTCGGCGTCCCGTCGTTCTTGCAAGATAATCTTAAAATATAATTATATACATTCGCGGACTTTTTTTTAATAATTCGAGAATTTTCATACATATTTTTTAGGTATCTTGAACCGAAAAACCCACAAGAATGAATAATTATCTCCATTTTGTCGATATTTCCCGCTGTTTCTTAGCTCCTATTAGTCCCAGCGCTACGTTTTAGCTTATCGCCTTCCTCAATAAATACTCTAACCAACACAAAAATATTTTTTGAATTTGAACCCGTAGTTCCTGAGATTACCTCGTTCAAACAAACAAACTCTTCAGCTTTATATATTAGAATAAATAAGCTTAAGTCAATACTTGTTATATGACACCTAATCAAAATATTTCTATACGTTGTACATTTTATGTGAATCTATATTAAAATATAAAGCTGAAGAGTTTGTTTGTTTGAACGCGCTAATCTCAGTAACTACTGGTTACAATTGAAAAATTTTGGAAAAATTTTTTTGTATTGGATAGAAAATTTATCGAGGAAGGCCACAGGCTATAAAACATCGCACTGTGACTAATAGAAGCGAAACTACAGCAGAAAATGTGAACAAAACGGAGGAAATTTCATCTCTGTGGGTACTGTCTATAGTTTACGCGAGAGTACACATTTAAAAAAACACTATAACGGTTTTAAAACGCGATATATTAAAACTTATTTAAAAATTATTTTTAACTTCGGCCCGACGTTTCGGATGCTTTGCAGCAGCCGTGGTCACGGGGAGACACGAAGTTAAAAATCATTTTTAAATAAGTTTAACTAATATATCGCGTTTTAAACCGTGTTTTAGTGTTTTATTTAAATCTCTGTGGGTTTTAAATGCATACGCTGCATTAACGTTCAAGATACCTAAAAAACATGTATGAAAGAATGATTCTTATTTAAATGATCTAAAAAAAAGTCCGCGACACTATATGTCTATCTTTTAAGATTAAATTGCAAGAACGACGGGAAGGGCTAACAGCTTAAGTTTACAAAGATGACGGGGTTTGCAAAAACAAATTTGGATGGCCAAAATAACGATTCTGGCAAAGGAAGTCGCCGGCACAGCTAGTATTAAAATAACTTGAGCGCGGTTCTATCGTTTGATCTACTGTAGTACAGTCTACTTGTTCAACGTCTGCTTAAAAATTTAACTTTTTTATGATAGAAGAGACAAGCATGACGTTCACTGGATGGTAGGTGGAACACCGCAGTCCATATACTACCGTCACCTTAAAGTTATCTTAGCTTTTGATATTCAGAAATCCACAGACTAAAACTGAAATCGATTAAAGTTGACTACTTTGTATCAATCATATGCTTATGATAAAAACTCGCTACTGTGCAACATACAGCCTGATTTATCAATAGGTCCATGAATAAAGGAATCCGAGATTGTCTTTTTCTGCAACTAGACTATCAGCTTCAGCCACTGTAGTCAAAGCGATAAAAGAAAGAATTGTCTGTTTGAACGTTGAATATCTTTTGAGCTGTTTGAAAGAGTGTTAATACTTCTTTAGGTCGGAAAGGCACGGAGCTCACTTTATTTATGGTGAAATATTTTTTTCAGATTTGCACGTAAATAAATCTGCTTTTTCCAGCCTCTCCGCTTCAACATTTCCGGGGGGGGGATTTTATAATATTTTCCAGAAGAAATTCTTAATTCAACGGTCGAACTGGTCGACAACTCAACTATACAATAACTATTAATTTTTTCAAACGTTTGGAGGCTTATGCTCGGTATAATTTTATATCTTAAATAATATAAAATAATAACATAAACACTTAACGGTTCAAACGCGAAATGCGTTTACGTTCAAGTTTTCAAACGTACATTTTTTAGTTATGGTATAAATAGTACTTTTAAATAAAACACTGTAACGGTTTAAAACGCGATATATTTTAGCTTAAATTTTTTGAAAATAATTTTGCCGTGCTGCATGCGGGCAACGCAAATGCAAAGCATCCCAAACGTCGGGCCATAGTTAAACATAATTTTCAAACAATTTTAACTAAAATATATCGCGATTTAAACAGTTAAAGTGTTTTATTTAAGTGTGTACTACTCGCGTAAACTACAGACAGTATTTAAACAATACTTAATTGTAAATAAACTTTATCAACAAGCCGTTTAAGAACATTTCTCCAAAAAAACGACTGAATCTTATTCACATTGCTTTTATCAATATTAATTAGGGGTCCGCCGATATTACAAAGGGTTTACCTTATTACCATGTAAGCCACGTCGAGAACCCTACCTTTTGACTTTTCAAAGGGAAGCCTCAGATATTACACATCTGCATATAAGATGTGAGGCTTTTAGGTTAAATGCTAAAGTGTGGACTAAAAATGAGAAACCTTTTTTCAAGGGTTGTGTCCTTACAGATATTAGATAGCATCTATATGAACAAACGGGGATATATTTAAATAAAACACGTTAACGTTTCGGATGCTTTGCAACGGCCGTGGTCACGCGGAGACGATATATTTTTTTTATGCACCTGTACTAAGCAACTTGTATATGTTTTAAACCACTAAAATGGAAAGTTTCAATTAAACCTCTCAAATAATCTCTAAGTTTAATTTTATTATACTTCTTTTTATTTCCTTCATTCATATTTTTTCTTAATTGTGTAATCCTTTAGTTTAAGTATTTTTAAGCCGTGTATGTATTACCAGCTGTGTCAGCGACTTCGTTCTCGTAGAATAGTAATTGTCAGCACCCAAATTTGTTTTTGCAAACCTCCTTGTCATCTTTATATATGTATTATCCACAACATCGGACGCTTCCCATCGTTCTTGTTAATCTTTAAACATAGAAATGTAGTGTCGTCGTGTTTTTTTAGATCATTTAAAGAGGAATCATTCTCTCCTAAATATTTTTTGACTATAAGATAGTCAACCAATATTTCGCAGCGTACTCGTCAGAAACTCACAGAGGTGAATTATTTTCCCCATTTTTTCCACAATTCCCGCTGTTTCTTTGCTCCTATTAGTTTAGAGCGACGTTTCAAGCCTTCCTCGATAAAGGCTCTAAGCAATTTTATTTTTATTTTTCAATTCGAACCAGTAGTTCCTGAGATTAGCGCGTTAAAACAAACAAACGAACTATTTAGCTTTATACAAATTAATTTAGCTATAGAAATACCTATTAAAAACAAAATATTTATCGGTTTGAAACGCGAAACTTATTATAGTATTATAAGTAACCCAACGATTTCGTAATAATAATCCAAATATTACAACCATAACGATCAGTGTTGCATAAAATAGTTCCAGCTGACCAAGTAGCGAAATTGTACTTACAGTTCAAAGTGTAAATTAGTTGGGTGTTACGAAGTTGGCTCATAGTTTATAAGCAAAGTGGCGAACGTACATTTACCTAAATTGACCCAAAGGTTCGCTGAATTTCAGTGATGAAAGTAACACTTCTGTAACTGAAAACCGGGGGAACTTTAAATTTGCTCCAACTGTATGAAGTGGGATTTGGGACTTAAATAATTTAGTGGGATTTTAATGCTCAATTGTTTTATTTTATGTTGATTTACTTTTACGAAATCGGTGGAGTGTTACACTAAACTTGAATAAAATTATATGAAATGTTAAAAGTATCTTATTTATTATTACGTTATTGGATATAAAAGAAAGATATATTAGAATTGAGTACCATAGACGGTATTATAGCTAACAACTCAGGGCAAACATAGAACGAAACAAAAGATATGTGAGCAAACTGTATTTTGCTTCATACTTTTAAATTCCCACGGTATTTCCTAAACTTTACATCTGTACTCAGTCTTAGGTTATGGCAATATTAGATAATTAAATAGTCTCTTTGTTGAAAGGTCGTCCCGAGTTCAATATTTATATTTAATTAAATCGTAACAGCTATACAAAAGTAATCGTAGGAATGTGTAGCTAATCATCAACGGGTCGTGGATCTGGTCGTCTTAACTTTTTTCTAAGCTATTTATAATTTTTCTGTAACATGTTGAACGTCTGAAAATTTGGATAAATGGGTGTTAGAAATATTGGAATTCCGTCCAGGCCACGAACCACCATCCACAGACGAGCTGTGTAGTTTAATTGCGTTTCAGTTTCACTCAAATTTCCGAATATCCAAAGCCAAAATAATCGACAGCGAATCTTGTTTAGATGTTATATGGCGGGGGTGTATTTCATCTACCATCAATGGTTCACTTGACTGACCTCCTCTGTCATAAAATATACAAAGAATAAGGAATATATGAAAATAAAAAAACTAGCATAGATATTTAAAAATCACTCACGAGCGAGGATAAAACCAAGTAGAATTATCGCGTAAATTATTTTTTCTGTCCCCAAAAATCCGTTCCTTGACCCACTCCAATGTCAACTTTCTATTACAATATTCACCGTAATTAAAACTTGTAACGTATAAGATAATTGAAAAATAATTAAAAGTTTAAACACGTGCCGTAAAATTTATTACTTACGCGTACTCATTATAAGTTTGAATCATGGAAGTTTTTAATTAATTAGCACAGATCATAAAAGCAGATTTTTGAAAATTAAGAAAACAAAAGTGAATATAGCTATATTATGAATTAAAATTACCCACATTTTGAACGATAGTAAATATGATTAGTCTGGTGAATAGTCGAACTATAAAGGTGTCAATATTCATCTAAATGCGTTGTAATGAACACGAGAAAGAAAAAACTTCATAACTGCATAGAATACGAAATACTATAGATGTATAAATAATAAATTTCAAACTTTAAACCGTTTAGAAAATTTAAACGTAACGTATATGCTAAAAGTAATCTATATGTCACGACGGAATTCTTTATTTAAAGTACCGGCAAGCATAATTTTTAAAAAATCGAATTATTAAGTAAACTGTAACGTGTCTTATGTTGAAAATCTTGGAATAGATAATGATATTTTGTATTTTGTAAAGAAACAGAAGAGATCAAGGAAACACAGTGAGAGGTGAAAAACGTACCGTGCTCCACAGAGATGAGTGGAAATGTCCTATAAATAATAATAATATATAATATACATTACATTCTATACTGTCTGTGGTTTACGCGAGTAGTACACATTTAAATAAAACACATAAACGCTTCGGCCCGACGTTTCGGATACTTGGCGGCAGCCGTATTCAAGGGGAGTCACCCTGCTGCTAAGCATCCGAACAATTTTAATATATATCGCGTTTTAAACCGTTAATGTGTTTTATTTTAAAGATTACATTCTACCGTGCAATAATCAATAGGTTGGAAAGATTTCGACGATGCCGTGATGAGGACGTAGCTCAGTCCGTTAGAATAACAGCACGGAACGCTGTGGATGCCGGTTCAAGTCTTTTCAAAGATTTGAATTTCTATAGTCCCATCATGTGAAAAATATATATAATATTTAATTGTCTCATTATATTTCAGATGATATTAAAATCTTATTTTGCTAGCCACGTTAAACCTTACATAAATATGATCTAGTGTTGTTTGTATTTATTGTATGCGCAGAAGTTGCAAACTTTTAAGCTGATTTCAGTGCGGTTTTCTCTCTGATTACGAAAATTCAAACTCTAAACACCTAGAATTATATTGTTATATTTCATTTTAGAAAATCACAAATTGATTCTGTTACAATAAATTGAACAGCAGAGCAAACATTAAAGACAACTTATAATATAAGTGGTCCTAATATTTAAATAACCCAGTTCCCAGAAGGTCAAGGGGTCTTTAGTCTACGAATATCTATTTTCATTTTCTAATGTTCATGTAAGCCTACTTTTATCTATAGAAACATTAAGTAGTTGAAATGGCGAAAGTAGTTTCATGCTCAAATAGCAACACCAATGTTAATAAAATAAGACGCCTTGGTATAACGCAGACTATTTTTACCTAAAAAATTGATTTTTACTGCTCTATTAAATGATTTACGAGCATCACCATAACTTTAATATTCACATACAAAAATATTTTTTGAATTCAATCTCTATTAGATTAAAAATGAAGACACGGGGTTTTTGAACCGCCATTCACCGGCCCTAACCGTATATATTTTAAAAATCGAAAATAAATTGAAAAAAATTACGACTCGGGCAGGACTTGAACCGGCATCGTCAGCGTTCCGTGCTGTTGCTCTACCAATTGAGCTACCGAGTCCTACACCTCATCGTCGAATTTTTTTAACTTATTGATACATGCACCTATCGCGCAGTGTAATTTCAACCTTAACACTTACGTATTTAAATTATATAGTGCCTTCATGTGCAATACATGTAAAAAATATTATTGTTTTCAAGAATATATATATTTTTAGATTTGATTGACTTCATCTGGAATGGTGATTGGAATATCGAAATTCCGTCCGAGTGACGAATCACCGTCCACAGATGATAAAGCTGTAAAGGTTAGTCGCGTTTCGGTTTCAGTCTGTGGTTTCCTAATATCTAAAGCCATCTTGTCGTCAGCGCATCTTGCTTAGATGTTATATGGCGTATAGCACCTACCATCAAGTGAACCATATTTCTGTCTGTCCTCGTCTAGCATAAAAAAATAAACAATTTGAAATTGACAAACCTGAAACCCAAATCTCCAAATGAAAGTAAATGATTACATTAAAACAGTAATGTAAATAAAAATAAGTGGTTCGGTCATTTTATCATTATTACTAGCGATTTTCCTGTTGTGCGCGAGAAAATACAGTATTATGAGGTCGTAATAAGGGTGAATCTTGTTTTATATTCCTTTCGTAGAATGATATTATAAATGCTGATAGGATGGTATGACATTATGAATTTCTATTGATGTTTGTGTGACCGCGCTTCTGTAGCTAAATGGTAACTGTGAAACGGACACAGAAATATATCCAACCTAAATCCCACGTACATGTAAAGACGAAATACATAATAAAATACCGTTTTCCTTCGTGGGGCATGGGGCAAACCCATTTCTGTAATCGTCTGTTGTCGTTCTGTAATTCATAGTTGATCAGACTTTTGTGTCCTATAGACGAAATATATATAAGAATAGAAGTTTTGATTGACAAAAGGATATTATGGTATTTTTATTAAAATATTTAAAATTAATTTGAACGATTTTTTTCAATCTGAGGTTCGCTATTAATTAACGCGACGTTAGTAGAACGAAAATATAAGAGTGTATAAATAAAACATTACCGGCTTAAAACGCGATATATATTAGTTAAATTTGTTTGAAAATTATTTTAAGCAGCCGTGGTCACGTGGAGACAGTCTCTAGTGACAGGCTTAAGTGTCGTTAACGTGTGCTACTCGCGTAAACTACACACAGTATTTAATATTAGAGTAAAAAAACATATGACAAACCCTTTTATTATGTATGCCCGATATATAGTCAAGGTCGTTACGTCTTACTTGGATTCAGCTTGTAATCCCTTAATTTAGTCCTACCATGGGCCCCTAGGGAACACTCTAATCTAGGATTATTGCATTATTCATATACGAACCTAAACCGTCTGGCACGCTGTTTGTCTAAACATTATAACATAGTGATTTGGCGGACTTGCTTGTCTAATGGTAGCGATATATTGCTAAAATTTTGCGAGTCATGATTTCGACCACCGCCGGGTCCGACGTGTTCGCAATCAGTTTATATTTTTAACACGTAGAACTTCATGCAAAAAGTCTCGTTGTAAAACGTATGGTAGGAATATAAAAATTTCGTTCGAGTTACAAACCACCACCCAATGTTTTCGTTTGCACTCTGAAAAGCATAGGCTTTGAAACCTCTATGTTTCTTGTATAGATGGATTGTACAAATTCGATGAGGACGAACGGGATACATATACTATAAGAATATTAAGTTAGTTAAGCATCAACAGTCGTTAGCATTATGTATTTTTTTATGATTTTGATTAAAAAAACTCCTACTTAGTCTTTATTTTATCAGTTTATTTGTTATTTGCGTATCATTAATAAGCAATTCTATGCTTGTAAAATAAATACATATGTGCTACTTTGTAAAAGCGTAATTAATAAATAATAATAATTAGTATCATTGTAAGGCTGTTATCACAACAATAAAATCATACGGTAAACTGTAGCCAAACGGGTAAAATTCAATATTACACGCATTTTACTTTTTGTTTTTATTGCGTCGGTCAGTGCTCCCTCGTCGAAATGCAATATCGTTTGAAGGCTTCTATTTTTGTATCTATTAAGTGAAATTGCGGTCGTTTGCTTACAGGAAAAATATATACGTAATTTATACAAAAGTTACCAATGTTTTTACTAGGATAGTTGGAACCTAGTGCTGGTCAAAACAATTTTTAGACTAGTAATTAGATCTAGTTGACTTCACCTAACTTTAAAATAACATTTTATAATTTAATTCAACTTTATTTTCTGCTATTATTCACGAAGTGTTCATATTAATTGAAAAACAATAATAACTAATTAGATTAGATAGACAAATATACACATACAGATAGTGTAACAATATAGATAATATAAAAAAATATATTGAACCAATTATTTTTTTTGTATATAGGTACACTATAGTTTATAGTAATGAAAATTAATAGTCACAGAAACTAAGTAAAAAAAATCGGTTTGACTACGACTACGCCGAGGCGATTTCGTTATTTTAGTCAAAATTATATTTTTGAGACTAGATAATACTCGAAAGATTATGATTATAAAATTAAATTTTACATATCATTGTCTATGATAGCTTATAGGTGTCGTCTATAGTGTTTTCTTTACGTAATAGTTTTATATTATAGATTAAAAATCTGTGTTGTATTCCAAAATCGCAATCTACCTCGATAGTAGGCAGTGTATATGTGCATATCCTGCGTATGTCATAAATATTGTGTTTTATCTCAAATAGAATTTTGGTTTTAATACTCTTTAATAATTTTAAATTCTTTAAGCTTACTTAGATTTGTTAGTTAAAAATAAATTTTGTAATTTCTTCTTTCTAATATTTCAGTCTTACTAACATTAATAAGCCTATTAACGAAAACAAGGCTTTTAAACTGTCTCGTGTTAGATTTGGTTAATATTTTAGTAGCCCGTTAAGACGTTTAGCGGAAATCATTTCTGACAGGAAATTAGAATATTTTGCGGCACCGCGTTACGTAGCTTTATTTGGAGTTAATATGCAAATTGGACTAGCACAGGGCGCTGTTCTGGGGCCCGTTACGTTTATACGTGTTATTACAATATGCTAATACCACTTGACACAAAATTTGAACTAGCATCATGGCTACTTCATACGTGCGCAAATATACTTGCTTGCAACTTGACAATGAAAATACATTTATCGATTGTACTCATGTTAATTCTATTAAGTTTAAAAAAAAAAAAAAAAATATATATATATATATATATATAATATTTAACTGTATTAAAACTAGTGACTATTGCTCTTCAATATTAACCATAAATTTATTAGTCAAATCACTTTCTCCCATAATAAAGGTACATACATTACGTGAGTATTCGACTTATATATTTTTTTTATAGAAAGTTAGGACTTTAGCCTTTTCTGTATCCAATTGTAACAGTCAATGTTTGCTCAGGATTCAAACCAAAATCCTTTCATGTTTTTAGAAGTACATGCAATCAAATCAATGTTTGACTTGATTGCATGTACTATTAAAAATGGATTTGAATGGTTCTAAAAGTATGAAATTCACAGATACTTTTTGTATCTGTGAATTTCATACTTTTATGTATAACATATATATATATATATGTATTTAGTAAAGGACGTAAACGACTTTTTATCATTAAAAATCAAATCTAACTAATCTAATTTTACTTCTTAAAATTTTTCTTTTACTAGTTTTTGTTATAAATCAGTTTAAAGAGAGAATAATAAAAAATCATAAACTAAACTCATAAAAATTCGACTCGTGCGCAGACACAATGTAGATGGATATCAACCAGGTTAATAGCTGGCTTTCCTTATATGTGAAGTAATGGGTAGTTAGTATTTTAAGAGGACATTACTGCGTGGAAATGGTTGTACTTGGCGATATAATCGCATTAAATTTTATTGTCCTTAAATACGTCATGGCTCCTTGTTGCGAATCGCATTAAATTTATTTTTATAACTTATGTAATGTGTGGTATTAAGTCGTTAGGCGCTAACAATTGATTATCTTTCATTGCTTTTGTTAAGGTCTTAATCAAGTTTAAAACTATGAAATAATAACGAGAAGAAAATTTTGGGATTAACGGTATTGTTCTACGACATTGAATGGTAAAGTGCAAACATACTTACATTAATAAAAAAATTACATTTGTACGATGGTTTGTAAAGAATTATATTTTTTTTTATAGAAGTAATAAAAATAAGATAATAGCTAACTTTTGCTATATTGAATTAGTTTATAGTAGTTACCTATTCAATTCATTTCCCGTACTACTAGGAAAATTGCATAAAAATATAATACTTTTATTATTTTTCTTAAACTCAGTTTCCTTTCGTTTCAGGTCGGAAATTTTCTTCCCGATCACCGCGACTAATGAAGCAATCAGCAGGCGGAATATTGAACTAGCACCCACTCGAACCGACGTTTTAGCAATAAAACAACGCTACGAAACCGCGCCACCAAAGAAAATCAACCTCTATAAGCAAATACAAAAGACACTGATTCTACAAAAGCAATACGCAATCAAATGGCTCCGCTTGGTATCGGAGGGGCAATCCGAGCCATATGTCAATTAAAACCCACCAACTGTAACCAACGCCACCCGAAGACAAAACAGCTTCTCCGCGAAGTGAAACATCAGACTTGATTGAATTTATTTGGAGGCGTACAGTTATCAAATCGAAAAGCACCTAATGTATGGTACCACAAGGAACACAGTAGTCGGGCCAGTCAGGGACTCGTATGGCGTCTCAAAATAGTCACTATTCACGGCCTAGCTTTGTTACTTTATCTTCGTGTCTTCTCACACTCGTATCTTTAGTATTGCTAGCAGATTCGGCGAAAGCCTCATTCGATTTCAATTCGACATTCACCGGACTGGACGTCGCGAACCCGAACTCGACGGTCAACTGGACTCTTTACGACAACGCGACTGTTGTCAAGCACCCGCATATAAAGCACTCCAAGTACTCGACCTTGGTGACCGTACTCCTAGCGGCAATTTTTATGATAGTAATATTCGGAACGATCGTTGGAAACATTCTGGTTTGCGTTGCCGTTTGTTTGGTGCGAAAGTTGAGAAGACCGAGCAATTATTTGATCGTTTCGTTGGCTGTGAGCGATCTTTGTGTTGCCATTATGGTGATGCCGGTGGCTATGGTGTACGACCTTATGGGGACGTGGCCTTTTGGACCTGTCATTTGCGACTTTTGGGTGTCCAGTGACGTTCTATCGTGCGCTGCAAGTATATTGAACCTATGTATGATATCTGTGGATCGATATTACGCTATCACGAAACCTTTAGAATACGGAGTCAAAAGGACGCCGAAGAGAATGCTTTTTTGTGTTTTTATCGTCTGGATGAGCGCTGCGTTTATATCGCTCCCGCCCGTATTGATATTGGGTAATGAGAAAACAGAAACGTCGTGCTCGGTGTCGCAGAATCAGGGCTACCAGATCTATGCAACGTTCGGCTCGTTTTATTTGCCACTGACTGTTATGGTGGTCGTGTACTATAAGATATTTAGTGCCGCCAGGAAAATTGTTAAGGATGAGAAAAGAGCTCAGTCGCATTTAGAGTCGCATTGCTATTTGGAAATTAATGTTAAGAATGGAGGAGGCGCGGAAGCTAGGCTACTAGGAAACCAACCACAAAACCCCCCCGAGGGGATCTACTGCGAGTACAAATACAACTGTAAGTATAATAGTGTAATTTAATTTTGTTTTCTTAGAACCTAAACCTTTTCCTTTAAAATTATTATACGTGATGAAATTTCCTTGTAAAATATCAGTTTGAATATTCAACTTAAGTATGGTCATTAAACATCCTTTATGAGGCAGTAAACGTGAACCATTAAAGTCGTTTACCACAGGTCATATTCAAAAAGCTTTATATTATTCTGACAACACTGAACATTTTTATTATTTCTTCTTTCTTTTATATTTACCAAATTATTACATAGTTACGTTTTATGTAATTTTTATATTTCAGTGCAGCGTAGATAAAGCAGAAAATTCAATAGGAAGATGCTTCACTGGACGGAAGTCAAATGAATCCCAGTGTCCCATGCTGCAACCGCCAAAAACACCAACGAAACCAATTCACACTATCAATCGACCTCAGAATCTGCCAGATAGTAAACAGAAGGATAGACTACGTCCTCCAGTAGATCAGAAACTAACGACAAGCAAAATTCGTTCTTCCCTATCAACTTTCGCTCAAAAGAGCCACATCGCCAAAGACCTCTTGCATCCACCAAATTCTCCGCATCAGAAAAAACTGCGTTTTCATTTAGCTAAGGAACGAAAAGCTTCGACTACCCTCGGCATCATAATGTCAGCTTTTATTGTATGCTGGCTTCCGTTCTTCGTTCTAGCTATAATTAGACCGTTCGTCAACGAAGATACCATTCCCGACGCGGTCAGCGCGCTTTTCTTGTGGCTTGGCTACATCAACAGCCTCCTCAATCCTATAATATATGCTACGTTAAATAGAGACTTCCGGAAACCGTTCCAAGAAATCCTCTTCTTTCGATGTTCGAACCTGAATCACATGATGCGAGAAGAGTTCTATCATAGCCAGTACGGCGGGCCGGAACAGCATTATTGTGTTAATAACTCCAAGAATCAGAATTACGACGAAGGCGTGGAAATAGTTTCCGCCGTAGACAGGGAGGAAACGAGAGCGACTGAGAGTTTTCTATGATTGTCAATACCCCAGGTCGATAAAGACCTAGATTCTGTGATCTAATTAAGACTTTGAAAGGTGTCGTGCCGTTAAGAGTTAAGTATTAAAGGTTTACCAAACTAGTCCTCGTCGGTTTAGTGATTATTTAATAATTTCTTTTGTAATATATTGAATATAGAATGGTCTATTAATCCAAAGGCACTGCAATTTATTTAACATAATAGAAACGTTGTTGTTTATAATTCTTCAGTTTTGAATCCAAACCAAGCAAATAAAGGCCTTGGACATTTTGGCCACTCTACATTAGACCGAGAATGAAATAAATAATTAACAAACTTTCAGCAATGTTTGTTTTTACTGTTTTCCAAAAAAGGTTAGGGTGATTGATAATAATAGAGTGAGCAAGGTAAATATTCAAACCGCTCGGGCTTTCTAAGGAAAGGTTTTTTGTAAATTGACTTTGTATGATAGTTTTCAAGCACATTTTTATTAAATACTTAATATAATCTTCGTGACAAAATATTATACTATCTTAGTTCAATAAATTACGCAATGCAAAATTAATAAACGTAATTGTAATGAAGTTTTCGAATACGTCAATCACATTTTAAAAATGGGTCAATAGTTCCAGTTTTCAACTGACTTGCCTCATTTGTAATTAAAGTGATAATTATAAAAAATTGTATTCTCACAATTAAATTTACTGGTACATATAAAAGAAACTAATTTCGTCAGCTATATCAAATATTCATATAGAAGAATATAAGATAAAGATCTTAAAAGGACTCATTTTCTTTGAATATATCGACGAGAAAGATCGACTTTTGAACCATCGTTAGCTTGATACGGTATTCACAAGAGACTAGGATTTAAAAGCTGTTTTATAACAAGCAGTCTGCACCGAGACGAACACAATTTCGTTTGAAACGTCCTTTGAAAAAAAATTAAAATTTTATTAAATGGTTAAACAATGATCTATATAAAATTATGTCTCTGTAAAATTTGGCTTAAGATAGAAAACAAACATGTCATTGGATAAACATTGTTTTACAACATTTGAATTGTATTGATCCCTTCTTATATTTTCTTTATTGATTGAAATTGTTGGCTACGTAGGCACGAAAGTTTGAAAGTAAAATCTGGACTTAAAAGCTGAAATTCTTTGTAAATCTTTTCAAATGAAATTATTATAAGTATTTCAATGTATTATAGAACTTGTTAATTCTTTATCTCACACTCGGAAATTAGTTATAATTGGTATAGGGGGTAGTTTAAGCTCGACCAAAGAGTCTTAGTTGTAAAAGTTTGTAAAGTTGTGAATACTTAACGCAATAGTATTAAAACATGATGTGACTGTGTAGTGATAAACATTGGATAGATACATGTGATAGTAGATCTAGTTGTTTTGTTTGTTCGTTATTCGATGATTTTATACTGGACATTGGCAAACAGGATTATCGATTCGTTGGAGAAAAACAATTGTCAGTTGAAAAAATAACAAAAGAAAAGCAATTTTGGGTGGGATCCAGGTCCGTATTGGTTAAAATGTTTAGTTCAAATTATTTCCAGCTTGGTTCAAAACGTCCTTGTATAATATCATTGCATAATTATTTTGTTGCCTTAAACATTAGTCAAATGCACTCTATTAAAATTATATAATATTCGTATTGTAAGGACCTTTTTTATGTATTTTTTAACCACATTTTATACCAAACGAGTACTACAAAATATTCGAACAAAAATTATTTACCAGAATTTATAAATTTATTTAAGAACCTCTCGTTTCGAACTAATGTTGTTTCTATTGTAAATAAGTATCTAAAGTATTTAGTCAAATAAAGTTTTGAATTTAATTCTCATCTCTCTGTGGTTCAACTTCTTTTATGTATATTTTTATATCTACAATTTTGAGTTTGATATTTAATATTCCTCTACTAATACTGTGTAAATATTGTTAATAGATACATTATATAAGTAAAAGTATGTATTAAGAGTATACAGTAGTGTATGATAAGTAATGCCGACTGAAGCTGACGAAGGCCGATGTAAAAACATTTGGTCGTGGGCTCCCATTTGCGCCATAGGACATCCATTTTTAATTCTTTTGAATCATGTTCAATTTTCTTGGACATGAAATATGTCCACATACTTAAGCATTTCTTTTTTAAGAACAATATTTATTCTTTGTGCTTTAGATTATTTTTAGATATTTAGAAGGTATTTTGTGCAATTGCTTCTGAGATATGAAGATATAACATTTAGCAATGATTCCCTTCATACTTAAATACACTTTGTGGTATCATTGTGGCGTTAGTAAATATTCAGAAAAAAATATTAAATTTATTTTGGACATTATCTTCTTCCTACGCACTTAGCGCTGTAATTATTTATGAACATTTTATACACGGCTCATAAAAGCACAATGTGACTCGACTTCGATGAATTAATTGAAGTTTGTCAGAGTTTTGTAAATTCCTCTGCTTGCTAACAAATCTTCTGCTTCGGCCTAGTCTTCTTGGTAGTAAACCTGAAACTTCAGTCGGATTGTAAGTATAAGTAATAATATGAACATAATATATCAGTAACCGTGGGGAAACTACGCTTGAAAAAAATAATTTGACAGTTCAATTTGATGTATTAATTGTAATAAAAATGTAACTATCGGTGTAGTTTCTTTCCAGATACCTCTTGTGAGTATTGTGTATTAGAGTTTTTTTTTATATCTCGTCATGTCTAAACTGTAATTATAAGTATATTGGAGAACGCCGAATTTTGCCGTAAAACTTAAAACGCGTAAAATTAGTATTCGATCAAAATTAAAAATATTGGGTATTGTAATATATGCACTAACAAGTACATTAAAAAATGGGAGCGAATTTTAATAATTGAAACTGGCTGTTCTAAACAGATACCCCACGCTAAACCGTGTAAAAATACAGATGAAACGGTTTATTACACGGAATATAATAGTTAACTTTCCTCATGACTACGGCTGCTGCAAAGCAACCGAAACATCGTAATTATAAATAAGTTAACTATTATATGTTGCGTTTTGAACCGTTAAAAGTATTCAATTGTGCGAAACTATTCGCGAAATCTACAAACAATTAACATGTGGTTTGATTGTTCACTTTTTAACGTTAAAAGTTTTACTATATACACAGATATATTATATCCAAAAACTATGTCGCTTTGGCTCAAGATATATACGAGGGATTTAAATATATTAGTCACACTATGCAATATAATATGTAATCTACTAAAAATGTTTAATTTACATTTAAAGCATATAACTGTGATTCAGTATTAAAATTACTTCAACAGAGTTGTATTTATACGATTTTTAAGGCAATAATAAAGTGACAAGTTTTTATTGTTATTATTTTTATGTGAAACGATTCTAAAATTGTTGTAAATAAATCTACTTATCATAGTTAAAGATTGTTTTATTGCTTAGTTTCACTTCTTGTTTGTATTTATTCATGGTTATACACAAGAAAACTGTAAAGTAAATTTACAATGCGCGTGAGTTGCCTGTGTAAAGTCTTAAAAATTCGATGATCACAACTTTACATGGTAACTCAATTGGTAAAGCAACAACACGGTGCATTCTTGTAGAATTAAAAAAACTAATGGATTATTATTGACTAGCTGTGTCAGCGACTTCGTCCGCGTAGAATAGTTATTTTGGGTAGTCAAATAACTTCGAACTAAGTTGAACAGGTTTTGTAGCAAAATAGAATATTTAGAAGCTGATATCATTGCTATTACGGAAACTGGATGTAGCGACTCGATAATGGACGGCGACATTATAGCGGTAGTACCAAATTATTCGGAGCGACCGTACTGACGGACGTAAACGCGGCGGTGCGTTTAGTTGCCGCGCGCGGTTTACGAGTACAGAGAGTGAGCCGATGCGAACTAAATGACGTCACGGCAGATCGCCACTCGTTCGAACTAGTCTGTGCGACCGTTCACTCTAATGACAAATTATTGTTACTGTGTTGCGTAGTATATCTACCTCCTATAATCAGTGAGACCAAATATATGTTATGCTTAAGTTACGACTGCGTTTCAAATGCGAAAAAGTGTTACTGCTAGGCGATTTTAATTTAATGTATTGTATTCTACTTGTGATATTGTTAGAAATTATTCTGAATGTTTTCAATCTTATCGTGATTTCGCTCTAGTTCATAAAATTCCGAATTGTAACATTGGATGGTAGGCAACTAGATCTGTTGTGCTCGTCATACTGGTGGGATAGTGTCGATGAAGCCCTTGGTACCGGTGGACCCATAACGCCCGCCACTCACGATTGAGCTGCACTACCCCCGCTGTATCAGGATAAAACGGGACGCTTTGCATAACTGGGAAAGTAGCACGTCTGCAGGTAGGAGTAAATTATCTTGGAATTTCTATAAAGCAGATTTTGTTTCATTTTATCTCTCACTCTCGTCGATTGGGGTGGCGTTTATAATACACGGAACCCGGAGGGCGCCCTCGCAGTGTTATATGATATTTTGAATAACTTACTAGATAAGCATGTGCCTAGAAAGTCTAACGTAAAAAATCATAAATATAGCTATCCCGAATGGTATACGACCGATATTATAAATGATATAAGGCTAAACTACACAGAGTGTTTAAATTAAGTCGATCAGATACGGATTATAACGCTTTTGCAATTTGTCGCAAGAGAGCTAAGGCTAATCTAAAAAAGACATTCAAGATATACGAACAACGAAATCAAACAATTAAATGAAAGACCCTAAACCTTTTTGGAAATATTTCGGAGCATAAAAAAGCCAGTTACCTAAGAGATAGGAAACAGTACGTGGAGTATTGTGGGTGTCAATCCATTAAGAGACAGACATATACTTTCTTGGACATTTTGTTTAATCATTTAAAGGAGAATCATTCTCTCATACATGCGTGCGCATCGAAAACCCACGAAAGTGAATAGCGTTTTCCCTTGTTCCTTCGCTCCTATTTTTTTTCACAGCGCCATCTTATTAATACCTACTTTAATAGTGTTAAACCTATTACACATTCCATTAAACTTATCTAACTTTTTCAAAGTAGAAGTTTTAGAACACTGCAAAAAGAAAGAAGATAGTTTTAGCAACCGTTTCGTTCTATTACATCGTAAAAAACTAGGTCAATCTCCAAAGAATACGTAAGTAGTTGAACCAAAAAACTTCATTACTTTACTAGAGGATATCCACTGAGAAACTAAATCGTTTTAAGTCGTGGTTTATTATTATATTTCCTAAGGTAGGATTTAACTGCCTCGTTGGTATATTCGGCGACTAATAACGGGGTCGAGGGTTTGAATCCTGTGTCATACAAAATGTTAAAGTGTGGAGATTTTAAAAGAAAAATTTTCAGTAAATTATTAATGTATTTGTCACCAATTGAGCTATTGTCGTTAAAACAGCACCACGGAATACTGTGGATGCCGGTTCGAGTCCCGCATATCTCGTATATTTTGTGTAATCTCAATTTATATTATGCCATCGTGTGTATATGAAATATATTAAACTTTTAAATGTTTAGTACATTAAATAAAACACTTTTAACAAAATATATTAATTAACTTATTTTTAATTGAATTTATCTTCGGCCCGACGCTTCTCTGCAGCAGCCGTGGTCACGTTCTAATTCTGGGGTTTGAAATTAAAGTGTCATTATGAAAAATGTCAGTCCTGTTTATCACTAATTTAGAACTGACAGTCATTACAGCGAAGAAACAGGATTTGACTTTACGGTTTGTTTTTAAGGGCACACACTTGAATATTCATAACTTTTACACAAGTAAGTAACATTACATAGCTACAGACTATACGAAAACGTTCAATTGAATGGATGTTATCGTGCTTCAATGCTTAGCACCGCGGTCGTGTAGAACGGCGAAAATGAATTTCATCGCAGTCCAAAATGAGTTTATTACGAACTCATAAGATAGTGTCACAGAACACATTATCTCGTCACCCCGATGTGACGTGGATGGCGCGAAATGAATTATATCGTGGACCCTCGTTATTCGTGACACTTGGAAAAATGAAACATGTGGACTGACAGCGGGCAACGCGCAATGTTTTAAACGGGACATCCTGACAGATGTGAGAGGAGAATTAGGCCCAAACTTATGAATATATCATGTAACATGTCCATTTGGTAAATTGTAGTGGGTACAACATTTGGGTGTTAAACATTTTTAACGATATAAAACGTAAATAACAATTATGCATAGAACATTGTTTACTTATTTGTACTTCGCCCTACGGATGCCTTGCATAGCATTGCTTTGCAAAATTTTTCGAATTTTAAACCGTTAAAAGTGTTTTATTTAAATAAACTATTGGCGTAAACTACATACCATACTTAGAAAGTTATTTATTTATTAGAAAAATACTACCAACACGAATACTTGTAGAACTTGTAGAAGAATAATTAAAATTAGTAGAACTACCATGAGGCGCGACGAAAATTTTTAGGTACGCAGGTTCGCAGCTCTAAACCCAAAACCCACACAGTTTTGCCAAATACCAACTACGGCTGAACGGATGGCTTTTTAAACAGTTTAAAGTATTTTATATACATTTTTGATATTCGCGTAAACTACAGACAGTACAGACAATTAACGGGTCGTGGGTCTGATCCCTACCGATACCGTCCTTTCAAGAACCACCATTCACAGATGTTAAAGCCGTCAAGTTCAATCTGTGGACTGGTTTAGATGTTATACTATTACTATTATTATATGAACGAGAACGAAAAATCAGTAGCCTAAAAGTAAAGCCTTCGAGGCTCCGCAGAAACTCGAACAATGGCATTCAGAATCGTTAAATAAGCATGCCTGTTACACATTACTTGTTCTGATATGTACTATTAACGTTATTTACTGCTTAGTCGCACGCTACGTGTATTTGTTTTCATTTTTTCATAATGAAATACGCAGTTTGTAAAACATAATTACATTAATCTAATTGAGATCTTGCGATGTGGACGAATATAAACATACGTTTCGTGCTATCGAAGCACAGAAACGTATTACTGAACGGAGTTTTATTGTAATTGCTTGGATACTCTGTTTCTGTAAAGTCAAATAAGCTTTATCCTTAAGTATTACTAAACTATAAAAAAGATGGCCGCCATTAGATAACGATTAAAAGTGTTGCTTCGTTTAGGGTTTTAGGATGTCCGAAATAAAATTAATCACAAAATTATACATTTAAAGAATTAACAAATAAATGTCCAATACGGCCAACTAATTCGAACGTAAAATCAAGACTAACTAATATTTAATATCAGACAGTGGTGTTTGCATCGAGTGGAGTGGGACAGACAAGCATGAAGTTTACTTAATGAATGGTGAAATACATCAGCTATATAACATCTCAACTAGATGTATGCCAAAATTGATCTATGTAAATAGATCAATTTTGGCTTTGGATTGGACATTTGGAAATCCTAAGGCTGAAATCGAAACTCGATTAAATTTCGCAGCTTTTCTTTGGACGGTGGTTCATGATAATATCCAGATTTCCAGATTCCAGACATGTTGGAACCGGTATGGATCCAACCTACGACCCGTAGATCATTAGTCATTAATACCATTACACCAATGAGATTGAGCCCGTCAAACGTACAACTAGATTCACGAAAGCTTACGAAACTCGGTTCAAACTGAATATTATACATTATATTTCACGCTAGACTCCAAAATTTTTCATTTTACGTAAGTATATTTTCATAGATGTCACTAACATTTTAAGCATAGTTTTTGAAACCGTTTTAAACAAAGGTTATACAATATAGTATTTCAAAATACAATTAATCAATGTGTGGTGTTGAAAATCCTGTTATTATTTTTATGTGAAAAGATTCTGAAATTGTTGTTAGCAAAATTTCAAAAACGAAAGAAATGTTATTGTGCACAAAATCAAAACTTCAAGAATCACCAAATGTTCGTTAATGTCTTGGGACTTTTTAATTACTAACTAGGTTTTCGTGCCGGAGACAACGTCCACAAACGGAAGCTGGAACTCATTTCGTAGCTATAGCTTAGTAGAAACGTATATGAGTTGTGTTATCAAGTGATTGATTACACTTAATGGAGCTTAAATTTTAACGTTCATATTTACACACTCACGTTTGTTTAATAATTCACTGTGTGATTACAATATATTTTAAGACTAAACTATATTAGTTAAGCACACTATGTTATAATTTACCCAAAAGGGTTTTGGGTTCAAACCTCGGGACAAATGTTAGATTAGATCAGAATTAGCCTGATCTCGTAAAAAAATCAACGTATGGCTAATAATAATCACGGGGATCGATCCCAACCCTGGTTTAACATTTTTGTAATCAATTTATAATTTTTCTCAATACATCTGGATGATATTTGGTTCGTGAACCACCATATGAAAAATTCCGGTTTCAGGTTGTGGATTTCCGAACATCCAAAGCCAAATTATTAGGTATTTCTTCCATCATAAAAAATATATTATTAAGTAATTTATTGTTAAGTTTCCGATCTCAGAAAAACATTACCATTATATCGACTAGACAGGAGGCCTTGTCTACGAGATTTTTCAGAAGTACCTACCTACTTGTTAGAAGGATAGATTATAGTGGTCTACAATCGTTGTTGTAGAAAACATTTTAAGCCTGTTACAGAAGTTTCAGAGCTTTTTACGATGTTACACTATTCCTTCTCTGTTTATAATAGAGTGAAATAAAAAGTGCACTACTAATAAATCTTTCTTGAGTGCGCGCGTGGGCGGCTAACACTTTAAACGTATTTATGGATCAATTCATCTTTTGAATCGGTAAAACGCTGGGTCAATTCATAACTGAAATGTCAGTAAAAACGATATTTCATTGAATCCAAAATCTATTTTATAATTAATAGAAGAAAACAGTTCTTGAAGAACTTGTATAATTCATTAAAACACAATAGTTTCCTCATATTATATACAAAAAAAAAATACTTCTTTGCTTCATCAAACACGGTACAAAGTGACAGAAAATAAATATCATTCATACGTGATTTACACAAATAAAAAATCATTCAAGTTAAATTTATTAAATCGTAATTTCGTAAGTTAATTTACTTGAAATTTGGTTTCGAGTGTTTGTCACCACCACTTCTGTTTTTGTTAATTAAACAATAATGCGCAGATCATCTAAAGGCTTTTTAATTCTCCACATCCCAATGAATCGTCGGACCAAAATAAACCTCATTAACTACTCTTCGTTTTCGAGATCACTTTCCCTTGGCTATGATAACCCTTAATACACCAATGAAAAACTTACATCGCGCCTTGAATTATTCATAATACCAGCTTCACTTCCATTCTGCTTATATTATAGGGTATTTATAGCCAGACCTTGAACGAAGCTGTCCATTCAAGGAACTGTCATTGACAAATGGTTTGGTGAAGCAAAACACGGATTTTACTTTTTGATTCTGCATTGGCACAATGGTTAACGTGTTGGCTAGCGTTGAGTTAAGCGAGATTCTCTAGATTCGAATCCCGATTTTCAATAATCAATATTAATAAGATCGAGCATAGATACCTGATGTAATATTTGTAATTATAATCGATTCGTGAAACGGACAAAGATGTATGTCTGACCCGAGACATATATTCGAAGAATTGTAATTTTTAGTAAAAGTAGATTTAGATTGATTTTCTTTTGTGGTGTGGTGTGTGTGTGCGTCGCTGTAAAGGCCGGGTCAAGTCCCGCCCGTGTGGTATTTTTTTTCATCATGTGAAAAATATAAAAGTTATAAAAAGTTCAACTTTGTAATTTCAACTACACGATTTTTCTTAAGCTGTAGAGCATAACACAATGAATCGTAATACGCAAGTGTTAAGATTGAAAATGAAAATACATTTTAAAGTTTTCAATTGGTTAGAGCAATAACACGGAATGCTGTGAAGGCCGGTTCAAGTCCTGCCCAGTATAATTAAATATTTATTATTAATATATTATATATAATTTTTTTTTTAAGTATATGAAAAGTAATCAATGACGTATTTATAAAGTTTTTTGTTGTTGTTAATTGTGTTTTAGTAAGATGAGGAGAAGAAATTAATAATTTAATATATAAACTATATGACAATAGCTTTTTTAAAAAAAGGCTTTCAGTTATCTCTAAGAAAGTAACTTATTTATCTCATAAGCTTACGCAGTTACATTACTTAGGCAGTACCCGCATTCCTTACAAACCACCAAAAGCCGTCACTATTTTATTTTAATAAGCGTTTATTTTAATACACCCCCAAATTCAAATACGAAGCTCGATAAGGGAAGCGCACGCCGGAAAGGAGAAAGCCTTGACCGCTGGATCAAAAGGTTGGCGTGAAAGCCTTTTGTCACAATTCGAAGAATGACAGCGATGACGCAGGGTCGGTAATGACAGATCGTTTTATAAAAATGTATTTACATACCGCGGGCATCGATCGACGTTATGGGAATGGAAATTCACTATACAAAGTCTCCTATAGAATGACTATGTCAGCCACTTTGTCCGCGTAGAATAGTTATTTTAAATAGGAGGCACGGAACGCTGTGGCCATCCACAGGTTCCACCTGTTTCAGTCCCGCCAGCATTACCTTTGTTCAATAATATATTAAGTCGATCTTCATTAATAAACCAACAATTTTCACCCCGAATTTCTATAGGACAGACAAATATTACTAAAAAACATCGTCTATAATAGATTTCCTATTACAGTCGTCAAAAATGGCTTTACAACAAAGAACATGAATAATACAAAAGTAAAAATTACGTATCATTACAATAGCGATGCAAAATCGAATATTAATCGCTGACAAAAGACATCAATCTCACAAAGCAATACGATAAGGGAAATATTAATAATATTTTTCAATAAAAGTCTAAAATATTCAAAGCAGCCTGCCAAGGCACTGAATACATATTATATGATGTAAGAATCGTATATTCTGTCCATTTCTTCTCATGTCCCCGAAGATAGCTTTTTAATGGGATAATGGAAATGTTGAAAGGGCCTCGTTTAACGGATTAATGGGGATTCTCGGAGAAATTCCATTTTGTAAGTTTTCGGAGCCAGGCCATTCGGATTGTGAACTACTGTATGTTAGAAGTTATATGCGGCTAGTTGTATTTCATTGAAAATTTTAAGTGCTTATGTTGGCCATTTATATTGAAGTAATTGTAATATAAAAGCAAATGCTTAAAAAACACAAATTGGACAAATGTAAAGCAATGTCCTTTTAAACAAAACACTTTTAACGATTTAAAACGCGACATGTAAAACTTATTTATGTTTTTTCACGACCCGACGTCTTGGATGCTTTTGCAACCGTAGAGGAGACTCAAACGAACCAAACTAAAGTGTGAATCGTTACGGAGCAAGCTACAGGCGGTAACTGTTGGTTACTTATTTAAAATATGGTATTAGGACGATCGCAAGAAGTGTACCGTGTCTACAAACTCAGATCTATATTCAATATATATATATATTTTTATACATATGTGCTGAAAGAGTAAAGAATATTAGTATAATTTTCATCATTAGAAATCATCTCCGGTACCGTTCAATGTAGTGTATAACATTGAATTTTACATCTCCAACGAAATAGTTCTTCATAATCTTAGATCGTGTTTGTACTCAGTACGACTAACGAGGCTCGAAGATTTGAACAAAACATTCCTTTAATTGATAAATTGGCAAACGACGCCACGCTGCCTGGTTCTGACACGAACATGAAGTAGGTGTAGCCAATTGTCTACTTAGATACAATATCTCTTAGTAGGTTCCTTTATACTGTAACTATAAGTTCTGAAGCGTTATTTGTATTGAGTATCTCATAGGTTATTTCTTAAAGAGGTTTGGAAATTTGAGCATTATTTTGACAACTTCGAGTGAATCGCTTCGCTCGAACTTGCTGTACGGATCGAGCAACAGCCGGCAATAGTTCTTTAAAAAACAAATTATGTCCAGTTTCGCGATCAAATAAATTACTATGTAAATCCATAGTTGTCATGGAATTTGAAAATGGAACGATCTTCGAAAACGGCTATCAATGAGGTAACTTATCAAACGTTTTAGGTAAAAATCATCAACTTGTTACATTGGTTTTTTGAGTTTCCCAATTATATAAGGGTACGCAGTTAAAAATCATTTTCAAATAAATGTAACTAATATATTGCGTTTTAAACCGTTAAAGTGTTTTATTTAAATAAATTGTATTATGTAACGATTTTGTTTTAAGGACGACAGCAAAAAATAATTAAATTACAGAAGTTACATTATTTATAAAACCAGGCAATCTGTCAGACAAAACAGTATTTTCAATTTTACTACGAAGAAATTTATGTATTATTCTTTGATTTATGACTCGTAATTATAATCAAGCACAAAAGATAGACGATTAACATTTATGAGTTTTCGACATTAGTGCCCTACAATTCAAGGTCTATCGTGCTAAACGCAATGCTAGACATACGTTTACGATTTAAGGTGAGGAAGAAATATAAATAATCAAAAGGAAGAACTTCCAAGTTTGTTTATATCTTCTAAACATATGTGTGTAAGCCCAAAACCAGAAAAGGTTGACAGGACATTATTAGTATGAAATTTGTTGAACAATTTCAACTTTCGTCAAGTGAACCTTGCTTGTCTGTCAAACACTTAAAGCCGATTTAATGGCGACAGAATGAGTCAACAGCACACAATTCACACTGCCAAGCTGCAATAACTTTGCTAAACCTAATATTTAACTAAACCGCAGACATTTTCCATTTCTATAATGGATCCGTGACTCATCTGAATAATACTTTGAAAAAAATAACCTTCGCTAACCTCCCAAATATCTACTTCTGCCTTCAGCATAGATTATCATATTTCGGAGAGGCTTTTCAAATGGAAATTGTGTAAAAATGGTAACTTCGTTATTTAATAAATATTCTCGAATGTACTTAGCGGTAATGGTGGTAGCTTTTAGGTCGTATTATAAACATTATTTCTCGTTATGGATAAAATAATTTTAGATTGTGTTGATTTCTTTGGACTCGCACTTCCAACTTTCTCATTTACATTGGTATTCTTATAATTGATTGAATCGTTCACTAAGCGTTTTTGAAATTATATAATCATCATTTTAAGTTTCAAGAATTTTGTATATTTGAAAACTTTAATATTTTTCACATGTATTTTAATTTTTCTGCACATAATGCCATTATTTAAATTGAAATCGATATAAGATTGAAAACAACGATGGGTACCTACCCTAGAGCAAAACTACGGAACGCTGTGCCGGTTCGAGTCCGACTCGTGTCGACCGTGTCGTAAACGTTTTCCATCTAAAATCGATTATACGTCTAACTATATATATATTACTATGTCATGTTTATCATATTTATATATTTTCCTTTATAGTAAAGTGTTGGTAATTTAAATTCAAATTCGAAGTTTTAATTATAATATTAAAACTTAATCATCATATTTAATATTTTAGAATAAATCAATTACGGACATATATCCCCTTTACCTTAAATTTTGTGTCCTGGTAGAAACCCTATCAATGTAATGAGGCGTGCACACGTCAAACAGACCACTGAACGCTGCATTTGGGGCAAACAAATTGGCTAGAATATCTGTGGACCGTAAGGCCGAGTACTCACTAGCGTACCATGACATTATATGCAACGAAAGTAGTTACTTATACCAACACCATTGTATTTTTGATACAGTGGGGAAAAAATATCTAATTGTCATTGTAATATGTAAGCAAATGCTTAAACAGCTGCTGGTTCCAATGTCGGCGCAGCTTACATAGAGAGATAATTACAATATGCTTTTAATTAAAACCCACTTAACGGTTTAAAACGGACATATCAATTTATTTACATTCTATTTTAACTACGGCTCAACGTTTTGGATGCTTTGCAGCAACCGTGGTCACGGATGGACTAGCAATAGGACCGACAAACCAAACAAAAGCATGAATCAGTACGGAGCAAGATGAATGTTCCATCAATCTAAAAAAGTTTTTAATTTATGTACATTTATCCATTCTATCAGTCGATTGATGTGGTAACTAACACCCTCGTCCCTGAAAGTGTATTTTTCTGTGATCCTCATATCACTTAACACGAACTTGGACATATCCAAATTATAAGGTTAAATAACGTTAGTTCGTACTCAGCCTAACCATAAACTGTTTATTTTAGGAAATACTGAGAGCTAGTGCTAAGGATTTTCTACAGCGAATTTCAAAGGAAAGCAATTTCGCGTAAACTTTTCACGTTGTGTTCTGAAATTTCAAAACTAATAACTTTCAATTCAATCTTTGATTTCCAAATTCGATTAAATACCGCTTAAGCTGTAATAATAATTGACGATCGGCAAAATTATAAACACATACATTACTCGAATCAACTTGTAACTGTATCAATATAATTAGGAATTGCACTCCATTTTATTTGTGAGAAAATTAGGCGACTTATTAATTCTTTAGGCATTAAAATTGTATAAGGATTTCGCCACTATTTTGCAATTTTTTTTAGTTTTTCGAGGTGTTCGCCGTAACTATTAGTCAATCTTTGCTTAGCGTGCTCGTGTCGTCGATAATAACTTCTCAGTAACGACGCCCGATAAAACCCGAAAAGCTCTTCAAAGCTTTGTTTACATGAACTCGAAGACTTACGTTGATTGTTTTAAATAGATCTCTATCGCATCGGCAATGCAAGCCTGTAAAAATAAACAAAAATATATTTGATACTGGCGATTTCTCTATTTCACTTGTTTAATATAATACTTGTCTTTTAAAGCTTTACTTTTTACTCCAACTTTAAAATTCTAAGTATTTAGTTCTTTTATTATGTTTACAGACATATATAAAGTTATTAAAGATATAAAAGTTGCATAATAAAATTACGTACAACCTCATAGCCTTCTAAGCAATCCTTCTAGGCAACACAAAAGAAAAGAAAAGAGATCCGATTACAAAGTAATTCTAAGTCTTCTTTAATTTAATAAGAAAGAGTACATTATATGAGGACGTGACTCCCAAAATTATTTTAATTGTAACCCTACCGTAGCAACGGCATTTTTTATTTCTTTTATTCGCCCAATGAAGAACATGATTTCGCTCGTGTCTTGGATTTTATTAGGAGAATTTAGGAAAAAGTGATTTGGAAATTCTTTTAGTTAATAAAAAAATCTTCCAGAACTTTTTGTTAGATAATCTTCTATTCATTCCTTATATTATATTCAAAATATTAATCCATTGATTTAATGTTGAGAGGACTGTTTACTTTTCTTGTCTTATGTTGGTAGTACTTGTAAAATCTTTATGTTTTTGTTTTTCCGCTCTCTTGCATACGGATCTTTGTATAAAGTGTGATGCAATATAAAAACAACTTGATCTTGGCCGTTTATTTCAAAATAACTTCACTTTTGTTACGAAAAACTTTCCGTGAATTTACTTGCATTTTATGTTTTAAGATCCTAGCCTAACTGATAATATTACCAGCGAAGTTGTTTTTATCTCTTCTCATCTGCATCTATATTGTACTAGCATTATGTATTAGAAGGTAGATAATATATAATTTACGATTTCTCAATTCCTGAAAAACAAATTAGTTCCCTAAGAAGGTCTAAACTAATATTCGTATTTATACTGAAAAATCATCCTTTTTAAAACTTCATTTTGTATCTTACTCTTATCTATGTATTGTCTATACTTTACGCAAGTAACTTTTTACAATTTATTTTACTACGGCTCGACGTTTCTGATGGTTTCCAGCAGTGGTAATCACGGCGTTTATTGAATAAATTGACTAATACAGCTGCGTGTTAAACCGTTAAAATTGATTTCTTTAAACGTACTTTTTAATGTAAAATTCCATACTCGAGGAAGAAATAACGGTTCTAAATTTTTCCTTGTACATTTAGAGAGTTTCATTGCATTATATTACAATTTTCAATTGAAAAAAGTGATTTATAAATACAATTAATCAATGCCGTGGATAACATTGCGCTGTTTTATCTCTTAACCAAGTATAGAAGATTCAAATGCACTTATTCGAATAGATTATATTCACTTGTGCTATCTATAAATTACTACGAAAACATAATACAATTTCCTAATAAAAATCTCTCTTTTATAATAATCCAGCTACGTATTTCGTATTCTGTATTAACAGTGTTGTTTTGCTGAATTATTTCCTCTGAACAATAATTACGTCTACGATCAATAAATAGCCACTTTGCCATATATTTGACGGCTCGCGTAAACGCGACATAAGTATCGCTATAACAGTACGATAAATGGGTAAAACCTACACGTGTTAGTATTGCATGTTTCATGTTTCTAAGCAAATACGAGTATTTTTATTACCACAGTGAAATTTTTAAGCAAGAAGTATTAAAACACCCTAAAGTTGCGTATAGCAGAGATTATATCTTAATATACTTCACAAACAATTAAAAAGTTTAAATAACACTTTAACGGTTTAAAACGCGATATATTAGTTAAACTTATTTGAAAATGATTTTTAACTTCGGCCCGACGTTTCGGACGTTTTGCCGTAGCCGTGGTAGTAGTGGGTGGTAGTAGGTGTAGGTAGTAGGTGGTAGCCTAGTTTTAAAAGACATTGCCTAAAATTGCGGCAAAATTGTAGTATTCTCGAATTTCAAAGAATATAATATGAGTTTATTATTTTTTACAGAAATATGTCTTCCCCAAAAACTTACATAAAACACACTCATGCAATTATCTTAATGTATGTATCATCTATGTGCTTAAATAAAACACTTTCACGGGTTTAAGTTTAATGCTTTCGAAACGTCAGGACGTAGTTAAACTAATTTTCAAATAAATGTAATAGATAACGCGTTTTAAACCGTTAAAATGTTTTATTTGAATGTGTACTACTCGCGTAAACTACAGACAGTCTTTATGTATACATGTGTAAAAAGTATCGTATTTGCGATGGCTTTGAAATAGGAATAACATGTTGAGTACGATTGAAAATCCGAAATAGGATAATTGAGCTCCACTTCCATTACCGCCTACCGGGCACACGAGAACCGGCTTATAATGTCAGATATCCAATTGTGGTTTCGATTATTCAGCACAGCAGAACGTAAAGGCGTGCATTTCAATTTTAAACGCTAACGTTTACTAGGATTGACTTGGGGATGAAATTTGCATAGTCAATTTGATCATATAACTATAACACGCTTGTATCTGCAGATCTTGTATATCTTATATTGTGCAATGTATGGCAAACAATCAACGGGTCGTGGGTATGATCTCCTTCGAGTCCAACATGTTTTTAATCAATTATTTATTTTTTGAAACATTAAACTTCGTCTGGGAATCTAGACATGGATCGTAATTATGACCGGGCCACGAACTATCGTCCACAGATGAAAAATTCGTGATTTGAAACGCCTTTTTGTGGATTTCCGAATATCGAAATCCAAAATAGGTCAACTCATCTTGTTCAGATGTTATGATCCATTTAAATAAAACACTTTAACGGTTTAAAACGCGATATATTAGTTAAACTTATTTGAAAATGATTTTTAACATCGGCCCGACATTTCGGATGCTTTGCAGCAGCCGTGGTCACGGGGAGACGTGTATATTGCGTTGTAAACCGCTAAAGTGTTTTATTTAAATGTGTACTACTCGCGTAAACTATAGACAGTATGTTATGTTTCATTTTAAAAGTGCTTATTATAATTTTTAAATTACGTCTTAGTTTCATTACATCGATCTATGCAAGTCCGAACTGTATTTTCTTTACTCCAATTGAACTCTATTCCTGTCTGCTATTCTCTGTTATAAATATAACTGTTTTATTAAGTTCGGCACTATTTCTCTGTCGGGCCTGGCGAGCTCTCGAACCGGTAGATCTAAATTAGACACGTTGACAATGAAATCAGTGTAACATTTAAGTGAAACATGGCGAAAGACAAACTTTGCACTAGCCGCTCGCCTAATGGCGCTGTCGCAAATTAGGCGTGAATAAAACTAGTTAGATGTGAAGTTATTGAGAGTAGGAAGTTGTTGCTTGTTACTAATGCAAGTGGGAGGGCGTTAATTGGTCATAGTTTATTTATACGAAGGATAAATTCGATTAAGGACTTTCTGAGGGTCGGTTTCTAATCCTCGATGTTTAAATAAAACACTTTAATGCTTTAAATCGCGATATATTAGTTAAACTTATTTGAAAAATATTTTTAACTTCAGCTCGATGTTTCGGATGCTTTGCAGAAGCCGTGGTCACGGGGAGTCTCTCCGTGACCATGGCATTTTAGATCATTTTCAAATAAGTTTAACTAATATATCGCGTTTTAAACCGTTAAAGTGTTTTATTTAAATGTGTACTACTCGCGTAAACCATTGACAGTATTTAACCCTCGATGTAATTAAGTACCTAGAATGTACAGATGTATGTATCATTACAGTATTTATATTGTCTAGGTCCTCTTACATTTGGCGGTATCATTGGTGTAATGATAGCAATGTATAACCGATCAACGGGTCGTGGGTTCGATGCACACCGCGTCCAATTTTACTAATCGATCTATAAAAATGTTGAACTTCGTTTGTCAATCGCAATAATAAATGGCTGGAATATTAAAATTATATCACAAACCACCGTCCACAGATGAATTTAAAATGTTTACCGTTAAGCATTATCTTTTTTTATAATAGAGGACAAGCTTGATGCTCACTTGATGGAAGGTGATATACCCCAGCCATATAACATCTAAATAAGATGCGCTTGCGACTCGGAGATCTGAAGTTTACGAGAGTTGTACCTAAACATTTGAATCCAAATATTTTATGTCATTGCGTTAATGATTTATTACAAATGTATTCGAGTATATAATTATTATTGCATAAGTATAATACAAAGAACAAAAAAATAGACATTACTTACCTCTCCTGTTTCGAAAACTTAATTTTCAACAGTCTGTATACCCTCGTCAGGGCCATGCGATGTCTCGTGGGCAAGACCCAAAAGTACGTAACCTATGTATATTTGCAAGTTAGTCTAACTTAATGAGCGTTGAACTATGGAGTATTTTTTTAACTTGAGACCTTTGGTAAACACACATATAGGTAATTTACATTAAATCGTGATTTCCTAACAAACTTTACATTGACATACTAGAATATATATTATACTAATAAAACTACCTCCAATTCTCTTAGTAAAAACCACATGTCAACTAGAAATGTCATTGTATTACGTAAAGGACAGATTCATTTTTATTAAGTTTGACATTTAAATAGGGACGAGGATGTAAGCAAAGTCAACGACAATAGAAGGAGGAAGTCTCGCTCATGCACAATCGCTAAAGAGCCTTATAAACGTCAAGTTAAATAATAAAGTGAAATCCCGTTTCCCGTCCGTGGGGCATGGGGCGAACACATTTTTGTGTTCGTTTCACTGATCCCTTCTGTGCCCTGCCCGACCGAAACAATTGTTTGTTTCCCTGGGATTTGAACCCAGGACCTCACACGCTTAACGCAATGCTAGGCAGTGCGTTTAACCACAAGTTAAATAAAAATGACGAAAAAAAAATAAAAAGTTATTTTAATTATTGAGATCATTTCGTCCATATGTAATCGATGATTATTTATCTGTAACAACAACTACAGTCTATAAAAGTCATCACTACTCTATAGTTTGAAATCGATATTTGATGTGGTCTTTTCCTAATAAATACACTGTATATTTATTGAGACTTACAACACAATGATTTTAGTAACTTAATCCTGCCTTTTTCCTTATTATATAATACTTTAGATATAACACAAATATATTATCTACTATTGTATTATAGCATACCCTGACCACATCTTTATTATTTTGAAATTCTACGACCACTGTTAAAACGGTGGTATGACGTTTATCTAAGCCTATTACCTAGTACCTTACCGTTACCTACTTACCTTTACCTAGTACCTACTACCTTAGCCTATACGATAGTATTGTATCGATCGTGTTTTGTTTTATTTATTTCTGTAGTAGATACAAATTAAATTGTTACTAACCTAACTACCACTTATTAAATTTGAAAAATGGATCGATGATCTGATAAAAAAAAGGATGATCATTATAAAACCCCATTTAAAATATAGATTAAGTAATTTGCTTTTACTCATGCTGTAAAACGCACGGTACATTAATTAAAACAATTATAACGGTTCCAAATACAAAAATTAATTCATCATGGCCTTAAGTATTTTTAAAATATTAATATTTTGACATGTACCTACAAAACAGACACGGTAGCTCTATTGGTTAAAGCAACATGAAACACTATGGCCACCGGTTCAGCCCCGACCGTATAAATTTTTTCAATCTTAAATAGATTTTTAATCTCAAGTATTTAAAATTGATCGTGTCATGAGGCTTGTGATATAATGAATGAGTAAGTCTCAAAGCGGGTTAATATGGACGATATAACTCCCATTCGATCCCAACGAGATCACTTCGGGTCTCAACCGTACTCGGATTATTGATATCGAATGGTATGTGTGCACTTCGCCTTATTTAGAACGATATTGGAATCATATCTTCCGAAATATTTGGATGAAATAATATTACGAATATGAGAATCTTATTAAGAGACAAAGATAAAATTGAAAGCATTGAGTCGCATTGCAAGTAGAATAGTAGTTTTCGTCACCAGTAATAAGAGGACAGATAATTATAGAGTTCAGTTGATGGTAGGTGTAAAAAGCTAGCCGTGTAACGTCGATTGACGCCATTGATTTTAGCTTTGGATATTCTGATGTTTCGTTTATAGTCTACATCGTCCTAATTAAAAAAATATGTCTGGAATTTCGGCATAAACACTAGATGATGATGATCAAGGAAGAGATCAAGAAATGTTTGAACATTAATTATTTATTATATTTTTGTATACTATGCAAAAGTTGGTATCGTATGAATTTAAAATTTATTTCGATTTTATTTTTATTAGTCAAGTGAACGTATTCATTGTTAAAGAAATTCGATGATTACGTTTGAGATACGGTAGCTTAATTGGTTGCAGCACGGATCACTGAAGATGCCGGTTTAAGTCGTGTCATCAAATTGTTTTAATCTCAATTGATCATCATCAAGACATGTTGAAGTTCCTCGACCAAGGCTAAAGCGTTTATACAGGAAATAGCAAACAAATTTTACGTAAAGCCTATACGATGCATCCCAAAAGTGGGAACTATAAAAGGGCTGAGGATAATAAATATTGATGTATATCGTCCCCAAAGAAATAGGCAATAGGCCTTTAGACTTTGTATTTATATATATATATATATATATATATATATATATATATATATATATATATATATATAATTTTAAAGTGTCTGCATTCTACTTAGATGTAATATGTATTATATTGATAAAAAAGTGTTTTCATTTCTATTATTATCCACGATATTACCAAATTTATACAGAGAATGTAGCCATTTCACTGTAAGTCTAACCGAAACTCGGTCATGCGTCAAAGCTACTGTCACACACGCACCCCAATGCATTTAAATGCCCACATTAACTCCATTTTGAACACGTTGTCATGCTCATTCGTACGGGAATACTTTTTATGCGTTATTCAGACTACACTGTTATGTACACTACAGAATCCTCCAAAAGTCTTTACTATATCTACAAAGTATGATATATATATATATACCATATAGTAACTTATTCTGTAGATTTAATTGGTAGGGCAAAATTATTACTTGTTTATAAAATATAAAAATCAATAAAAGTAGTTTAGTAGTTATATTCTCGATTCTATTTGTGTATTCGTTGGAATTGTGTTTGGATAATATTGAGTTACGATGAATATGGAATTTTAAATGTGACTGCAATGTCAAACAAAGCTACAGTTTTCTAGCATTCATAATTTTAGCTGCAATTTTAAGATTGTTATGGTTTTGCTCAGTCACTTATGAAAAAGAACAGGAAATTATACATTCAATTTAGTATAGATATATATGTTTATTCAGAAACAACACAGGATTTACATTTAACAAACAAATTAATAAAATATAACAGAACTAAATACCGATAAAATAATACTGTTGCCATCGAAACGAAGTCCACTCAGCTACGTTAGAAATAATGTCCCAACACTGATATTCTGCGGCTCTATCAGATTTCAATAAATTTAATTTAATTCGATTATTTAAACTCTGAATACAACATACATATAAGCCTTTATAAAAAACGCTATTACGGTTTAAACCGCGATAAATAATAGTTAAATTTATTTTGAGGTTATTTTAACTACGGCCCGATGTTTTAATTAATATTTTTCGCGTTTTGAACCGTTAAAAGTGTTTTATTTAAATGTGTATTTTACTCGTAAACTACAGACAGTAAAAATATTAACAATCGATTTTATATAAGTTGAATGTTTGCTCGAAACTGTTACGTTTTACCTGGACTCGAACCTGGCTTTTCCCCCTCCTAACTTATAAAAATTAGTTCGTTAACAATATTTAAATCATAGATAACGATTGCAATCAGTGCGTACAAACAACAAACGTTAATAAAGTTTGCTCCAAAATGTCATCTTTACACAACGTCTATCTCTCATTAAATTTAGGTAAAGTGTCATTAAATTTCTAATTGAAGGAAGTTAACAACGGAACATTGTTCGTCTTAATAAAATCATTATTAATGTGCTCGCACAATTGGGCCGTGTAAACGCGAAGTCAGGGGTTGGAAATCAGGTCGCATCGAACGGGTTCCGGTTCACGGGCCTGTTAGAAGCAGTTAGCGAGCACTTACTTTATATACAGGGTGTAAACTATATCTATTTGGCCTTGGGAAGTCACCGGTGATGAATGCTTATTCTTACAGTATGCAGTACACACTTTTACCTAAGTATTGTTTTCGTTTGTTCTATATTCATGTAACTAATCTGAGAAATAAATTGTTAAGATGTATAGTATACCTATGAGGTATGATATTAATATACATTTCTACCTATTTCGAATAATTAATGAAGAGCTAAGAATAAAAAAACATTTAGAAAGAAAACTTTATATATAGATAAAAGTTACAATCACGGGTGGGTCTTGCACAGCATTTCATGCAGTTGCTTTATCATTCAGCCACCACCTCAATGATAATACTAAATATTAAATAAAACATGTTTAACGGTTTACAACGCGAAATGTATAATGTAACTTATTAAACACTGCGTGTAGTTTACACGAGTAGTACAGTCACAAGTGGTACTCAATGCAGTTAATTGATACAATATTTCGCGTTTTAAACCGTTGAAAGTGTTTTATTTAAATGTATTACGGGCATAAAAAACAGACAATATTTTATAGTAAAATGAGTAAGAAACAACAAATGATATATAATTCAATACAATATTCATCAATGTAGCTTGTAGTGGCTTTGTAACGTGTAGTGAGCAACAATGTTGCGTTGGGCCGATAAGATCCAACATCTATTAACGTAAGCTATTACACCTTATCTACAGGAATCCAGTAATTCTATGTAATACACGTTATATCTTATGAAACATACAATATAACATAGTGGATAATTGTTCAAAGGCAAAGAAATAATAATAAGTATAGATGAAGAATAAATTAATCTAAAATCCGCTCTCCTGTGTGGAATATAAAAAAAAAGCCTCATGCCCCACGAGGGGGAAACGCGACATGAGGCGAAGACATTTCTGTGTCCGTTTCATTTATCAAGTCTTTCAACGGGCAAATATTATCGAGTTTATCAGACTGTGCCCTACTTTACCTAAACATTTTTTTCTGCTTATCTGGGATTCGAACCCAGGACCTCTCGTGCTCAATGCATTGCGAGGCAATACGTTTAACCATTTGCCTACAGAGGCAGTCGATGTGTGGAACAAGGTGCGGACATATTGCTGTGTCTATTCCTCTAATCCATTTAATTTTATTGCATTTAATGAATCTTTATTTAGCCAGAATGTTTGATTGTGTTTGCTTAAAAATCCTCGAAATATTAACCTAGTTTGTAAATATTTTGGGTCAAATAGTTAGGAATTAGAATATCAATTAATAATTCCCATGATTTTTTATAAAAGAACAGTGGGAACTACGAAATTCAGGTGTTTTCAATAATATCTGAACTACTACGGTGCTATAAAGGTATAAAGGTAGCCGCGTAGCTTAGTGCTACGATAAGTGAGTATATGCTACGAAAATACGTGCTACGGTCTACAATAAGCTACGAAATTTTAACTGGTTCTTTGGTCGAAAGGTAGCATAGATGTACATATAAGCTTGCGGCTGTCCAAGCCGAGGCCGATGCCCCCCTCGTGGCGCCCTTGGTCTAGCCGCAAACACGCCCAAACGCCCGGTTAGTATTCGAGGTCCCGTCGGGACTCAATACGTAATAGTCATTAAAAAAAAAAAAAGCTAACAATCGGGGTTTGATTCCGAGTAGGTCAAATATGATTGTTCATCTTTCTGATTGATTTTTTTGTATGTTGGTATTGTGTATAGTTTACGCGAGTAGTACACATTTAAATAACCTACTTTTGCCGGTTTAAAACGCGTAATTTACTAGTTATCTTATAGTCACGGCTCCCCCTGTGTCCACGGCCTCATAACTAACTGTTTGCATTTTAAACCGTTAAAAGTGTTTTCGAACGAAATATGTTCGTTTCTAAAATAAGAATTCGTTATGATGAATCATAATTCGGTGAAATATTCGTTTTTATAAAAACAATGACAAACTAAAGCAACCCTTCACATGTATCAGTTTTTAGTGTTAAAAGGTGGGCAAAAGTCTATTACAAATTATATTGATATAATATAAATTAGAATCAGTTTCAGAAAACCGTCTATAAACTATTCAGACGATTGAAAACTTGGAATTGTTCATTGGTAAACTGTCTGATTGGGTAGTTAATAGTTATCTATTTGAAGTAAGCATAGCCATCAAAGGTCCCACAAATCAGGTATCTTTATTAATATTAAAAAGTCCGTTTAACAGATATCTGGTCTGATCTGAGGCCTGATTACTTAATAATACTTTTAAAAAGCGCTACTTTCATTAAAAATCTGTTAAGATTGTTAAAAATGGACGACAGAGGCGGGACTTGAACGTACACGTGCTTAAATTTGACGGCTTTTTCATCTGTGGACGGTGGTTCATGACCCGGATGGAATTTCGATAATCCTACCTTCCCAACATCCTACCATTCAGCAACCAGATTTTTAGACGAGGTCCAACATGTTTAAGAAAACGTATGATTTGGTTAAAAAAATATTGGACACGGTAGGGATCAAATCCAGGACACGTCATACATTTAGTCAAATGAATTCACTCTTAAACCAATGAGACGATCATAAAGAATAGACTATAGCTTTGTTGACAATTTCAAAGCAGAAACATTTCTCAATTTACGAGAACGCTACGTGTCGAAACAATGTAATAACGGACCGGCAATAAAGCTTTTATTTGTTGCAATAAAGTGCGCTCTTCATACAACCACTAGAAAAATACATAAATTCACGAGCATTAAGCGTACTCTATCAACATTGTACGAAAAGTTTAGCCTTTAATGCAAAAATATGTTTATATTGCCTCTCACTTTATAACCCTTAGATAAAAATAGTGGTGGGTGTGAACATCCCGTCTCCTATGGGCACGGGGGTTGCCATATTCTGTTACATTGATCTATTTTATTTAAAAGCCAACAGACTTCTTTGCCCTGTCCAACTGAAACCATGGTTATCATTATTGTTCCTAGAGGATTTAAACCTAGGACTTTTTGTGCTTAATGCAATACATACGTTTACCATTGAGCTACAGAGATTGTTAGAGTAATTAAGTAATAGAACTCTAATTAAGAAGTTAAAGCATGAAATCGACCATTTTACTTTTCAAAAGTATTATTTCTTTACTAGTTTAATTATTATTTAAATTCTTGCAATTACTACACAAACAATAATAATAAATAAAGTATTTAAGTAAATTATACAACTTTTATAGTATAATTTAAGCTTAATATTTTTAATTTTATACTTTTTTATATACTGTCTTTAGTTTACGCGAGTAGTACACATTTAAATAAAACATTTTAACGGTTTAAAACGCGATATATTAGTTAAACTTATTTGGAAATGATTTTTAACTACGGCCCGACGTTTCGGATGTTTTGTCGAGCAGCTCCCCGTGGCCACGGCTTTATTTAAATACTTTTTTATGTTTTCTATCGACCTTCGGGAACCCGAATGGGTTTGTGATCCACCTTTTAGTAGTTTATTTGTATTGTGTTTTTTTTCATGTCAATAAAGAAATAATCTTACGACAACATAAATAGTATTTGGTTTACTAATAAACTTAAAGACTAATAGTTATTTTCGCCATATCTAAAAAGTAGTTCTAGCAACCATCAAAGTTTATTTGTGTAACAATAAAGAACTTTCTAGAAAACTTTTACGAAGGTAATAAAAATCAATTGACCATTACCTTGTTAAAATTCCAATAACATATCCAAAAGCGACCCACCAAGCCTTCTTTAACTTAACTAATTGCAGTTCTAAAGCTTAAGAGGTTTTAAGATAAAGACTTTATAGCACGAGTAACCTCTTGGGAATCGCCGACAGATTAACGTAAAAGTTTTTGAGCTCCTGGGGCTAAAACAACGAAAACAAAAGTAATTAAAAATGGACTCGTTATCCGATCTCTTCCAATATTGCATCGTGAGACGTAGCGTTCAATTTTGTTTTATGTTTATTGTTTGACTGTTCCTATTATCGTCAGTGATGGTTTTTACGATTTTCCGAATATCCAAAGCTAAATACATCGACAGCTCTATGTTTCTTTTATGATTGTGGTGGCCGGGCAAGAATGGGGTCCCTTAATGTAACATCTAAACAGGATGCCCTGTCGACCAATTTTGGCTTTGAATATCTACAGAATGAAACCGGATTGAAGTTGACGCCTTGTCATCTGTGGACAGTTGTTTGTGACCCGGCCGGAATTTCGATTCCTACCACCTATTTCCAAATTTTTATATCCAGAAGAAATCCAACATTAAAAAAAAAATAGAAATATGTTAGAGCCGGTGGTGATTGAACCCAAGACCTATTGTTACCCATTCATTGTTACCATTATACCAACGAGCAAGTAAAATATGGCAATTCAACTTAACAACGAGAAAGAATAATTGTCTACTTCAGCCATAGCCATCTAGATGTTTATGAACCAAAAAAGGCGGGAAATCCAATGCATCACACAATGATTTCCGTCTCCCCGTGACAACGGCTTTTGACCTCCGAAATGTCGGGCCGAAGTTAAAAATAATTTTCAAATAAGTTTAACTAATATATATCGCGTTTTAAACCGTTAAAGTGTTTTATTTAAATACCAATCATTTTCTTATTATTCTACAACGTATTCCAGTTCATGTATTTAAGGTATGTATTGTAATAAATCTTACAAAAATGATTTATAAGCTTCTTAATAAAATAATCGACAAAAATGTAATTATATAGTATATAAACTTATACCACTCACGAGTCATTGAATTAAAAGAGCTATTTTTAGTATTACGTGTATTATATAATAAATTACCATAAACCAGATATTATAAATCTCTATGGCAACCAAGTAAGGAAACTCGTAAAAGTAAATCTTGTTAAAACTCTACACTGGTTTTCAGTTTTCCAATTACGTTTTGTGAATATGTCGTAAAAGTTAACCCTACGTAGAAGAGGTTATCTCCGACACAGAATATTTGGAACAGTAGGAAAATTGCTTAAAAAAGAGATCAGGTTTCAAATAACATTAGGATTAAAAAAATATAGCCTAAAACCGTTTCTCGACTATTGAAATAGTTTTTAATCTTTATCTATGTCTATATATGTAATATGTTGGTTGTTTATATAATATAAAGGCCGTTATTGGCCTATAATATAAAGAACTTTATGTTAACGCCGATCTAATATTTTTTAACGTATTATTAAAAAAAACCCTAAGCATATAGTGAATTTAAACTCAAAAATTAAAAGGCCATTAGAAGCAATAAAAAATAACCGACTGTTATTTTATCTGTGGCCTAGACGAAGAGGCAATTAGCGGAGCCATAATTGAACTAGGCCCTTATCCCTGCGGCTTAGATCCGAAACCATTCATTAGAGAAATGTATATCGAACAGTTTTTATTCGGACCCCAAAAGTTTTTGTTATTAGCTATCAAAATGTATCTAATAGCAACATAGGGTAGTTGGATATTTTAAATTATATTTTTTATATGACATATTAAAACACTGAACAAGAGTAAGAACCAGAATAGTGTTTATGCACTTCGCGACTCATCTCATTTTATTTTCTACTGGTTATTTATGACTATAGACTAAAAAGCCCCATACTGAAAGTCTAAAAATGTGATATTATCCACTTAATATATATCTATCTGCTCTCAAGACCCGCGTTAGCTAGAGAGTTAAAATTTACAAAACATATTTCTTTCACTATAACAAGAGTACTAAAAGTAAAACAAAAGAAATATTTAAGGAGGATGAGAAAAGGACAGAGAAGCACTGTCAACCTATTTTATTGGATATTCGAAAATCTACAGATCGAAACCGAAATGCGATTCAATTTCACGGGTTCTTCATCTGCAGGCGGTGATTCGTGACTCAGACGGAATTTTGATTCATTAAATTTTATTTTATATCCTGATTTCCAGATGGAGTCCAACACGTATCAGAACATTTTTAAATTTATTAAAGGCCTATTGGACCCGGCGGGGATCGAATCCACGACCCGTTAATTACTACCCATACATTCTTACCATTAAACCAACGAGCCCGATGATATCAATAAATGGTAAAAGGTACTTAAGACACTGTCTATAGTTTACGCGACGAGGATGCTATGCATCAGTCGTGATCGAAACGTCGGGCCGAAGTTAAAAATCATTTTCAAATAAGTTTAACTATTATATCGAGTTTTAAACCGTTTTAAAAAGTGTTTTATTTAAAAGGTACTTAAGATTACAAAAGAAATTAAATGTATGTTCCTAATCAATTCGCGGAACCCATCGAACACAAGTTATACAATAACACGTGGAACATTGATCTACCCTCACAAAATTCGGCGTCTAATATTTCACCTGGCAGCGAAAGACCAGCTACATACGAAGAAGCAAATGTATGAGAATTGTAAGCAATAATTTACGGACCATAATTAGGTCGTTATTCAACGGAGAATATGATATTCATGAAGTGTTGAATAACTCCGCTTTTTACCGTTCCATTTGCGCTTATTATGCAGGGGCGTTGAAAATTGTGAACACCTTTTATGCGTATTACGCGCAATATGAAACTTATATAAAAGCTTTACAACTTAGAACGAAGTGCAACATAGCGGCCTTGTCCCTTAGAAGCGCTTTCTTCCATGCAATCCTAATTGGTTATTGCGTACATAGAGAGGATAGGATTTATATCTGTACTAATATTATAAAGCTAAAAAGTTTGTTTCTTTAACCGTGATATTCTCGGGAAATACTGGTTCGAATGGAATTTTGACTAAAAACACATGTAAGTCATGTGACAAGGATATGAGATTGACATTGACATTGATGACAAAATTTTGAAAAGAAACTTTTTTTACCTCTGTAAAAAAAAATAAAGCATGAAATTTGGTTGAGTCTCTTTTAATAAATAATTTCTTTCATGTCCAATAATTTTCAACGTAAAAGTTAAATTAATGAATCGTGTTGTGCTATATTTAAATTGTAGGAAATTTAAACCCATTTTTAAAACCAATTTATTTCTTAGGAAATGCGTTAAATTTGAGTCAAAAAAAATCGTGGAAAGAATAATTAAATACTTCAGTTTGTCCCACTTAATTGTGTACAGACGCCGACACTCCGTCCCTTTTCAATAATTGAAGAAACGAGGCAAGACTGCAAAGAAATGTACTTAACTAGGAAACTGCATTAACGGCTGCTCTTGTGAATTTAAGAGAAATTAAAAACATTTTACTTTATAAAACCAGTTAAATTATTATTCAATAACGCGAAATTGTATTTAGACATTTTCGAACGGTTGTCATCCTCTGTAATAAGCAATTGTGAGTAAATAACAGTATAAAATTTAAAATTTGAGAAAGAAGATTTTAAAATTTCTAGTCCCTACTAATTGCGTACATTGAAAAACGCCTAGTGATAGATCCGGGTTTACCCATTGGTTGCGGAACCCTAAAAATAAACCCCAAGAAGAGACCTAACCGCCCTTTTTCAGCTAGGCGTTAAAAAATTCTATTACAAAAAAGGTAAACTTTTCTTTTCTTTTATTTAAACAAAACAAATTTAATTATCTACCTGGATTAATAAATAAATTTGAAATAAAATCTAACGAAGAACGTCATAGAAATAATTGCCTCAATTAATTTTAATGAAGCTACGTATTTCGGCCTAAAATTCTGATAACACGGTATAATAAGATTATATTACTCCCTTAATCACATTATATTAGCTTTTGTATCATAAGATAACAGCAGTGGACATTTTAAATAAATATATATATAGCTACACTATGACGTCACATGTCCACAATCCACTAGGGTCCACCTTAAAGTGATTATAACGCCTTGTGCCCAGTACATTTACTGAAGACGCGACTCTGCCATCTAACCTCCTAAAAACTGTTAAATTATCTGTTATTTTAAATTCCTCGATTTATTAAAAATACTGCTGTTACAAATCCATTAGAATTGAAAAAATCGTTTTTGTATTAGGTCTGTGATTTGTCCGAATGTCCAAAGCAATAATCGTTCGACATCACTGGACTGATTATGCAAGGGAATCCCATGCGTCCATGTTCCTCTGTCCTAAAAAAACATTACGATCAAAAAATGCTCGACACAATTCAGAAATAGCTTGACGCGGGTAGGTAGTCGATTAGACCATTTGTCAACGGATATTTGAAGCCAGCACGCGTACGGTTGACGGATTTCCACTCATTTTTACAGCTACTATCAACTTGTTAGCTGAAAGACTTTTTACATACTGTCTGTAGTTTACGCGTATAGTACACATTTAAATAAGACACGTGAATGGTTTTAACGCGATATATATTATTTAAAGTAATTTTCAAATAAGTTTAACATATATACATATATTGCGTTTAAACCGTTAAAGTGTTTCATTGAGACTTTTTACGTATAAAAAATACGTATACTCTACATACCAGGAGTGTATTAAAATAGTATTTAGTTTTGAATACATCAATTTTAATTCAAAGTCATATTTACTATATCTAGATGTATATGGCAAAATAATATATTTATAAAAAGCGAAAAATTGTATTCTTCAGGCTGTTTTTTTTTTCAAAATTTATTTAATAAAGTACAATTGTATAATTATTGAACTATTAAAATTATTGAGTACACCAAAATACTTCATCTCTTTTAAATTTATGTCGATAATAAAAATAAAAACTCTAAATAACCAAATTAAAAGTTTAAATTTATAATACTTACATTTTCTATTAATAATATTTAATCATAATTACTCGCATATACAATATTATAAAATATATAGTTAAAAAACTTATTTCCATGTCACGGGCGGGACTCAACCCATGACCAACACCTATGTGACGGAAAATGTTTGACATAATTTTGATAATAGTACAATTTAATTTAGTCTTAGCGCAATAAAGCGCATTTTTATTTTCCTTCTATTGAATATCATATTTTTTGTTATTAGGCCACTCTGTCTCCAGCCGCTTCATATATCATTGATACGTCCTAGTTTGAAGCACTTGATCACAAAATGGTTGTAACTACTTTTTTAAACTTTTTAAAAATTATAACGATTCGTGTTGGTTGTGGTGGAAAATGTTAAAAATTGTTCCGGAGTCAACTTTCGAATCTTCGGAATCTTGAAAAATCTTCTTAACGTCATAGGTATCCGAGTTACATACGGGTCTTCGATTAAAAATTTACACGATCCATAGTCTAAAATTCGCCAAAACTCTGAAAAATAACACATACTTTTTTCATAGATTAAATTTTTATTTAAATATTGTGTAATGTTAATAATAAATTAATAGATATATAATTTTTGTCTCCCTTAATAATAAACAGTCAATCATTATGCGAATTAAAAATCGATTTTAGATTGAAATAGCAAATATTTTTAAAATCATTTTTTTTTTCGCGAGCGATGCAAGTATCAATAGATTCAAAGAATTCTACGATGACGTGTTGGACACGGTAGCTCAATTGATTTGAGCAACCGCACGAAACGTTGTAGATGCTAGCTCAAATCCTGCCTGTAACCTGTTTTCAATATAAAATCGAATTCTTAATTTACATGATGAAGTTTTGTTTTTTTTAAGGGAGGCCAAAATTAACCACTTACTCGACTTGCGTCGACAATTGTCAAAGTAGACCTCACAATAACTGTTTAATGTTATAAGACCCTCGTCCTTGTCCCAAAATTTATTGTAAGCACACACGGGCGTTGCTGCAACCCTGAAAAAGATGATTTCTTATGACAAAAGAGGACACGCAAGTTGACTCGCTGGAAGGTGAAAAACCCGAGCCATATATATTAATTGTAGTAACTAACACATACCAATATACGACTTAAGTCATATTTTTAATAACCCAACGAACACTCATTAGGTTGAATGAATAGTTTAATAGCTACTAATTAATTATTTAAATCATTTTCAAATAAGTTTAACTAATATATCGCGTTTTAAACCGTTAAAGTGTTTTATTTAAATATGTACTACTCGCGTAAACTATAGACAGTATTTAAAGAGAGAATTGATTTTTTATGATTTTTCCATCTGTTCTGTTTGTGTATAGTTTGATATTCATTCTAGACTGGTAGGAGAAATCAGCACAAAACGTTGTGATCATGGATTCCGCCCTGGAGATATCATATTGTAAAGACAATTCACATTTTAAAATGTTTTGATTTTTTTCATGCTCTCATGTTTTATAGTTTAAGAATGTTTACTAACTGCGTAATCATACACTTGGTGAAATCGTCGTGGCATTTATGAACTGCTTGTAGATTATCATATTGACTGTTGATATAGTTGAATTTCATAGTCGTGTAATTACCAACGTCGAGGTTCATTGCCGACTCGACATCTTCCTCAGCTATGTCCGTGTGGACATATTCCAGGAGTGTGGTGGTTTCTGAAACGACCAGAAATGACAAGCATGGAATTTCTAAATTCGGTCTCTTACAACTCTTTTAAACGTATCCTATAAATAATAAAAATATAAACTTTGATAATCATAAACCGAGAAATATTTATGATAGAATGATTCTTCTCACTCTCATTCTTCTAACAGAACCTTGACTATGACATTAGTAATAGCCTCGATTTTTAGACTTTTATTGCTTTGCCGTGGCGAAACGTAGTTAAAATGGATTGTAAATAAGTATGAATAATACATTTCCCGTTTTGAACTGTTAAAAATGTTTTTTTAATATTAATCTTGCAAACATCAAACCGACGTTTCCCGGATAAGTTAATTTTGCATAATAATAATTCAGTATTCACCAAGGACAATCGTTTCGTGGGTGTCTGCGTCCACATCCGAATCGGCAGCCATAATTCTGTGAATCGACAGGCCTAAAAACAATATTAAAATTGTACGGAACATTTTATTCGCTCAAACGTATTACTGAGAGAATTCTTTATAACTAAGGTGAAACGTTAAGTGTTTAAGACCTGTTTGATGTTTGCTTTGATATTCATTCAAACATTAATTTACGGCGTTAATGAACATGAAGCTGTAATTATTTTTGCTGCTTTAGCAAATTAATGGCATTTAATGGGGAAAATCTTGGATCCAAGATGAAAGTCGAGTCTTAACGTAAGATGGTGCGAGAACACAATTCGGTATCTGTTTAATGATCGGCTATTTACAGTGGATCAGATTGTGTGCCCTGCCCGATCGAAACTATCTATTGTTTCCCGAGGATTTGAACCCAGGACGTCTAGCACTAAACGCAATGCTAGGCAACACGTTTAACATTTCAACTACAGATGTACGTTTTTTGTTAACGAGTGTAAAAATTCCCATTTTTCCGATCAGCAACGTAGATTAATTAACCTAATGTGTAGTCATTCTAATAAACTTTTGTCCAAATCAGTTAAGTTACTTTTGGCCGTATATATTAGTTAAACTTATTTAAAAATCAATTAAGTTTTACCAATAAATGTAGCATTTTAAACCGTAAACTGTTTTATTTAAACGTACAAACATAACGGAAGTTGTGGCCGAAAAGGTGAGGGCGGCGTTTTTAACTATGTATTTCTAATTAATGCTCTAGTAAATAACTCACATTTTCCCAACATTATTTGAAATTCGTCCACTAAAGAAAAAATATAAGTTAATTCTGTCGTAATAAATACAGTCGTTAAAGATAACGTTTATCTTCAAAATGGCGAAGCCACGTGAACATGTAGCGTCTCATTTAAGCTTAAACGTCTTCCTATTTCCGTAGGGCTGCCACAACTGGATTTTTATTTAATGTATATTTCCTATATAGCTTCTAAAACACGGTGAAAAAACGCAAAAATAACGCTAACTAAAAAGTTGATAGTATATGAACATTTGAAAACTTTAATATTCTTCACATGTTATTGCATATGAAGGCACTATATAATTCAAAAATCGAAAATAAATTGAAAAAAATTTCGACTCGGGACGTGAACCAGCATCGTCAGCGTTCACACATGAAACAATAGCACGGACGCTGACGATGCCGGTTCAAGTTCTGCCCGAGTCGAAATTTTTTTTCAATTTATTTTCAATTTTTAAAATATATAAACATATAAACTACAACATGAGGCTGCTAGAGGCAGAATGGCCTAATTACAAAAAACACAATTTTTAATAAAGGAGGGATATAAAAATGCCCAATTAACTTAGGTGAAAATTAATTTAACTATTATTTGTATAAAAATTATGTTAACACTTTGCGGTCATGTACTCTTGTCGATTAACATTTTCAGACTACAAATGTATAAATTATTCAACTCAAAAAATGGTTAGGCTACTTTGCCTCTAGCGGCCTCATATAAGGTCTTTAATTGGTTAAGTAACTATCAGTTTCTTAAATTTGCTTTATTAGCATTTTTATTATATTGCTAATTAGACGAACAAAAATACATCACGAGATTTGTTTTTCATATTTGCTAGATATAAAAAAAGGTTTTGAACTTTTTTAATAGTATCGAGTGTCAACCCTATAATGTAATACTGAGTTCACCTTGTGCACCAAATAAGCAAACATTGTTGGAAACTCCTAAAATGTCAGAGAAATATGTGGCGATGCGACCAAAGTAAGAGTCTACTGTCTAGTTGAGGCACACTGATATCTAGTTCCTTTATTACAAGCAGTTCATTTGATCTCTAAGTTTCCGTAAAATCTGTTTGAAATAAAATTCTTCATACTTATATTAACCGAATCGGAAAGTCTATTCGACCAATATTTACGCCAATGGTTTTTTAAGAAATTATTTCAATTTTTTTATAGCATTATAATCTTACATTCCCCGTCTTTTATAATTATCTTGTCTTAACATTATAGATATTCATTTGTTCATTAACTTATTTACTGTTATTTACAATTACGACCCAAAGTGTGTGTCCTCGTAACCACTCCACCGTGGCAAAGGACGAAATACATCTGACCGTATCTTAAATTGAAATAAACCGAACATTTCACATTTTAAACAGTTAAAAGTGTTTAAAACGTGAAATTTTAGAGATTTTATAGCTAAATTCGATTCCTATTATAAATAATAATAAATATCTGTTTTACAACTTTTCCATTACTTTATTTTTTGCTACATAATACATTATTAATTTAGGATTAAATTGTGTATTTTTTATGTTTAATAATAAGTCTTAGTTTTAGTGTGGTTATAGTAATAGTAAACAAATTTATTTCTTTCTTTCTTTCATTAAATGATAAAAAACATTATGACTATTTTTGTTTGCTTTAATTTATATTCAAGTATACTTATCGTCTTAAACACATTGTTCGTAAAATCATTTTAACTGTGTCTATTATGATTCTAAAAATCGAAAATAAATTGAATAAATTTTCGACTCGGGCAGGACTTGAACCGGCATCGTCAGCGTTCCGTCCTTTGCTCTACCAATTAAGCTATCGAGTCCTACACCTCATTGTTGATTTTTTTTCAACTTACTGATACATGCACCAATCACGCAATGTAATTTTAACCTTAACAGTTGCCTATTTATTGTATCTATCGTTATTAAATGCTATAAAGCTAAATACAAATGAAAGATGCCCTCACACAGCTCATCGAGTTTCTATTGGAAATGAAATACATCACTCATTGTGACACTTTAATTCAATCCTCTGATGAGCCCATCAATAAATTAGATGCAACCACTCAAGCCCAAATTCATTATTAACTTTCAAAAGAGATTTGTCTGGGCCCTATCATATAGCTTCATGATCTTCGAATTAAGTCGTCTTAATTCAATTTTATTCGATGGCGTATGATCAAAGGAGGATACGAATTGTATTGTCTTTAGTTTACGCGAGTAGTGCGCTTTAGATTATCAATATGCAGCGGTGATGTCTATAATAATACCACTTTTAACGGTTTCAAACGCCAATACCGCACATTTTTTTAAATTACGACACGACGTTTGATTGCAGGGTGTCAATTTTTTTTTGTTTTTTTGGAGGAACGTGGTTTATATTTTTAATTATTTAACTCCACTTCAGTAATAATAAAACCACTTATAACGATTACAAACGCAAATACTTCTTAGTTTTTATTTTATTAGACGTTTGATCGCAGTGTCTCATAAGGTTTTTTTCATACCAACTTTGTTTATATCTTCATTCCTTAACTTAAAACGAAACGATTTATCAAATAATCTTAACGGGAGACCAGTATTTCCCTTTCCAGACGATTTCGGTGATATAAAAAGCTGTCAGGAGCCATTATAAAATATGTCCTCCGCGAGGTTAAGCCCGGAAATTATCCTGGCCTTTTCAGTTCCATACACGATTTTCCACTCACGTTTAAAAGATATAAATCTCGCTAAAAGGTGAGCTTAGCGTTTCATATTATTTTAACGGGAACGTACTTGGATGTAATATGAATTTAAGTTTTATGTTACGCTTTTATATATTTTACACCGAAACTATGTATCTTTAGTATACCCGTTTTCCCTGTTCGTTCGTTTTCTTCGTGAAGACACAACCACAGTTAGGAAAAATCAGTTATGACATAATTATCATGTTCATTCAATAAGCAGTATCTTCTATATTATTATTTTTTTTAAACTCGTTTTTCTCTCAAAAGAACAATGCCTATATTAAAATGCAAAACTTTCTTTACTTAAAAACTTATTTAATAATACTGATTATAATTAATTTACTTATTTTTACGTTACTGTAAGTATATAAAAAATTCTTAATATTATATAGCTTATGAGTTTGTTTGTTTAAGCGTGCTTATGACAAAAACATCTGGCTCGAATTGAATTTGTTTGTGTTTGTTGAACCAATTATTGAAGCAGTCTTATGATATAAAACTGCCAAAGGGAGCTAAGAAACACAACGAAAATGGAAAAAAGCGTTACAATTGTTCATCTTTGAGGGCTTCCGTAAATAAGCATACCTTAGAGTCATTGTTATATGATATATATGAAATATCTTTCAGGAATAGGTTTTAGGCTACAGTTTTTGTATAATTTAATGTCATTGCAATGCTCCAATTGAAAGTAACATCAACTGTCATCTGCACCGTAACACGCCAATCTCCGGGCTTCGACCACTTAACCGCGACGTTTTAGCCTTATTGCAAAACGCCTACTCCTATAAACCTTCCCTGTCGATCCTCCTATAAACTGTCCCGCATTTACTTGGAAAGCTTTACCATATTTTCCTGTAGAATAAGTAGATAAATATAATACTTACTGATTACTCTCCATTAAGCTTCGTCAATTTCTGAAAGATCATGAGACATATAAATTAAACATTCATTATAGTACTGCCTATAGTTTACGCGAGTAGTACACATTTAAATAAAACACTTTAACGGTTTAAAACGCGATATGTTAGTCTCCCCGTGACCACGGCTGCTGCAAAGCATCCGAAACGTCGGGCAGAAGTTAAAAATTATTTCCAAATAAGTTTAACTAATATATCGCGTTTTATACCCGTTAAAGTGTTTTATTTAAATTCATTATAGATTGCAACAAAAATACGACACGGGCAGAACTTGAACCGGTATCTACAGCGTTCCGTGCTGTTGCTCTAAAGTCGAATCAATTTAATTACCGAGTCCTACACCGTCGAATTTTTTTTACCCTTATTGATGCACCTCTCGCGCTATGTCAACCTTAACGTTTGCTTTTTAAAGTCAGCCATGCCATCATGTGAAAAATATTAAAATTTAAACAAGGCATTTCATTAATCCATCTAAATTGATTAAACTTTTGACCCAGCAGAAACCTTTTTTTTTGTTGGAGATAGATAGGAATTACACCGATATCCCGCTAGCTAGAATGTGGTACGGTCTAAAGGAGAGTCGTGCTTACCTAGAAGAAGTTTATTAATGCTATTCTTAAACAAAGCTACATCGAAATTATCTGGGGATATGAAGATAGACAGAAGTACTGGTACTTACTGAAAATCAGTTTCAGGTCAACAAAAGGCCTATAAACTGAGGAAGATCCTATCTACTCAGCACACAACATTTCCTATCTTGTTATATTAAGTTATACTGTTAAGACAAAATTATGTTTTTTTTTTTATGTTAGTAAAAGTGAACATTTTTCTATGTGCCCTAGTATAAATAAATTTTTTCTTTCTTTTTTCTTTCAAGTACCGATTCTACGTAGTATTAACCAAGAAGGAAGCCTTGAAACGTGACGAATTATTGATGTAGAAGGTGGAACCCAGCTATTGTTTGTCTTCCCCAGATTTTAACCTAAAGCTTCTCGCACGTTACACATCACACACCAAACGGAAATAAAACATTGAAATAAAACACTTTTAACGGTTTAAAACGCGAAATGTATTCGGTAGCTTATTTACAATTTGTTTTTAACTACGGCCCGATGTTTTGGATTCGAAATATTCTTACAGCGATATGTTTTTGTTGTTGTTATTGTAGAATAGGATTTGTTGTAGATGTTGCGTTGAAGAGATTAGAGATATCAAATTAAACTACTTTCATTATATTCGTAATACATTAATGTTTATTATTAACTAGCTGTGCCTGCGACTTCGTCCGCGTGGAATAGTGACTTGGGGTAGAATTTTTTATTATTTTGGCTGTTTATTAATTTATGTAAGGGCGCATTTAAGGCAGCCAATCTATGTTGTAAGTGCTACTTTTCCTTAACACTCCCACCTCACATCACTCCTACTCTAACTCCCTCTCTCATTCCTACACTCACTCCCACACCCACTCCCATTCCGTTTCATTGTTCTAACTTCAACAACCACAAATTTCCATACAAACTTTCATCCCCTTTTTCAACCCCTATCAACGCTTTTTTGGCATTATAAATGTCTTTACTTTAAAAAATCTGTGTACCAAATTTAATTTAAATCAGTTCAGTAGTTTCGGAGTAAAGCGGGACAGACAGACAGAGTTACTTTCGCATTTATAATATTAGTAAAGATTGTAGATGAAACGTATTTTAATTTAACTGTCTCGCTCAAAGCTTAATTTCAAGAGCTTTAGGTTTTTATCTGTACAGTTACATTTCGCTCTGTTTATTTACGTTATACAGTTGTAATGTACTGCGTAGATACTGCATTGAGTTTAAAAAATACACACTATACCGAGTTTTAGTGCATGATTTTAACTGGTGTTTTTATTTACTTGGTGTTATAAAACAGTACAAAGTATTTTTGTAAATTCTCAATAACTTAAAATATATCTCTTTGAATAACACTGAAATGCAAGGTATAGTGTGTAATTTGCAGCATATAAACTAATATTATTCGTTTTAAATTGTTTAAAATAAATTTATGTAGTTTTTGCGTAAAGTAAAAATACAAACTCACTTAACCTATTTTCAAAGATAAGAAAGTTACCTAACTTTCTTATCTTTGAAAATAAGTTGTTAAAAAATAATTTACTAATATATGCCGCGTTTTCAGCCGTTAGAAGTGTTTTATGAAACGTGTACCACCTACCAATTGCGTAAACTAAAGACGTTGATTATTTTATACTAATGTTACAAATATGGAAGTTTGAGAGGACGTTGTATCTATGATTTTTTACTTGATAAAGGTTTAAACAAAACACTTTAACGGTTTAAAACGCGATATATTAGTTAAACTTATTGAAAATGATTTTCAACTTCAGTTAAAACGATAATTCGCTAGATAAATTATATCTACCGCGTATAACTTTTGTCCTCATGTGTAAACGCTCAATTAGAGAAAGTTCTCAGGAACAACGCTTTGTAGCAAGTTTTCCAATATAACTTGCGTGCGAGACACATCATTTATCAAACCGCGTACACAAGAGGCGGTGTCTTCAGAGGTACGTCGTTTTTCATTGTGGTCCATCGCGCTGGTAGTTAGTAGATGGTAGTTCGAGGCTTCGAGTTAGTTCGATTACCGGGAATTTCACATAACACCTGTTACCAAAATTATTCTGTGCAAAGAACAAATTAAATAGTTATTCGATTTTAAACTAAGAACGTAAGAACCGCTCGAAGAAAGATAGCGTCAAAAATTGAACGGTTTAAAACGCTTAATTTACCAGTAAACTTTATTTTTTACTATTACCGCCAAAATATAATGCAAAGTTTTAAACAGTTATAATAGTTTGATTTAAATGTGTAACGATTTGTCAAAACGCACGTATATTAGGAGATATTTTATAATTATAACCACATGTCGTGTGAAGAAGCATTACAGTCACATAAATAACGTTCAGTCTGATAACTTGCCTAAATACATTACTTTTACACATTTCTCAAGTTATTTTCTGAAAAAGTGACAGAAGAGGGGAAATTGATCAATTTTCCCAAGCGTCTAGATATATATATTTTTTTCATTTAATGTCTGTTAAAGAAGTATAATTTTATTTCTCACAAATGGGCGTATAAAAAATGACAGATCACTAACGAAAGTTTACTACTAAAAACGTTCACGACTCACGAAAAGTGACATTATTTTTATCATAAAAATGCTAAATCGAACTATTTAAAAGAACCGTAAAATCCAAGTTTTATATTAAGCCATCTTTTATAAGCACTAAAGTGTTTTTATTGATAAAAACCCAGTAAAATGTTATCATAACCGCTCGTTTAGTTCAAATTATAGACACTGATATAAATGTGACAGACTGTTATTGCAAAAGTTATAATAATGTGTCTTTTAAAGATTTTAAGTAGTGAAAGTTTAAATAATAAATATACATTTCTTACTACATAACTCTTTATGACAAGAAAACATATAAATCTATACTATATACTAATATAAATCTGAAGAGTTTGTTTGTTTGAACGCGCTAATCTCAGAAACTACCGCGGGAAATTAAGAAAAATCGGGGAAACTTTGTGGGTTTTCGATACTTACGTGTTCAAGATACCCAAAAAATATGTATCAAAGAATGTTACCTCTTTAAATGATCTAAAAAAAATGTCCGCAACTCATATGTGTATGCATCTCATTATCTTTCGAGCTGTTCGGCCGATGTGAGCGAGAGAAAGACAATGATATGCTGAACGATGGCCATAAAAGCCTTACACAATTCTTATGTGTATCTTTTAATATTAATTTGCAAGCAATGATGCAAGCTGTGACCAAAGTAGTGGGTAACAGCTTAAGTTTATAAAGATAAAGAGAGTGAAGTCGCTGACACAGCTAGTTGAAGCTAAGGGAAGATCATAATTGTTCTTTCTCGCGTCCTTTTCATCTTTTAGTGCACAACAAAAAACCTTTTAGACCCATTACAACTTGAATGATTAGACTTATCTCAATGAATTTTTATTATCTGCTAATCTCCTTCGACACTTCACGTCCCTTATCTAAATTATTGTCCAAGTCTACAATTTAAGACACAGCGTTCTAAGTATAATTAACTTATTGTGTGACAGGTCACACACCAAGTTAATGTTGTGTGTTAAAAAACTATTTGTGAATGTTTTAATGCTCTATTTTACTTACAGTTAATCACACATCTAGGCACTCACAGACAAAAAATATTGTTTCTAGAGCAACAAGAAAAAGTACAACAAAAGTAGTGGACAAGTTTGTTTTGCTACTGCAATTAAACGCTATGCAATCTAATGTATTAATGTTTATTTATTCATTGGGTATATTATTAACAAGGTAAATATTTTTTTATAAAGATCAACTTTTAAACCGTTATGAACGTCTAAAAGCCTTCCAAAATGTGTTTTATTTTTACCATGTAGGTACATATATGATATCTCCTTCGTCAAATCTTCGCAATACATATTCTGAACAACGAGGAAGCCACGTGCCTCCGCAAGATGATAACGAGATGACACACGCTAAGAATACGTAAACTGACTCGCTCGTGTAACGGTGAGTGCATTTGACTACAAATAACGATTTTCAAAAATAAAATCCTAAGAATTAGAAAGTAGAAGCTATAATTGATAAGCTGAGGAGGTAGTTTGCAAAAATGAAAAATATGATGCCCAGCTAGTGAATATACAAATACACCAGCAAAATAAATCTAGAGTAAAAACAAGTTATTCACATTTACAATAATAATAATCATTAATGTCAGACAATGTTTCACTTAACCCTGTAACACAATATTGGCTTCTTGATTGCATTGCTCAGTGCATCCAAGTTTCCGTTAAGGGATAAACTTGATCTTCGTAGTCGCTATTTTCAGTTTAGAATTTAGGCTTATAAGCCTATCCCCTACGATATATTGTAAGATCCTCTATACAAATTGAGATGGATACATTTCTTTTCGGACATTCTATATCATGATTTTTTATAGAGAACATTGAAAAGTATTTGTAAGAACGATGTAGTAGAGATTTAATAAAAGATTAAAAAAAGTATTATTAGTATAGTCCGCAGCTTACGTGTGTCTTTTAAACACTTGTAACGTCTTAAAACGCAAAATATATAACTTTATTTACTCGTCGCACGAACGGTCTGTAAGTTACGTTAGAATAAAAAAAAATGTGTTTCTGGTTAAATATTGTTTAAGGCAATTATTCATTATTTTTTATTCTTTCATGAAATGAATGTTATATTATAAAACTAATAAAATTCACCTTCTACCCTATATCTTATCCTTAAAATAAGTGTAACAAACTTTATGTTATGTATAAGTATGTATTTATTTATAAGGCTTTGGTGGCCATTTTGGAAGACTACGTCAGTTTTCCAATCAGCCGTCGTAATTGTGAAATGGCTAAAAAGATGGAAAACCCAAGTAAAGTTTACGTAACTTTTGTTTGTATCAGAAAGCTAACTCAATAAGTTTATAAACCTGTTAACCCAGATAAATGTAAAAAAAGTTAAGAACATAATCCTCCTTGCACACTTAGTTAAAAAGGAGCTTATTTAGACATCCGTTGTCACCGTGAAACATATGAAACTGGGCGATTAGAGTGTAGTGGATGGATACAAATGGCAAACATTTATCGTTTGGGGTTTCGGCGAGTGACGTAATCGGGGAAAAAATTAGTCCCGCTAAAGACGGAGCCTTGACATTTTGGCTACGAGTGCGTGGGAGGAACGACCTGCCCTTAATAAGATGAGGGACGTGAATTATATATGACATACAGTACACCATAAAATGCACCTTTTTAAATGTCCACCGAGGTGTATATTGAACAATACACTACATACGGGCTTGCTGGTCTAATAGTAACAATATTACATCCCTAATAATCGACGGGCAGTGAGTTCGATCTCTGGCAGGTCCAACATGTGTGTAATCAATTTATATTTTTTCTGAAACACGTTGGAGTTTGTCTGGAAATCTGAATTTATATTCACCCATTCATATGGGTGATAGAAATATCGCAATGTCCATGTCGCGAACCATCATTTAAAGATGAAAAACTGTGAAGTTTATTTGCGTTTCATAGTCTGTGCATTTCTGAAATAAGTTGATAACGTCATGTTGTATAAATGTTATGGACTGACTTGTAACAAAAAAAAAAACAGAAACACCAGCCTCATAATGTATACCAAAAACTAATTCTTATTAAAAAAAAACAACAAAATTAACCGGTATCTAGTAATCAAATTTCTGTGACCTGACCAAAACAAATTTTTGTGTTTCTCCAAGATTTGAACCTAGGACAGACAACAACTAACAACCCTCAGAGAAAGGAGCAAGGGAAGTTTGAACATACAACAACAACAAATTAGATATGAGTAAATATATAGACAATTAATTCTAATTACTGTTTAAGTAATGGTGTTTCAATAATTAAAAAGAGAAAAAAAAGATTAAATAAGTATATTTTTAGCCAACATCGCTTTCCCTATAAAATGTTTCATTACTTAGTAAAAGTTGAGATCGTATAAAAAGATAATTTGATTTTATCTCTGTGAATAAAAAAATCCTTCATGTAGGGGATTAAACTGAAAGAAACTCGGATTTAATTTTGCGCAGATCTATTTATAAAGATTATCTTGTGAGAGCGGCATTTTAATGTAATGCGGTTTTAAGATAAGGATGAATTATTCAGTGATACCTTTAGTAGAGGATTCTTTGAATGGGGATTATATTATTACTGGAAATTTACATTACTTATAGCTTTAGCTTAAATAATATTAAAATTACTTAAATTAAAAGTCTTGCTCTAACCAATTGAGCTACAGTGTCCTACACGACATCATCGAATTTTTTTAACCTAGCACCTCTCGCACAATGTAATTTCAGCCCTATTCAAATTATTTACTTATTAATGAACCATGTATCTCCAGCAGTGCCAATGTTAGGCCAATAATAATATATGGGTTGCTATTAACACCGCATGAAAAGTCTTTATGCGGTTCGGTTCACATCTTAATTAATGTCATAGGACTCTGGAGTTTACCTTCCATCAAGTGAACTTCATACTTACTTGTCTACTCTGCCCTAAAAAAACTAAATCCTCATCTCTAAAAGTACGGTTTTATATTTTTGTTCCTTATTTATTTAGAATTTGTAATGAAGTTTAAATTAATACTATAATTCAACTCATATGTCAAATATAATATAAATAATCCATAAGTCATAAAAAAAATTGCAGTTAGACCACTTTGGCCTAACTGCAGCCTGATTTTAAACTAAGTGCTTTTAAACTACTTATGAAAGACGATGTTTAATTACTACTTCTGAGCGGGAAATTCTTTTAACGTCGATTAAAATTAAGAAAATCTTTATCTACCTGTGATTTCTTAACCTAGATTATACTCCTTACTCATAAACGGTGACTACGATCCATCGACGATTCAATGAAGCAATTCGCCTATTTCCTATAATTGGAACAATTTTCTGCAACATTTAGCAATGTATTAAGTTCTTTTCTTTCCTATTTAATAATTTTTGTTCGTGTTCTGGCGGTGATTGCTAGTGTAATATAAGATTTCCCGTTTTTTCCGTTGCTTCTGTTTTTCCTAGTGATTGCATAGCAGCGTGATGTTTTAAATAAAATTAGGTCTTTCATAATGAAAACTCTAACTAACACAAAAATAATTTTCCAATGCAAGCGAGTAGTTCCTGAGATTAGCGCGTACAAACAAACTAACTTTTTCAGCTTTATAATATTATTTATTTGAGATCTATTTTTTACAGCGTTTTCCCTGAATATATACCTAAACAATTACAATATGAGTAATTACGAGAAAAAAACGATTCCCCCAAGCTTTAAAATCCACAAAAAAATATACGTGGGAGTAATATTTTCACTCCAATACGTTTTACCCCACAATCACCGAAAACATCAATCTTGTTGGCTATCCAAAGATATAGAAATAAATATTTTCCCGCTCACAAAGCGATAGGACGTCAGATAGCACTGAATGACAAATCTACTTGCTTGCGAACTGGCCACGAAACCATTTTCATGTTAGATATCCATCTTTGGTTTTGCATGCCATTAAACAAAAGACGTCTACTCGCCTGGGATTTTCAAGGCTGTGTTTTCATTTTGACTTCCCGCATTCCATGTGTGGGACATGGGGCAAAGACATATTTGGGTTCATTGATCGAGTTTATTTAAAGCAATGCCTTTAACCACTGAACTATGAAAGCGCTTCAGGTAAAAAAATATTCGTGGCTTGTCGTTAAAATACACTTTAAATTTATAATCACAATTTTGTCGAAACAATCTGCTACTCATATATAACCAGGCAATTCATGAGTTGTAATATAAGCTTGCTGGCATAACACATAATTTATTAGCAACTCTATCGGATTATTCATTAAAAATAAAAATAAAAATGACGTGTGAGACACGGTAGCTCAATGGGTTAGAGCAGCAGCACGGAACGTTATGAATGGTGGTTCAAGTCCCGCCCATGCTATAGAATCTTGTAAATCCAAATAGATTTTTATTTAAAATCATAGTGGATACATTTATCGATATTTACAACTAAAACTATAACCCAACTCATTCTAGACCCACTTGTTCACACAAAGTAAAGTAAAAATATGGAAATACAATATTTTTATGCTGGCCACCTTTACCAATCACGCACTTATACATTGACCGAACCTTTCGAATATGAAAAGCGAATGAAAAAACCCTGTCACGTAACCCAGAGAGCCGACACATTGTCACTTCACTTTGGCCGCCTGAATAAATATGCCACGAAAGATTAGGCCGAGATAAAGCTAGCACAATAATCATCTCTAACGGGATAAAAACAAACAGCGAAATATAATCTCTAAAGATACTTACAAAAGGGTGAGATTTGCTTTCTATGCTTCATAGAGCAAGGTCAAAGTTTTATATTGGGTACGTCTTTTCTATGACAATTTGTGGATAATATTTAGGCAGGGTTTAGGCGTCAGAATTAATCTTCCAATATACAATCAATTCAATGGACTGTCAATAATTGAAGCTAAGCTTTGTGATTTCGTAAATACAGATAATGTTACTGTTGTATTTGGGATTATGGATGGGTTTAGAGGCATTTTCCACTCCAGTAACGAGATCTAACAAAATAAACGCAAGTAAAAAAAAGCGAAATATAGCGTTTAATGCAATAAAAACTTCTTGAACGTCAACACGAGAAACATCGTAAAATTCCCCTTTCCACTTCAACACAAATGCAATATTTGTCTTTCAGGTTACGAAGAGGAGAAATATTACGGCTATGTATCGAGAATTGCCTTCCTTTATAATGAATAATATTCAATTGTTACTAATTTACAATCGACACACACGATGAACGGTTTAGCTAAGTTATCGTTTATGTACTAAATTTATGAAATGGGGTTAATATTTTAAAATTTAATAAAAGTCAGATATTTAGTCAAATATTCTATTATGTATTTATTTAAGAATAGATCACGAAAAGAATAACGTATTTCATTCGTAGTAGTATTAATAACTGCAAATACGGAATTATTAATTTACATTGTGTACAGTGTACCATTTCAACTTAGTTGTTGTATAGTTTCAGTTTGAGACTTTCTTGACCTATGTTGCAATATAAACTTCGCTTTACACGGTGGCTTGGGAATTTTGTTTTAGTACAACCGGGTTAAGATATAGTAATATAAATCATCTTATTATTCACTTAACTATTATCACTAAAGTCTGTTTATCTGTAACCATATTGTGTATCTGTAACTAACTCAATTTAACCACAGACAGCATTGCAATATATCGTAAACTTTTGGTACACAGATCTGCACAGATGTCAACTTGCAGCGACAAGAAAATAACGTAATCTGTGGTAGTGCTACGCGTCTTTAAGTAACAGAAGAGAATTTTAAGCTTACTCGGTAAATAAAGAATACTTAACGCGATGTTATCTAATCTCAATAGAACTCAAAGCAGGAATTTCTGTAATTATGCGAGTGCGATTATGAAACAGTTAGAGGTATTCGTAATTGCCTTTTGTTAGGAGTACCCTAAAGAGCTTCGCAATTCGTTTGAAGAACGCTACGTCAAAGTGACAGCTGACATGAAAGCCTGCAATTTGGAGATCTGTTGGGAATGGGTACGTATGAATATAATTGTTTTGTTGTTTTGCAACCCTTCTCCATCTGCGGCAAGCTACGACATAAAAAAAAATGTTTTTGAAAAGTTAAATGTTTTTTACATATGGCACTATATAATAAAAAAATGATTTTAGATTGTAAAAATACACGACACAGGTAGGACTAGAATCAGCATTATCTATTTAATCAATGTCGTATTGAAAACATTAATTTTTTTCACATGTTATTGCACATGAAGGCACTATATAATTTATTTTCAATTTTTAAACAATGTCGTATTTTTTTAAAAATATATAATTGAGTTGTAAATCAAACTAATGAATAAAATACAATATGAAATCCCTTGAAAATTAGGACGAACTTTCTAAAATTTTAATAATTAATAAACATTTTTTATTCTAAATAAACTGTTTAATAAATATTGTTTATTACCTCATTCACACCATTTTGTCAGTAATAAAATTATTTCTGACTACTCTCAAAATCGAATCTCGAATCATTCTATGTCGTATTTGTCATTACACATAATAAACAAATGCAGACAAAGCGGAATCAATGTATTTCTATCTAAAAAAAGGAACGATATTCCAAACTTGTTCAGTTAATCAATGCTCTACTGTTGCTATTAATACAAACTGGAAAGCGAACTGTTATCGTTTTTATTTATTTATTTTCAACATGTACCTACGTGACAACTTCCACACAAAATGCCTCTGCAAATATGTACAAAACCAACTGCGATAATTCCAAAATGGAAGCGCAGTTTAGGTCGATATCATGCGTTCACTGTTTTAATAACATATATTATAAATACTGTCAGTAGTTTAGACGAGTAATGTACTTCTAAATAAAACACTTTAACAGTTCAAAACGCGATATATATCAGTTAAACTTATATGGAAATTATTTTAAGTACGGCCTCACTCAAATAAGTTTAACTTATATATATTGCGTTTTGAACTGTTGAAATGTTTTATTTAAAAATACACTGAAAATGCCTAGTGGAGGAGGCTTTTTCCATAACCTCGGTCCTCACACCTAAGATTAACGTCTGGGATAGCTTAAGTTTATAATGATGAAGAGGAGGTTAGCAAAAACAAATTTGGAGGCCTATTACGGTCGAAGTCGCGGGCACAGCAAGTAGTAGTAATAAATACGCGTTTATTTTTATAACACCCAACCAAGCTTTCTTTGTAGTTATGTTAGAAATTAATATCTCTCATGCTGTAAGAACACAGGAACCAATTAGGACTAACGTCTGCTTGTGACTTCGTGCTTAACGACTTAATTCTTAGCCGATGCTCCCGTCGTTACAATAGTTTATGCAAATGTCTTTCTCCAACTCTAACTGCAATATATATCTCGACAGGGCCGGAATCTAATAATTTAAATAAAATAAATACCAGATCAATGACGTCGTAATTGCCAAATCTCTAAATTAAACTGACTGAAACTAAGAAAAATGTAGAATGTCTTCACCGACATAATGGGGGAACTACCCATGGCTGTAAAGTATCAGAAAGTGAACATATTTTTTTTACCATAAATAGCGTAGCTTTATTTCATTCAGTTCTCTTCATTCAGTTCAATATGTTTCTTCAAAATATAAAATTCAAAATATGATATAAAACTCCATACTTTAATTATCCATTACTTAATTTATTTAGTTTTATTTATTTAGTAGTTTAGTTCTCCATACTTTATTAATCTTATACTCAATATATTCGATTATTATGTATTTTTATATTAAAAAACATATTTAAATCCGTCACTGTTACTTGTAAGAAGCTGCACTAGACAGATGAAATATTTCCCCCAACTAAGTGTTAGAATCCAGGAGACGTTAAAGACCAGGATAAAAACAAGATATTAATGTCTTTCGATTTAAATGAAGATTTATCTTTTTAGATTTTAAAATTATATAATGGATACTAAGGGTTGAAAACCATAACAGTAAGGATTGTTATAAGTAATATTAACATGGTAATTTCTAGAAATTGTGGGTAAACTATTATTTATTTTCCAATCAAGCCAAATTTTTTGAAAACTTTTTTTTTTCACATGCTTATTGCACATGAAGGCACTATATAAATCAAAAATCGATTCTAGAAAGATCCTTAAGAGGTGCTTGTGTTAATAGGTTGAAAAAATTCGACGATGACGTGCAGGACTCGGTAGCTCAACTGGTTAGAGCAACAGCACGGAATGCCGTGGATGCCGGCTCAAGCCTGCCCGTTTTGTATATTCTTTTTCAGTCTAATGTAATGTATGTAGTTATTTTAAAGTTTTAAAACAAGTCCGTGTACAGGCTTTAATTCTAAAATCCTAACGTTATACCTTTCCCACGCTCGCGGCATATATATTCCATAAATAAATTATAGCCCTCCAGGTAAAAAGCTACGGGCGAGCGCTTAACAGCTTCCTGCGGAGCTTTCTAGTAAGCTGCCTGATCCTATATAAGTGCTAACTATCCTCATGAATTGCTTATAGCCGTCCGTTAACAAGATCCTGAAAACAGTAACTTAGATTCCCGTGGGATAAATATTGCGTTTTGCATCTATACTGGTCAGAATTAGACAAAACCACAGCTAGATAAAACGACTTTAACACGAAACGTCAAGCTGTAGTTAATATAATTTCCAAATAACTTTAACTAATCTATATCGCGTTTTAAACGCGAAATATGTAAGTTAGATAGTCTTTTATATAATCATGGATATCAATACCAGTCAAGTAATTATTGCATTGCATTGTAATTTTCTTTCTTAAATACTTGTTATGTTTATTTGTACAACACAATCACATTGAGTATATGATCACTTCAATTGTTTCTCGTTTCTAAAACAGCACACGTAAGACTGATCATTTATTTAACTGTAAAGGAAAACTATCAATAAAACATGCAATATTGTGCCCCCGGACCGAACGTAACTTTCTATTTGTAACAATTCTAATAGTAACAAAATATACGATATATTTCTTAGCTTGTATGTGTCATAAATAATATATATACACCTAAATCAATTTGAAATTAATGGCTGGACAAATCTCTTCTTTCATAAGAGAAGGCTTTTTCGAGAATTAATACCTAGTTCAAATAAGAGTTAAAAAAACGTTTCGTTGACACTTATAACGTTCTAAATTTGAATGTACAGACGAACCTTCTTAATCACGCTTATTTCGTCTCGTGCTTTACTAAGACTGGAAAACGCTATATTACTAGCAATAGTGTTGTATACATTTAAAGGGAGCTTTCGATTTTAAAATTTATCTTACAAGCGGGGCAAGACAGCAGGACCGAGCCATTATTTTTTGATGTTCTGCGTAACACAGGCGACGCCTACAGGCGTGAGTTACCCGTGGGGGGCCATGTAATGTCTCGATCAAGTTGTAGAGTGGGTACGCTGTTTTTGACATTTCTCATCTAGTGGTTTCAATCCCCACCAGGTCCAACACGTTTTTCATTAATTTAATTTTTTTCTGAAACATGTTAAACATCGTCTGGAAATGGGCGGTAGGAATATCGAATTTTTGTCTGGATTACGAATGCGAACCTTAATCGCGTTTCGGTTTCAGTCTGAAGATTTCCGAATATCCAAAATTAAAATAGGTTGACATCGCATCTTGTGTAGATGTTATGTGGCTGGGATAGATCACCTTCCATAAAGTGATTGGGTTCACTCCCTCTTTTCTCAACAAAAACATTTTTTTTTTCATTTATTATAATCATAAATATTATCACAATTTCCACACCTTTGACCTATAGACATTTCTGACAGAACATTGACAGGTTTGTGAATAATTTAGAGGGCCCTTCGGACCCTACTCAATGCTTTAACAACAATTTATATAACTCGTAGAGATAGTAACATCTTAGAATCAATGAATCTGTTGTTTTGACATTATTTCAATTATAAATGGTACTTAAATTTCCGAAAGGTATAGGATTGAGAATCTGATGATTTCGTGATGGTAGCCCATGAGTGGACTAACAACAAGGAGCGGTTGGGTCGTGGGTTCAAGTCATATTCTGTAACATATGAAACATGATTCAGGTTTAATGATCAAAGTACTAATTAGATTATACTCGTCTTTTAAATAAAACACGTGGGGAGACTCCCCGTGACCACATCATCCAATCATTCTCACTCATTTCCAAATAAGTTTAACTTATATATCGCGTTTTAAACCGTTAAAGTGTTTTATTTAAATGTGTACTACTCACGTAAACTATAGACAGTATTTACTCGTCTTACTAAAAAATACTCACGTCAAATATTTTATTTTCAAATAGTTCTTGATTTAGTTTGTTTAGTTACGACAATAATATATAAATATAGTAGTAACTGTGAAAATTTCCAGACTATTTCTAATCCGTTTGATACACTTTGTGTAGTTTTAAGTTCTATATATTATAACAACATTTAAGATTATGCTTACTCATTCTTCGTTCTACGGTAAATTAAACAAGTTAGTAAGCTCTTTATAAAAACCTTTCAAAATATTTTGATTGAAAAGTTGAAAGATATCACGACTTCGGAATTGAAAATAAAGCCCGGCAGAGTCAGGATTATATGTGATTGAATGAAACGAATATATTTTTATGTTGCATTTGAAATGAGGTTCGTTTTTTGCCGATTTACTTTGCGTAGGTTTGACTTTGACGTTATGTACATCCTTGATATTTACTCACACAGAGACCACGACCGCTGTAAATCATCTGACACATAGAGCGATAGATATTATAAATCAAAATATATTATGAAACGTTAAAAGTGTTTTATGTAAAAGCTAAAAAAAATAATTTTTTCAACTGAAAAATACTTAAAGGTCCTAAGATAATTTACAATAATTACTTATATGATAAACAAAATAATTTTAATCCCAGTCCGACGAAAACTATTTTTTTCCCTATTTATATTTTGTCTCTCTCTTACTTTTAAAGTCTTATCACGCTAAATACAATCTACGGTGTGACCTTGAAATCTCTATGTAATTTATAATATAAGGATGTTACTCTGTAACGGCTTAGGCTGAAGTCTCCAATGAACAGCATAATCTAAGCGGTGACGTAGCTATCGTAGGGCCAGGTGGTGCAGTGCAACAGGGCCCCGGAACTTAGGGGCCCTTTACCCTTATCTTCAAGAAGATATAAGCGTAGAAAAAAAGGATTTTTTAACGTTCTTATTGCTATTTATTTAATAATTTTGGAGGTTCATTTGATTCAAGCTATGCTAAAAGAGGGGATGAGGACCGGATTCTTTCTTGAGCCTTAGGATTAGGTAGACCGAGGCCCTTGTTCACCTCGCTACCCTACTGAGTATGTGCACATTTTATATGCAAGTGTAACACTAGTTTACAACAGTAGTTGTTAAAAAACACCCGCTGATGCGAGTTTAACGTTTTTGTTACGTAAACGCAACGCAAAGCAATTACGCCGTCTGTGGGGACGTCATGTTTGCAGAAGACAACGGTACGTTTCAATAATAATGCCGTGCTATATGCGATCTGTAGCGTTTATAGGGGACCGTAACCTAAGAAGTCTCTTGACGGCGTGTAATATCCGTTGCTCTGCACTACGTATACCCTTCACCACGATTGCTTTCATGTTGCGACGGAGTATACACGCTTTAAAACATTTATAACGCGGCATTTTTAAATAAATACCCGTTTATTTAAACACATTCTTGCTAGTTGATTCTTCAAACATAGGCATATATTGTCGCGAACAGTTGAAAAGGCATCATTCTTAAATACTGTCTATAGTTTACGCGAGTAGTACACATTTAAATAAACACTTAACGGTTTAAAACGTGATATATTAGTTAAACTTATTTGTCTCCCCGTGACCACGGCTGCTGCAAAGCATCCGAAACGTCGGGCCGAAGTTAAAAATCATTTTGAAATAAGTTTGCGCTTTAAACCGTTAAAGTGTTTTATTTAAAAGGAATCATTCTTTCATACATAATATTTTATTTATATTACAAATTCGTTGCGTTAGGGGGAAGTCCCAGGGTAGCAGGAGTAGTGCTGATAACTCACAAGCTTATAAACAAACGAACGAAATAGAAGAGAACGCATTACTATGTCTACCCTGCCACATACATACTATATACTATATGTTAGGTTCTCTTTAAGGCAAAAGTTGTTTTAATGAAACCCATATTGAATTAATAATAGAATAACTACTTTTCGTGAACGCACCATTATTACAATTGCCTAAACATATTATACAAAATAACACAATATGTTCAAGAACATGCTGTGAAGTTGATTAATTAATCTTTTATCATAATTTAATGTAAGTGCATTTCGGCGGGAACGCAAACAAAGATGGCGGTAGTGTTGCGTTAATGTATAATGTAGTTTTATGATAGCAAGGAAATTACAAACAGCCGATGTATATTCACGGAATACGGTAATCAAACCCGACCGTTCGATCTCCAAGTGCAAGTATTGAACTGAAGCGTGTATAGAATTGTGATTAGAAACCGCTACAGTCAGAATGGCCTAACTGCAATTTCAAGACTTAACTTATTTATATTTTTTTAGTCTAAAAATGTTAATCTACAAGAGCACAATAACCGACAACTGGTAACATAATTCTTACACAAATAATAGTACAAATTCATTTTTAATTTTACTCCTTATTGAAAATCATGTTTTTGTTAAGGTACTCTGCCTCATATTATAATATAGGTAGGTCAAGAAGCTCTAAAGATAATGACTATACTTGAAGTTTATGAGGTAGAATTATTCATGGAAATTCAGACTTCTTGCGTACTCAGTACCTACGTATTAGAGAAGGTAAGAGAATAATAATATCCATGGTATATGTCAGTAGACTTGGTAAAGAATCTACAAATTATAAAGATGGCGCAAGATATAGTACATCTCCTTTTTTAGCATGGTTCAATTGATAAATGTGTTGTCTGCCTTTGCGTGAAGCGCAATACCTTGGTTTTAGAAATAAGACATTTTCGGTCAGATATGGCACAAGTTTTTAATAAATTATAATTAATCAGTCATCAAACATTATGTGTTTAAATAAAACACTTAAACGGTTTAAAATGCGAAACATATTAATTAGACCTATTTACAAATAATTTTTAAGTTTCGAAACTAAAGATGGAGGCAGTCTCTGTCGAAGTAATATATACTATATTTCGCACTTTTAACCGTGAAGTGTTTTATTTAAAAGTGTACCTACCGTAATTACATAATTATTATGTTTAGTCCACGCCCCATACTGCGCAATGAGACTAAGATAAGTCAACGCAAGACGAATGTGGGGGTATAACTTGCACCAAACAGTCATTGCAGCGTTGTCTGCAATGCAGGGTATTACGGCCTTCAGCCACAGTGGAGCATTAGACCAGCCCAGCCCCTTCTACTGACCCCTTTGATTTTATCTGCCTCGTATTCTCGGAAAATCGTTTTGAACAACCTATTAGTGTATTGCTTTATGGCTTATAATATTTAGATTAGCTAAATTGCTTTTACTTACACTTATTAAAACAACCTACTCGTTAAGCTATTTCAGGACGCAAGCGCAATTAAAAAACTGATGAAAATATTGGACTTTTAATATTATAAACAATTTGACAACAAAAAACATTATATAAATAAAAAACGGGCGTAGATTTAAAAAAAAATCAAGTTACGACAAGAAATGAACCGACATCCACAGCCTTCAGTGCTGTTGCTCTAACCAATTGAGCCGCCGTTCAAGTTCAATAACGTCCTGCCCGTTTCGTATTTTTTCAAATCTAAAATATTTTTTTTATATAAATAATGCCATCATGTACAATAACATGTGAAAAACATTAATGTTTTCAAACTAAATGCATTTCTTTTAACAACGTAATCAGAAAAAATATTGTTTAATTATTATTTTGTTGTGACATCTTTTGGTCTGTGACGTCATCAAAAATCAAAAATCATTTTGTAAATGGGTTTGCAGTAATATTCTGCCTTATATATTGAAATAATTAAAGTTATATATAATTATACTGTAAATAACTCATAAACAATTATACTGTAGGACACAATAAAACAGTAATTATTAAACAATAAATGACAATTAATATCGACATCATGTCGATTGCTTAAAGTATTTTAAAATACACATAGAGATAATTATATGTGCGTACATGTGTGCTACGTATATTTCTCTCATTTGCTATGTGTTTAAAAAGGCTCTTTGACTGAGAAAACACATCCAATTTTAATGTAAATAACATTACAAATGCGGGGTATACCATCGGGAGAAGATTGGATGAAGACGCGATAATATTAGCCGCTACAGAATTTAAATATTCAAGTAAATAAATTCAATGGCACACACGGTTGTAAATGCGAGTTACTGAGATTCAACGGATTAGATTTACGTTGCCGTCGTGGAAATTGCTTTCAATTTTCTAATTTCCCCATTATCACTGCTTTGAACACGATTCTCAATAAGTGCTTGGATCTGCTTTCATTGAATACGTCTGGGTAACATGAGTATATTGTTCGTTTTGTATGTTAAGTAAATATTATGTTGCTCGTGTATATAAAATAACGACATCAGCAAACGTTGTTTTGCTATTTAATTTCTAGAGGTTATTAGTGTATAAAAATAACTGCTTTATTTCAAGTGTTTCGTGTAACTTATGAATGAAAGAGATATAGAACACCGTGAGGGAATGTAATAATTAAAACAACGACTAAAATAAAAACCTGATAACTGCTCATGATATGATATGATATGAACAATGAACATGTGCCCATGTAATATTGAAACCTGGAAGCAAAAATTCCCTAAAAACACGTGTTATATAGTAGTAGTACTAATGTATATTAAATTGGATATGCTATTTAAATAAAACACTTGAACGGCTAAAAACGCGATATATTAGTTATCAATATATCGCGTTTTAAACCGTTAAAGTGTTTTATTTAAATGTGTACTACTCGCGGATTGGATATACTAACTTATTATAACACTGGTTAGTTAACTTGTTGATTAGTGGATTCACAATAAAAAATAATATAAAATACATATATTAGTTTTGTTAAGTTTGAATCACGTGCACTTAGAAATTTCACTTAGAGACTTAAAAATTTCACACATTCTGCTCCAAAACGCATCGGTATTAGTTTACTTAAACTTGTGATCAAACCTGATTAATTAAATAGTCACTTATTTCACAGATTATACATCGCTTTTTTGATCATAATAAATATTTTTAATACCCGTTTCACAGATAAGGAAAGCCTCCATTAAGGTGTATCAAAGGGCGGTGACAAATTCCCTCCAAAACCCGCAGGCCACATTGCCCCAGCCGTTTATTATCTGTGTATCTGAAATATGGCGGGTTATGAATAAAATGCATAAATTCTAATTTACAAGGGTCAGGCTTGGTCTATATCGGAATTCGTGAGACCAATTTTTCAAAGCTGACATTTTTAGTCGAGTAAAATGCCATTTTTATAATCCGATTAAGAACCTGTGTAGTTATGTTCTTAAGACCTTTATTTAAATTCTGAATTCACTTTACGACTACAGACTATCTCAAATTGAAGACAAAAACATGGCCGCCGTTTGATGTCAGATAAGTTCGACAACGAATTATATTCTTATGAATATTAAAATGAAAAATTATTAATAAAGCAATAAAATGTGGTAGAATTATTAATAATGACATCTTCGCGTGCCAAAATTAGATCAACAAGGACTAGACTAGACTTCCATTGAGTTTGAAATCGTAGACCACTGAGACATATCTAGAATTTACCTACAGCTAAATTACTACGACATCTAGATATCTGTTTATGCGAGTTGTACACAATAATTAAAGATTTTTTAACGGATTAAATCGCAATTTGTATAGAGATAATATATTATGCACTTAATAGGTTTTTTATACAACTTGTAGGTGTTTAGCTACCTTTGTGACTACGGCTGTTGTAAAGCATGGAACTATCTTTGACACATCTCTTAAGATACTCTAGTTATGATAAATGTATTACACCCATTATTCTATATTAACCACAACCTAACGAAAGCTTGCGGTACGTTGGATTGTTCCAAAAACATTTCAAACTAAACCGCATACCGCAACGGGTTCAAGCTGAATACCCGATGGACCAAAAACAGAAGGTTCTATAACATTTATTCACAGTGAAAAAGTTTAAAATGACCTATTACTATTCTATTCTACTACTATTCTGTTGTACCTATATAAAACACAAACAGACAAACATATCTAATAATGACTTATTTGTTTATTAGTATTATTGAAGTTTTAAAATATGGAAATTATGACTTATTTAAATAACTGCTTCGTTGATCTAGTTCTAGTGGGATCGAATGAGAATAGCTTTTCTAGAGTCAACCAGAAGTTTTGAACCCCTATTCAGTGCTCGAAAAGCACGTTTAGGCATTGCCTGTAATTTACACAAGAAGTGCACATTTAAATAAAACACTTTGAACGGTTTAAACCACGAAGTATTAATATATTTATGAAAAAATAAACTAATATGTTTCTTGTTTAAGACCGTTAAAAGCGTTTTATATAAAATTAGTGGCGGTAGTCATTAAAACCGGTCGTTAAAAGTGTATCCTATGTAACAGAATGTTCCTTTAAGTGTTTATATACGCTTCTTAATGTTTGCATAAAATTATTGTTTAGTTGACGTTTGATAGACGCTGATATTACCAATCCCTTTTTTCAATGGTGGCCTAAATTGATGCTGTAATTAATAAATTACATTAATATGATGACACACAGTATATTGAAGGTACAAAATATAATTTCGTTTAACAAGCCGCTCCGCCTTTGTACATTTTTAATTTTCAACGATATGCTCGCTTTAATACGAAAATTATCTCTATTATTATATATGTAGCGTTAAGTATATTTTAATTAGCGTTGTACGTGAATAACAAAAATGTAAAATACTCATGAAAGAATTCACTTCCCACTGAATTGCATTCTTAAAAAAGAATTTTGGAAGACCTTAGAAAAAAATCGGGCCTAATATTATAAAATTGTTGATATTATTTTTTAGTAGGGTTTTTGGAATTCCAAAATTGCCCAGGTCACGAACCAACGTTTGTACACTGAGAGAAACGCCATAAAGTGTATTAAACTTCTAAAAGTCCAAGTTTAAAATAACTTGATAGCTCTACCTTCTATCGACTTAACGCCTTGTTTGTCTATCATGCTCTATGAAAAATAACGTGGAGCGCGAAAAAGTTACTTGTGTAAGCTTCCTAAAAATACGCCAGCTTTAAATCGTATCGTTCTGATTTATATATTTTGTAATAAAATCCCGGAATAGTTAAAAATACCGCAACAAAGCGGGGCGTACCATATAAATCATGGCAACACCGACAACTCGCATTTTCCATTCCCGGAGGCTAACTGGGTAAAGTTCTCGGAAAATTCCGATCTAAACTTTCTCTAAAAGTTTTTAAAATACTCCATTTCTCCCTGTTCATTGTTAAGCTAACCCTTGAAATGTTTTTTTCTGACAGCAATATAATTTTAGAAAGTATTAGGATTATTGTAAAAGCTTCAAAAAGTTAAACTACTTAAGCTTCGAGGCGTTCGACTTTCGTTATTGAGAATTGGTTTTTCGACGTTTCACCAACACAAAGCGATGACTCGTACTGGCGAAACGTCACGAGTTTTCCGACGGCGGTCGAACAGCTGAAATACCCAAGTTGTTCAAAATAACCGCGAAATACCATCATATACCTTACTTCGAAAAGTTTTTAATTTTTAATTGTTTTTACACATTCTTGTTTCATCGCAAGAATAAACCAATTGTGCTGAGAAACGTTCATAAATTCATTACAAAAAAGGTTCCGTATAAATCATAACATAGCACTCTTAATTTTTAATAAAATGATTTTAAAGGTACCTTTTAATAACGTATTGCTGACTTACCTGTATTATAATATTGGCAATATCTTCGAATTAATCAGTTATTAATAGTCCAATAAAAGCAAGTTTCGATAGAAATGCATCAATCGGATTTTGTTTCCTTAATATTAAGTCTTGTCGTTCAACGAATAAAAACAACTTTATAGAAATTTTAAGGGCTATAACAGCATCAAAATACGTAAATTAAACCAGCTGAGTTGTGTATCCTGATTAAGCTATAATGATGAAAATCGTGTTCGTTTGTTGTGTTCCTGTAGGCTCTTGTTTTAAATGAAAGCCTCAAGGAACGAAACGAACGATCTTCCCATTTACAAGAATTGTTCTTTACTGGTAAAATTCGGGTTTATCTGAATTTTACAACACGAACATTGCGTTGTAATTCTCTTTAATTAATTTTGGGAATTAATGAGATCTTTGTTAACATAGAGAAATTGCATATATTTGAAGAAATAAATAAATAAATGCATATACACTAGAGTTTTTACATATAGCCATCTTCTGTTTTTAATTTTTACTTAATTAAAAACATATATACTAAATCCACTCTTACCACCACTCCCAGATAAATAAGGGATACTAAACATATAGTACTCGTTGGTTCAGTGGATTGTTTATATTGATCATCAGATCGAGGGACACACAACACATAGTTCAGCATTGTATATAACTTTCCGACTTTAGTCTGTGGATTTCAGACTATCCAAAAACAGCAAATCTTAACTATATATTGATGGGGCCATTCGCCTTCTATTTGTATATTCTGTTATAAAAAGTTGTTCCTATAGAAACGATTCTTTTATCGGCGGAAGTTCAGTCGGTAATGGACGCGCAGAAATATAAACAAAGAGACAAAGTGATATCGAGGCGAGTAGCTGTTAAATTTTACACGAAACGGGAAATCTGGTGGAATGCTTTTGTTTTAATTATTGCTATTATTTCGATAGGCGAGCTGAAATGAAGGATTGTTGCAATTTCGTTGCGTAAAAGCTAAAATGCACCTAATGGCGCGATATTGGTTACATTAAATTTTAATTTCTGTTATCAATGGAAACCACAACAAATGTTAAAACAGGGATGCATAGACTTATTAAGATGGCTGATGGCATGCTGCCAGTAGTATAGGTAATTAAAGGCAATGAAAAATTGATAATAATGTATTAAAATTGGAGAATAATTTATTAATTTGAGTATTATTTATGCGGTTTAAAGATTTTTTTAAGATCGTTTATTCGAAAATTGATGCAATTTAATTATAACATTTAGCATCAGTTAAAAACGTATCAACGAATCCAGCTTTGACAGCGTTCTGCCCGATGCTATAACAAATTGAGCCACCGTGTCAACGCAGTGAACGCCGGTTCAAGTTCCGTGTCATCGAAATTCTATTCTTCCTTCTATCTTATTCTTTCCATTCTTCTATTTTATTATTCTATTCTATGTTAATAATTATTATAATGTTCCTGTTGTGAAATTGAGATAATTCGAAAGTCAACTAGTAAAGAACAATTCTTGTAAATGGGAAGATACCTCAGATTTATTTTAAAACAAGAACCTACAAGAACACTGTCTATAGTTTACGCGAGTAGTACACATTTAAATAAAACACTTTAACGGTTTAAAATGCGATATATTAGTTAAACTTATTTGAAAATATCGTGGTCACGGGCAGACACGGCTGCTGTTAAAAATCAGTTTCAAATAAGTTTAACTAATATATCGCGTTTTAACCGTTAAACTGTTTTATTTAAAAGCCTACAAGAAGGCAAAAGTGTTTTATTTTAATTAATACTATTTTATGATGTACGTGAACACACAAAAACATTGCGAATCAGAGTAACAATATAATTAAAGCTTCAAGATCGAAGTTTCTAGATATACAGTGAAGATGCTATTCTCGAATAGTGACGTTAAGCCGTAACTCGCAAACTTGGCGAAAACGTCGACCAAAATCCGACAGTAAACATAAGTACCCGGCCTCTTAGTCCGGAATAGCGAGAGATTATTCTAAAGCATATTATTTAATAGCAAATTTTGAAATGCGCTATATAGGTGAGATTTGTAAATAATTTAACGCGGACATTATACAACCATTTTAAACGTACATAGTAATTTTAAGCGAACGAATATGTTTAGTCTTTATTGACGCACAAATTGAGCTAGAATAAAGATGCTTTGCAGCAGCCGTGGTCACGGGGAGACAAAGCATCCAAATCCGTTTAACTAATATATCGCGTTTTAAACCGTTAAAGTGTTTTATTTAAATGTGTACTACTCGCGTTAACTATAGACAGTATTTGCATATTTTTCCGAAAACCACTAAATAAAACTATAACTTGATGAAATTTCACGGCTTTCTTCATCTGTGGCCGTGACACTGACGAAATTAATTTATTCCTACCTATTTAATATTCAAACTTCCAGACGAAGTATCACATAATTCATATCACATTGGGATCGAACCTCATATATGGCACGATACGTTTATGAGCCATTCCATGCTAACTTTATACCAACGACATCGTCAACTGTAAATACCTACAAGTTTTCTATTTTTTTATATAATGCACTGAATCAATGATGAAGTAATTGTCCAGATTTGTGTGTTCACAAGATGTTTGGAAAATCTGCATACTGCAGTGTGTGACAGGAAAATAGAAATTACGTCCCCATAAACCGCCGTGTACGAGTACAAGAGTTGTAATGTTTGATAGTGTTTTAGTTTCAATCTATATTACAAAAATCCTCAATCGAAAAGTCAACAGCGCATCTTAATTTTCAGATATAGGGCGGCAACATATCACCTTTGTTTAAGAACCTTGATTATTATTTAAACTTATTTGAAAATAATTTTAACTACGGCCCGACGCAGAATAAGTTTAACTAATATATATCGCGTTTTAAACTGTTAAAGTGTTTTATTTAAATGTGTACTACTCGCGTAAACTACAGACAGTATTTAAGAACCTTTGTTTTTCGTACTCTATTATAAAGAGAAATCCTTAAAATCGTGGAATATGTATCAACTTTTGCTCGTTTAAAACTGTAATTTACAGCCTAAATTAGCATTTACGATGAGCATCGAAGTCTACGTGATATCAACAGTATTTCATTAATTACGGTCAATATTAACTCAATCTGCATACATCGCCTTTAGGTCTCTGTCATAACTATTCATAAATTAAAAGTTTCCCTTTGATTAATATTGAGTTGCTCTTTGTTCGATTCTGTATTCATTAAGGGTTTTATTGGATTAAGTTAATTTAAAGTAACTATGGCCCGATGTTACATTTGTTGCTGTTTTTTTTATTACATTCTCGTGTTGACGTGTTGTTTGACGTGGCAGTGTTACTAACAATATTAAAGTATTATTATAAAATATATTCGATAAAGCATATTATAAGAATGCAATGAACCTCATCAGGTCATGTGTGATTTAACATAGACTATATCACATTCTCAATCGTATTTTGAAGTTCGTAGTCTGTGACAACCGAATGTCGAAGTCCTTAAAAAATTTCTACCACGCTACATTTTTACTGCCCTTATATCCAATTAAAAATAGTAATGTATTAGATATTATACCATTAATTAAAAACCATCTAATATAATCATACATCTATGGAATATATATCCATGCGGATATATATTCCTTGCGTCCTACACACCTGCTGCCACAGGCTATACTAAGCTAATATTATAACGTAGAGTACCGTGTAAAAAAGTCCTCATAATATTTATGTGGCATTTTTCATTACGCAGCATTAAGAGGCGGAATCGTTTTATATCTGGTGTGAACTGGCCCTTAACCACCCTATCTGAAACGGCATTAAAAGAGCTATTTACAAAACTTTTTTATTTACTTTGAAGGGTGCGAACTTGTACTAATGACGGAGTTTGAAAAATTCACGATGAATTTCTTTTTTGCTCTTTTTTTTCGGCGATTAATTGAATACCGCATTCTAACTTTGCTGTGGGCTTTCAAGAATCCAATTTTAAGTCAACTTTTAAGAAACGGCGCGAAAACTGAAACGTCATTTTTGCCCATTCAACCGAGATCATTATTAAATTTATATATTTTTAAACTAATAATAATAAAGATGTAGGGACAATAGATTAGAAGAGGATAGAATAGGAGCATTTAATAAGTGTCCGTAGCAAAAGACTACATCGTATTCTTCAATTAGTTTGGCTTAGGTCCGGTTATGGCCATAAAATATAATTAAAAATCCTCAATTACGCAATATAGGACAAGTTACTGAAATGCATAGTTTAAAAGATTTAATAATCTATGCAAGAACAATGAAACCAGCGTGAATAAATATTTTATAATCCAAATAACTTAACAAAACATGATTCGAATAAATATATACGTAGTAACTTGGCGTTAATTAAAAATGGCGCCAAAACGGAAAGCGATAAAATGTGACGTGCGTCGTCATAAATTCAATATATCGTACGGTCACGTAAGACCTCACCTAACCTGAGAGCATTCTATATATATTATGTTCAATATAATAACATGGTCACGTCTGCTCTACTGCGAGATTCCACTTATTTATAGTGCCTCATCTATAATATACAGAATATAATCTAGTGTGAATATTCTCATCAATAAATAAACATGTCAATTTACTTTTACCCCAAGTATGAAAATAACACTGCATGTTAAATATAACACTTCCAACTGTTCAAAACGCATATATATTATTCAGTTATGGCTTTCTTCAGCTTATATCACCTAATTCACCAACTAAATGCCATTTGAAAACTATAATATTTCTTGTATACTATCTATTTCAGCGATTTCATCCGCTAAGAATATTTATTTTGTCAGCGACTTATATAATTTATTTTGGGCATCCAAATTCGGTTTTGCAAACCCCTCTTCAATCTTCAACCGCATATCTTTATAAACTTAACCGTCGACGTTGGTCGCGTCCCTTCCCGTTGTTCTTGCAAGTTAATCTTAAAAGATAGACATATAGCGTCGTAAACTTTTTTAGATCATTAAAGAGAAATCATTCTTTCATACATATTTTTGGGGTTGTACATTTCTCGCTGTACTTTCACTCAGGGCGATGTTTTATAATCTATAGCCTTCCTCGATAAATGCTCTAACTAATACAAATTAATTTTTCGAACCAGTAGTTCCTGAGATGAGCGCGTTCAAACAAACAAACAAACTCTTCAGCTTTATATATTAGTATAGATAATATATAAAGCTGAAGATAATAGTTTGAAAAGATAGAAACAGGCGAGACTTGAACCAGCACAGCGTTCCGTGCTGTTGCTTTAACTATTAGATCTACCGTGACCTACTATTATTTCTTGTATTTCTGAAAGCGAAAATGAAAAGATTTTATCTTATTCGTTACCTTAAAGTTCTGCTTACCTACTCTGATTTAGTAAAACGCAATTTGACAAATGAGCCAAAATTGTATATTTTTATTAGGCGAACTCTAGCTCGTCGTAAACCCGATTTACATCAAGCTCAGACGGCAAATTATGTGCCAGGAATATTACCTATTACTACTCGGGGTATTCGTCGGGGCTGGTTTTTATTACTACGTCCCTAAGCTATTTTGATAAACCATTTATCTTTCCCTGTAATAACAGAGGATATTACTGGATTGCGCAAAAATAACTATATTGTGGATTTTTTTTTTTACGCAACTTAGTAACGAGAAAATTTTTGTGCAAGTTTTTGAAACCTATGTACCTAATACTATAAAGCTAAAGAGTGTTTTTTTTTTATTCACGAACTACTAGTTCGAATTGAAAAATATATTTTTTTATTGGTTAGAGATTTATCGAGAGTAGCTTTAGGCTATTAAACATCACGCTGCAACTAATAGAAGCGTAGAAACAGCGGGAAATATGGAAAAAAGGGGAAATATAACTAATAATCATTGAGGGTTTCTATAGCGTAACACTTAACGATTATAATTTATAAAGATGAGGAGAAGGTTTGCAAAAATAAATTTTGATACCCCAAAATAACACTACTGCGCGAACGAAGCCGCCGGCACAGCTAGTTTTAAACCATAAGTCACTTTTATGGCACCGAGAAACAAATGCGTGTATACAAAAATAGTGTTTAACAATAGGGCACTTTAAGTCTTAAACTCACTTTTCTAAAGATAAAATTAAGGTGAAAATGTGTCCGCACCACGAATGAGAAGCATTTCATATATATTAGATAGATTTAGACATTACGGATTAAGAGCGGGGTTTGTCACGTCACTTATATACCTATGTTATGGGCATTTGTAGCTAAATTCTTAAACGTGTTGCCTAGTATTGCGTTAAGCACGAGAGTTAAATCCCGGGAAAATAATATATCGTTTAGACCAGACAGAACACAAGTCTGATCAACTTACCTGTGAATAAAATCGATCAATGAAACGGACAGTCGTTCGCACTATACCCTAATCGGGAAACGGATTTTAACCTTATGGGCATACAATAATAATAGTATGTAATAACCTATTCCCAAAAATATTTGCAAATCACGTGACCTTTGATTTCTTTCAAAGAATAGCGACTTTGGCATTTCCGACTTAGGTCAGCGTCGAAAAAGTTTACCATTAAGTCATACTATCATTTATCATGTCTATTCATAGATAATTTATGCCTTAAATGGAATTGATATTCCGGCATACAAGTCACAGTAGTCGAAGTATTTTACTTCTGTACAACATTATTTTTTAAATTACAATTCTTATATCTCTATTGCTGTAATTTACTGTTATAGCATTAATTTCTATTGTAATTAAATTAAACTTTATGATGTTGTAAACCCGAAAAAAATAAATAAAATTGATTCTATTATTCATTCAAATTCAAAAACTTGACATGGGGTCGTGGTAGCAAATAATAATCAAGTCATAGATTTGATTTCAACCAGATCCACCATGTTTGCTAATCATTTTCTGATTTTTAGTGTCCGAATATTTAATTGATGGTAGAAATTTCGAAACTTCTTCCTAGTCATAAACAACCATATAGCAAGCAAGAAACAATCGCAAGCGTGAAGTGTAATTTCGAGTTTAGGTCTGTTAAAATTCCAAAAAAAAGACGGCGCATTTCAGGGGTTAGAGCAAAAGGTTTTAAGATTTCTATAATTACATGAAAGAGGATAATAGATTGTTACTCAATTATACAGGTTTGCGTTGTTATCGTGTTACAAATTGTTCACTTGAACATTGTCTGTTTACGATATCTAACATTGTTAAGGATTCCTACAACAGAGCGATCGTTACGGCATATTTTTATGGTCTTACGCTTTAGTATATGTTTTAAACTTTTACCTTAAAGCATTATAATGTCCTTTATTTTTCTTAATTATTTTGGAAAATAAAGCGAACCGAGCCTAAAGAAAGATTGAGTTGTTGCTCAACAAAGCAGACACATTTCTGTGTCTGCTTTGTTGCATTGATAATTTTTACAGGAACATAGTTGATTCGACTTTTGTCCCCTCATTAACCGGAATACTTGTTTCCCTTGGAATTGTATAACTATTATCATCTAGTCAGGTCTAGTAGGTAAAGTAAAAGTAACACAAGATCTAAGCGACAAAAAAGTCAAAGTCTATTTTAGAGATCGTTTACGTTTCGTAGCAGTTGCTACAACGCTACGAGCGAACCATGTATCTGTTTAAGTAGTATATCGCGTCATAGATAACATAAAATCAATGGCAGTAAGTATTATTTATTCGATTAATACTTATTAAATAAAAAGCTAACGCGCTCAAACCTTAACGGCTTAAGCTCTCAGATTCTGTGATCCTACTTATCTTTCAACGTCAACATCTCGGATTCGTAATCCGATTACATGTTCAAGTGTAATATACGGCTTAGTAAGCTTTACTTTCGTGCTACTCATATCTCGTACTTGTTGATGTTCAGGTTCTCGACGCATCTGTACTGAAAATACTAAGACAAAGACGTATATAAATCCTTGTCTTACTACACATACCTTTGTAGTTTCGTAATATTGTTGGCGATTTAACGAACCAATAGCCACTACTCACCCCAAATCAACAACCAATTTAAATTAAGGCAAACTACTTGGTCCGAGTCTGTTCGTTTAGTTCAAAACCATTCCTTCGTTCGATGAATTCAATTGAACGGTCAAACGAACCAGATCATTTAACAAAAGGAATTGGGATCTCAATCACGACTTAATTTCTTGTGTTCGAAGAGACAGCATATGATGAACAAGTAAACTTACGTTTTTATATTAAGTCAACGTACGTCTTAACGTTAATACAAAACCATCTTCCTTTTTTACTTAAATAATTACGGACATAGCCTAATATACCGCATAATTATTACGTAGTTTTTAGTCTAAGAAAAGACTGGCCAAAAAGTCAAAAATAACTAAATTAGACTCGTTTATTTTTATTGAATTTAAATGCTGATCTTGGGTCCACAATGCCAGAAGTAAAACAAGATTATTTGTAGATATTTTATTGATTTCTGTAATATCTGTAAATTGTCATTACTGTATATCTGTTAGTAATTTTGTCTCTGCATTTATTCATATAGAGTATGCATTGACAATTCACAGGTTATACAAAAAAAATATTTCATGTACATATGTTAATTTAACACAGGATATAAAAAGTATATAATCCAAGATGGTAAGAAAGTACTCAATACAATTTTGTATTCATCAAAGACAATAATTTTAGTCTTTTATTGAAAAACGTTTGGCAGACTAAGATTTACTTTCTAGAAAACCTTAAAATATTGTTAAGTATTGAATATAGAATTGTAAAGAAAATTCTTTCTAATGGCTAATGGCAGGTTTTGCCACAAAAATGTTTTGTCAAAAGAGATAAGTAGCATGATATTTACTAGTCTTCAATTAACATAACTCTATTCTTATCAACCCTAACATTTGGTGCACTCTTGAGCTTTTTAATAAACTTATCAGCAATTCTGTCATCAACTTCACACCCAAAGAATTCAGAATACTCCCCGAGGACCTTTTTCTGAAGACGTTTGAACTGCATTTCATTGTCTTTCTTTTGCAAAACAGAGATGATGACATCATGCCAATTAAATTTGTCTTTTTTCTCTTCAACTTCCTCACTTTTGGCAACATTCTGGTCATGCAGGCAAACACTTTCCTCTGCATCCTCATCAGTTTTCAACTTTTTCTTTTCTTTGATAACAGCTCCATTTTCAATAATTTCAGATGTCTGTACAGTGTCCTGACGCTTCCGTTTTTTCTTATTTTTACCCTCAGTTCCATTTTCTTCATCATTGATGTTTTCCTTGTTTTTACCCTTTTTACCTTTCTTCTTAGTTTCTGCTTCTTCAATAACTTCAGTTGATGGTGTTTCAGCACTAACTAACTCAGCCTCATACTTCTTACGTTTCTTCTCTTCTTTCTTTTGTTTTTTGGTCAATTTGTTTTCTTTAGCATCTTCATGGACTCCATTAACACCATTTACCTCTGGCTTTTCTTTGTGTTCATCCTTATCTTCATCAACACTGTCATGATTACCATTGGTCATTCCATTTGTTTTTGATTCCACCTCACCATTTGTCACATCTTGAGAGGTTTCCTCCTTATTTTGATTGTTATTATGATTTTTGTTGCTATTAGATAACTCTACAAGTTTTACAGATATTAGATCCCAAGCTGCATCAACATCTTTCGGATTTGTTTTTGCCCCGCACACATTTTTAACAAAGTTAATAAATTTTGGCTTTTTCCTAGGTGTGTTGTTGTGTTTGCTAATTGTTTCAATAATTCTCAAAACATTTTTAGATGCATTCTTCTGCTCATCTAATACAGATTGTAACATTTCTACCCAAGCATTTTGTTTCTTTTCACCTTTTTTTTCTTTAGCCTGAAAACCTTTTCCTGAGTAGCGTTCTTCTTCTGTAATACATTTATTGTGTGTTTCATAAGCATCACCACTGAAACAAAAAAAAATATGATAGGTTGTCATAAACATAATAATTAGGCCATCATTATGCTTCTGTAAACAAATCTGTAATCTAAACAATATAACATTTATAATGATTGAGATATCACAATCTTTATATATACATAACAGTGTTCAAAAACATTGTCGTAACAAATATACAGAGCAAGGACCTTTTATAAACGTCTGTCTCGTAATTAACGTCGACATACTTACAGAAAATCTTTAAAACAATCCATACACGATAAATTTGGGTTCCTGTTCCTGCATTTAGTAAGATAATGCTTTTCAACTTTAGGCTTTTGTACCGATTCTCCGCAGTGGCCACATGTAAACACGACCATGTTTTTATTCAATTTTAGAAATTTACCTGAAATAGTTAAAATGTATTTATGCGAATGTTTATATGTGTGATGGTTGTAAATAACACAATGTACACATTCCTAATAATATATATATTCAGTATTATTAAACATTTAGTTTAAACTTACAGTATTTTTCTCGAAAACGAAATATCCGAATATTAAAAATTCAAGATACGTCAAATCAAATATGTTTAACTTTGACAATACGTATATCAAAACGTATTAGCTATAGATAATATTTTGACTTTGACATTAAAATGTCAATTGTCAACGCCATGAAACAGTTCATAATTCAAAATGCGTTGTGTTTGTTGAATTCCGGGTGTGTCCTTTTACCAATAAATAACTTTGAAAACATTTTGATAATGTGGTAATCTGAAAACACAAAACAATGCGTGTATTATATTTTATACATTTCGTGTTTGGTACGTCATGCAGCTTGTACTTTTGTATTTTCCTTTCAGTATTTACTATAACTAACAAGTTGATTGTAAGGCGTTAACAGTATCTAGCATATAACTAAAAAAACTTTTTACAGGCGCAGTACAAGCTAGTTATTATAGAAGCGAAAGTATTTCCAATGGTATTCACGAAATTCCAAAGGTTGAAGGGACGGACATAGTAACCTGGTGTACAACATCCGTACCAGAACAGAAAAAGTGCCAGAAATTAGCAAAAACCGTGTTACAAGACAAAGGTCTATTTGGAAAAGACTTCATTGAAGTTCAATGTAAAAGGGTATGTTTAATTAAATATTGTTAACTACTTTTTTATTTGAATAATAATTTGTACTACTAATTCTTTACTATAATCCATATAAATAAAGAAAAAGCTATAATAAAACGAACGTTAAGGTTTTTTAAACTACAAAAATATATCTAATAATTTATCAAGCCTCAGAGAGATGTCTTAGTTATTGTATAGTGTATTCTATTATTGGCAGCAGTTACTAGACACTAAACCTATTTTGTCAAGTATTCATAGTAGACGCCTACTTTCTTTTAAGGCATTTGACATAGAAGAATGCATGACATGGGTTGATCAAGGAGATGCATCCTTAGTGGCATTGGATGCAGGAGAAGTGTATGTTGCTGGTCGATATCATTCTCTAGTGCCCTTATTACAAGAGGTTTGTTGTATTCCTAAATATACTTATAAATTTTCTTATTTACTTTTCTTATAAATGTAGCCTTGCTATTACTTGATCACTGGCTTGATTATTCAAGTTCAAGAAAGAAATAAAACTGTCCACCCAACACTGAAAAAGGGGAAGGTATTTCAGACATTTTCCCTTACTATAAGTTGTCAATCTCTGTAACTAAATGGTTAAATGTATAGCTAGAATTCCAGGGAAACAATAGATTGGTTTAGTCTGGCAGGGCACAGAAGTCTGATCCACTATTTGCCTGTAAATAAAACACAGTAATGAGACAGAAATGTGTCCTGATGCCCCACAGGGGGAAACAGTATTTCATATAATACAATAAAACAATTTTTTTTTGTAATAATATATAAAGTCTATTTAAAGTCAGTAATACTTATAAATATAAATTTGTCTATTTAGTAACCTTACTTAATAGATAAGTTTATTTTTTTAGGCTAGACTTTTCAGTCATCTAGATTCTATTAATAGCTCAGAAATTCAAGCTAGCAATAAAATCCTTTTCCTTTTGAGACATATTCTTGTATCATCTAGGTGTATGGTGCTGGGGAACCATACCAATATGCAGTAGCTGTTGTCAAGAAAGGAGGCTTACCGCAAGTGCAACCAGGGATTGGTTTAAGTGGGCTGCGTGGTGCTAGAGCCTGTTTCCCAGGTGTTGGATCACTTGCTGGATGGGTCATGCCCATACATGTGGTAAAGAAAAACAAATTATATAAAATTTATTGTGTTTTAAGATTTTACAAAATACTACTTAATTATGCAATATTTACACATCCATTTTTTTTTTAGTTGATAAAAGAAGGTGGTCTAAAAATAACAGACTGCAATAATCATGTCAAATCTGCTGTGGAGTTCTTTGGTGATTCTTGTGCACCTAACTCTCTTAAGGATCTTTATAATCCCATCGGTGATAATCCAGACCAGTGAGTTAAATAGTATTTGTAATTATAAGAAAGTAAAGTAATCCATGTATTTAATAATTAAGCACACTGTGGTTTTTAAAGATGCTACTACTAGTAATACTGTCTGTAATTTACGTGAGTAGTTCATATTTAAATGGAACACTTTAACAGTTTTAATCCTGGTCAGTTTCGCCAAATACCAACTTCGACAGAACAGATGGCGCTGGCGTAGCAGTTTTTCAGAGACATCCTTCATCTTTAGTCTTATAGATAGATGTCATACTATATTATGTTTCCTTTGAATTAAAACCCAGAACCTCATTATAACACTGGTTTTATGAAAAAAAATCCCATGTAATGACTCAAACATCAACATACTGATATCATTTTTTTTTAAGATTATGCAAACTTTGTTCCGGCGGTGCTGGGGTGCGTTGCACTTTGGCTGACCCCTATGCGGGCTACGAAGGTGCTCTTAAATGCCTCGTGAGTAACAGTACTGGAGAAATAGCCTTTGTACGGGACAGCACTATACAACATGCGTTACTCTCGCATAAGATTTTGGGTGAGTCATCTTAAACTAGCCAGGAAGTTTGCTTTACATTATAATAATATGGTCTGATTTTATATTGCAAAGCTTCTTCTCTTTAATCAAAAATAACTTGCACTTAATTTGAATATAAAAAGTAAAGTTGTAAAGTAATGATTCTCTGTGTAGGAAATAAGGCAGACATATTTTTCAATATCATTTTAGCAAAATTGAGACAAAATTGTTTGGCCTGTGTCTCTATGAAAAGTGGACAGTCCCCGTTGTTAGTTTGTGTATTTGTCATCATACTTGCCGATATTTAAATTTAACTTAGGCTTATAACACAAATGTCTTTAGATATAATGCTTTTTCTTCATACTAATAGCATTCCAAAGCTTGGACTAACCGAGTGCTGTGGAAGTTTTCAAGTCGTATATGAGTTGAACTTCTTATAGACGGCTTGAACATTCCGACAGCGAATCGGGTTATGCAGCATTGTAGTTTGGCTAGCTTTGGTGGTGGTTTGTCTTAGTCGGAACAGTTGTCTAATCAGCTTATAAGTTCTTAGAAGCTCTCAAATATGTTTACCCTTCTGTATCATTTATGTAAAACATCCACGTTTAATCGTATATAGATAACTAATACTTTATCTTACCATCGTGTGCGTCAGGGGATCCAAGTTTCAAACTAAATGAGATTTTGGTCCTATATTCATATAACATAAAATTTACGTTTTACTAAACGAACACTCCATATGACTAAAATGCTTTACTTAAAACAAAACATTAAACACATCTGTACTGTAGGGGGCGTGACGGAAGCAGACTTCGAGCTGATATGCCGAGACGGATCACGCGCAACAGTAACGCAATGGGAAAGATGCAACTGGGGTCGTGTTCCGGCTGATGCAGTTCTCACATCCAGTGTGGCTTTGCCTAGCCAGCGGGCTAAGTAATGATGATATTAATTATCCGATTATAAATTGAAAGAATTTCGACACGGGCAGGGCTTGAACCAGCATCCACAGCGTTCCGTGCTGCTGCTCTAGCCAATTTAGCCACCGTGTCCTACACGTCATCGTCGAATTTTTGCCATAAATTCTAATTTTAGTAGTTTTTCCTTACTGAAACCAATTAACTAAAGATTTGTTTTCTGTCAGATTTCAAAACCTACTCATGAAGATCGTGGAACTGTATGGCGAACCGAATCCTATGAACAAAATGTCGAATCGTACTGATTCGTATCAACAAGACGCTTACGGGAATTGGTTGTCCTCTACCACGGAGCAGAGTCGATACTATGACGGCTTCAGGCGGAACCAGTTTGATAGAACGGAGGGCGAAAGGTATGTTGGTCAGGTACTATTACAGGAAAATATATAAAAGTGATTAAATAAGTAGTGATTAGTAGTAAGTTTTATAGAAATCAGTATAGCCAATTAAAGCAATCAAAGCTTCAAATGTGGATTCTGTCACATATATTTTGTAAGAGTAAAAACTGGAACTCCGTTTCTCCTTTGTCTTCGTGTGGGGAATGGGGTGAACACATTTCTGTGTTCGTTTCACCGATCGATTTTGTTTATTTACAGGCATGTTGATCAGACTTACGTGCCTTGCCCCGAACCCAGAACCTCTCGGGCTAAACGCAATGCTAGGCAACACTTTTAACCATTTACCTGCAGAGGCGGTCTACAACGAAAAGTTATTCACTGGTTCTAAAGTCCTGAAAAGCTATAGCTAGTTTTTGTTTAAATAAACCATTTAACGGTTTAAAACGCGATCTATATTAGTTAAACTTTTTTGAAAATGGTATTAAACTTCGGGCCGGCGTTTCGGAAACTAATATATATCGCGATTTAAACCGTTAAAGTGTTTTATTTAAATGTGTACTACTAGCGTAAACTACAGACAGTATCTAGTTTTTGTTGTTAACTCGTTCATACAAACTTAATGGTTTATATATTATGTGGATATATTGGTATTTATTCTAGCACAACTGTATCACCGTACAAACCCAGAGTGGACAATTATGGCCAACCTATTGAGCTGCCATTTAAACTGTTCCAATCTGATGGCACTACGGATCTTCTCCTACAGGTATGCAAAGTTCTGGATATGTAAGTTCATAGACCTCCAGGCTAAAAATCACCATCAGGATTATTTTGCTTTGAAACTTAAATTATGAAATAATTTTCTTTAGTTCACTCGGGGCCTTAAATAGTTACTTTTATGGAACTAATAGAATAGTTTAACATCTGACTAAGACTATACTTCTAACACCAAAAATATTAATATAATTATGCACAAACTGATCAGGCAAACATTGTTGTTTTCAAAATTAATATTATGAGATACTAGCTGGTGCCCGCGACTTCGCCTACGCAGGATTAGGATTACGTAGTATCGCGCATTTAAACTAAATGATCTCTATCATATAATACATTACATAATTATGTGTAACTAACGTTTATGGCAGCGCACGCCAGAATAGCTCGCAAAGAGGTAGGTTTTTTCCTAGTTACTTGGCACTTAATGTTATAATTTGGACAGCTCACACAATATCTTCATAAATTGTAGCATATGTGTTATTCTGATGTATAAGCTATATTATTGGAAAGTTTAATTGTTATCCATTGAGTAGTTTTCGCGTGAAAGACTAACAAACATTCATCCACACATACGAACTCTCACGTTTATAATATTAGTAGGGTGTTGATACATAATATGAGACATGTTGATACAACTCAAACAAATAATTGGTAATAACGCATTAATTTCTACTAATTTTGATTACCGTAAAAACGGTTCTTGTGAGTCAATCGTAAAAGATTTTTTAATCATTGAAAGAAGAATTATTCTCTCATACATTATTTTTTGGTTCCTTTGGTTTTCGCTGCACACGCAACGAAAGTATCCGCTTTCTAATATATTATGCATAAGTGTTGTGTTTTCAGGATTCTACAATAAGCTTCCGAGTCCTCAATGAGGAGGAACAAGCAGCTCAGCATATCTTGAACAATAAATACGTCGGCGACCAAGCGGAGAAGGCGGTTATTGGCATTCGAGACTGTCCTGTCAAAAGGGCGACTTTGTGCGTCACCAGCGAACCAGAGTACGACAAGTGTATAAAAATGAGGGTATGTTAAATACAATTCAAATCACACTCCCTAAAACGGTTACAAAATTCCCGTCCCATCCCTACAAGAGTTCTACTTGTCCAGTCTCCATCGTGGACTATGCTGATGCATCATTCCCTGATTTAACTGAACTCTAGCTTAACAATCTGGAGAGGCTTCATAATACGTGTATACGTTTCATTTTTGGCCTTCGCAAATATGATCACGTTTCTGAATTTCGCCGAAAGCTTAACTGGCTCCATATCCGAATTCGCCGAAATTCCCACCTGCTTCTTCTCTACCGTGCCCTTTTCGATCCCAAAACTTATTACAAGTTTTTTTTGTTTATGTGGTATATATTATAAATAATAAAGTTGCCATAAAAATAAATAATATAATAATATAAATAATATAAAAACTACGCAAATATATTTTGTGAAATTATTACGAATTATTAATGTGAAAAAGGTCGTATTTAAATTAATAAACGCGGGGCACCCGCCTTTTCTCGTTTGGAATAGAAACATATTATTAAAGGCAGGCTGTATCTTAAGAACCACGATATAACAACATATTGTACAAACAATTAAGGTATTTTTACTTGATATCAAAAAATGGTAATAGTTCCTTGGAACTACTGAAATATAAGAAATTATGTAACTACTCTTCCTTCATGCGAGTTGGACTGTCGTCAAACTTTATAAATAACAAAATCGTTTAAACCTAACGATAAATCATAAAAACAATCTCCTATAGATGTTTCATCGAATCAGACTAAATTATAATTAAGGAATACTAAAAGAAAAATATTTACACATTCCCAACTTGAATGAAGCATATTTTAAAAGGAGTTCTGTATGACAGGTAGCTTTAAAGGCCGCATTTCTATCGCCCGTGCTGGTGTGTTGGCGCGCTCACAGTTCCCGACACTGCGAGCGAGCTATCGCAGACGGAACTGCCGATATGGCGTTGTTCGACGCCGCTGATATGTTGCACGCGGCCTATAAATACCGGCTGGTACCCTTCATGCAAGAAGTAAGCATCGAGCATGAAAATTGCTGTTAATCCTAGAAAAGAGTTTATATGAAATATAGATATGTATTTTTTTATAGTAGATGTGGAAAAACAAGCATGGCGTTTACTTGATGGAAGGTTAAATAGCCCAGCCACCTAACATCTAAACAAGACGCGCTGTCGACCTATTTTTGTCTTTGGATAAATATAAGTGTCAACACGCAATGAAGCAAGGAGACTTAAGAAACAACATTATAATAGAATATTGTCGAAACTTCGACGGAACAGATGGCGCTAGCGTAGAAATTTTTTACTTTGACGTCAGAGACATCCTCCCTCTTTAGTCTCCCCGTGACCACGGCTGCTGTAAAGCATCCGAAACATCGAGCCGCAGTTAAAAATCATTTATATTCATCGTTTTATTTAAAAATTATAATAGTACCGTTCACTCAAAATCGTGTATATAGCTAGATAAAAAAAAATTGGAAAAGGGTTGCTTGTGTTTTGACTTGTCCCCCAATTAACCCATTATTCTAATTTATTTTTATTATTTAAGATGAAAATGTACATTGACATGTATTATTTAATTTAATAAACTTATTTTTAAACCTATTAATCTGTGGTTTGATACGGACATTCCTCTTTGCATTTCGTTTTCTGTATTCACTATTCTACAACAGGTGTACTCTAGCGGCGATAGTTGGTACTACGCAGTCGCGGTAGGCAAAGAACAGGATCCCGATACAGATCTGACATACCTTCGTGGCAAGAACACTTGTCATACTGGCATAGGCATGGCTGCTGGATGGATTTATCCGTTAGCATATCTTATGTCTAATGGGTGGATCAGGTAATAATTTGTTTTATTCTTTTTAAAAAGGGTTGTTTAATGAAATGTAACCTGAAAAATGTGACTTAGAAGGTTGAGCAAAATCATCAAATCCTATAGACACAGAACAAATTGGAATAATTTAACTTTGTTATTTACTAGTTTCAAAATCATCAATGATGTTGTAAAAATAAACGAATTTTGTTTTACATGCACCGTACATATAATTATTTTGTCTTAAATACATAGTTCTATTACAATAAATGTATAGGCCGCACACTGTATGTACTTTAATAGCCCGAGTTACTATTTATGAATATACGTGATGCCCAAAAGCTTAGTTTTAGAACTTTTATGTGGAATAATGCTATGATACATAGTTTTTGTGTTAAGTTTTTTGAAATTACAAATTGTTTTTCTGCTGACTCCTATGTATATATCTATATCGTAGGCTGATAGTTAGTAGTAGATAGTCGAATTAATTCTGAACGGTAAAGCCAATAAATAATGAAACTTAAACCACAATTTAAATCCATTAAAAATGTGTCATTTTAAACGTTTGTTCCAGGCCATATGGTTGCGACGGTGCGCACGCGGCTGCGCAGTACTTCTCGAAGTCATGCGCCCCTGGCGCCCTCAGCAGCGAGTATGTGGACTCGGGGACGGTGCCTCACGACAACTTGTGCCATCTCTGTCATGGAGCGTCTTTCCGGTATGATTTTGATTCTAAAATATAACCTGCTAATTATAAATTGAAGATCCATCCATCCAGAATTCATATAAATACAGAAACATTTTATAAAAAGCCAACATAATTTAATGTCGTCAAAAATAGTAGAGAATCAATAAATACGTATAAATACATATGTTTCAAGTGGAGAAATAGCATGATAACTTGAGCCTTTTTAATAATTGTATAAAGAGTTATGTTATGATAAAATTTGCCCAGTGTTCTTTCTAAACATAGTTATCTAACAAATAGAATTTGTTTTTCAGCCGCTGTAGACGCGACGCCAGCGAAGATTACTTTGGACACGTGGGTGCGATCCGGTGTATGGTGGAAGGTGGTGGCGATGTTGCCTTCGTCCGTCACACAGCACCGGCTGAAGTGGCCGGGGGGCGAAGACGCGAATGGTGGGCCAGGGATCTACTTGTAGACGATTTGCAACTCATGTGCCCTGATGGTGAGTTATGCCTTATTATGTATACTAATATTATATAGCTGAAGAGAATAGTATATCACTGTATTCACTAATCTCACTGGTTCGAATTGAAATATATTTTTTGTTCGTTAGAGCACTTATCGAGGAAGGCTTATGTTCTAAAACATCAGATGGAAATGGGAGAGATTTTTCATCTATGTGTGCTTCTGTAGAGTGCGCTGCGAAAACGATTTAATAAATCAAAAACTATGTATCACAGATTTCTCTTTATATCATCTGAAAAATGTCCGTGACGCCTATAGATATATTTCAAGATTAATGAACAAGAACTGCTTCATGGTAATCAAATTTGGTCGAAATACTTATACGGGAAAATAGTTATTATCATGTTAATCAATATTTAAATGATAAAAATGCTTGGGGTGTGGAGGAACCTGCTCTTACAAGGAAAAATATGTTGTGTGCTAAAAGTAAATCAAGAATGTAAAATGAAACTTGGCGATAAAAGGAGTGACGGCGAGTTTATTGCCAGTTCTTCTCGTTCGTTCTACGCCCTTGATTTGAGAACTGATAGTAAATGTAAAGTTAGATTCTATAATTATTTTGTGACGTTCATAAGTGTACATACATAATAAATGATTTTTGACTTTGACTTTGAATAACGTTTGCCAGTTCAGCTAGTAGATAACCTTTAAATATTATTTCTAACTATTAGAAGTATATGGTTGCTTAGTTCATAAAGCAGGAACAAACTAATTGTCCCACACAGAAATAAAAATTTTCACGTACATAAAAAAAAATGGGATATACTCGTATTTTGATATATTTTCCTGCTTTTTCGCAGGTACCCGTGCGAAGGTCCACGAATATAAACATTGCAACTTGGGCAAAGTGCCCGGTTCCGTACTGATGGGGCGAGCTAACCACACAGAGCTTGATACCTTCTCAAACCTTATGTTATATGCTCTACAGCTGTATGGAGCTACTGTCAACGATGATTTTAGGTATGTAATTAAGGGATAAATGTTGTTGGGACTTTGTGCTTCCTACATCTTAATTGACCTTAAGCTTAGTTGTTAGCTGACTATAGCTACACATTGCTGCTATTACACCAAGGAACACTTCGAATACTCTATTTAGATGGACGTCACTAGTTTACCATCGACATTTACACTTATCCCAATAATATATTTAAACTTATTACTATGTAAGATAAGTAAAAATTCACCCAAAAAAAGTATTTGTATACAAAATTTGGACCTTAGAGAAAATCTAAAAATATGCTTAATATATTTACGAAGTTTTTTTTTAGTTTCAGCATGTTCTACTCGAAACCTCCCTACGCTGATTTGATATTCAGTGACGCAGCCGTCCGCCTAAAGCCCTTGCCACACAACAGACGTTCCGCAGAAGTAATAGCGGGCACGTCTCTACCGCGCGCGGCCCGCATCATCTCGTGTGACGCGCCACAAGCCTCATATTATATAGCTTCGGACCCGGACTTCCTCTCCAGTGCATATAAGTGTGGTATCGTGGGGCATTTGGTAGCGATTTCTTTATTCTTCATAGCTCTATTGAGATAATTTACTTACAATTTAAGACGTGATACCCTTTTTGATTATTTGGCAGCATTTTTTTTTATTATTACATTAAGGAAAACCAAATGAATACAAATTTCAGGCCACTTGGCGATTTTCGAAATATATATTTCGTATATTTATGTAATATGTTAAGATAATGCAAAAGCCCATTTAAAAGATATGGATGGAAGTAGATTACAAAATACAAGGATAGTACATTAAAATCAAACATTTTTACGGTTTAAAATGCGAAATATATTAGCAACCCGACGTTTCGGCCGTAGTTAAAATGAGTTAAGTAATTTATTTTGGGTTTTAAACAGTTAAAAATGTTTCATTAAAAAACACAAAAAGTTAATCGCAAAGTTAAATTCATCATACTAAAAAAACACTGCTAATTCATAAATTTATTACGATAAATACAGTTAGTATATGACAATTTAGCTGTTATATGAAAATATTGAGTGTGCGTACTAAATAATTTACATATGCCATAAAATATACTTGAATTAAAGGTCACTATGTAAGAATCTAACTTATACTGTACTTCTTTAAGTAGGTACTTACAGAGCATTTATAATAAAAGAAAGACCTAAAGTAGTGTATTACACATTTTATAGTTTTAAGAAATTGTGTACTATAAGTATGACTACCTTGTGTTATATAGACATATTAGGTTTTAAGATAAACAATTATACATAATGCAGCTTGTACGAATCTCACAATTTACATTTGAGTATATATACTTTTTAGTATGCGACATTAAGAATTCACACTGTACACTAATTTGTACAATATATGTGGCAGCAAAATGAGTATGACAATATTTAAATTTAGTCATATATTCAAATAAAACACTTAACGGTTTAAAAAAAGTCAAAAGTGATATGCTAGTGACAAGCAGATTTGACTTTGAGGTTAAGGACACGTGACCACGGCTGCTGCATCCAAAACGTCGTGTTGTAGTTAAAATACATAATTAAACTAGTTTAACCAATATGTTTCGCGCTTTAAACCGTCTAAAGTGTTTTAATTAAATGTGTACTCGCGTTAACTACAGACACTGGTTCGTCAAACGAGTATATTCCAACTGTAGACATCAATATCTACTTAAACATTTTAATCAAGTGATTATTAACTTAATTCTGTCCTATAAGTGCCTGTACTTTAGACATATGTAGCACATAATTTATTTTATAAGTATGTAATGTATATCCGTCCCTTTTTTACAGCAATCCTAGAAATAAAATATTTTAAGATTTAAAATTTTATTATTGACAGCAGCTCACAAAAATATGTTCTTATAGCATTCAAAACCAGCAGGCAACTCTTCAAATGTTTTCATAACACTTCTCAGATCGGGTCGTGCACAGATTATCCTTGTCGCTTTGGTTTGACACTCACCAGAGCTATTTATTTGGGATGCATGCTCCCTCCATTTTCCGAAAATACAATTTGATTTTGACACCTCACTCTCGATATACGGAACTAGGTTGTTACACTTCGGGGTCTTTCTCGCGCAGAGCCACAAAGCCTTCCACGAGAGATATCGGAAATGATTGATACAATACTTGAAGAGAGAATCCTTCAATTTATCCCGTAATAACACATCTATCATTGCGTTACACAGTTTCACAGCGACTTGTTGTTTGTAAAGAGATAGATAATTCAACATCTCGCTCTCATTACACAATATAGATAAAATCGTACAGAATTTATTTGCGGAGATACACAGGGTCATAAAAATTTGTCTCCATACAATTTCCTCGCCGGATCTAAAGTTGAACAAAAGGGGATTGATAACGACGCCGGTCCGGCCAATTCGCCTCTTCAAAAACGTATTTATATCTTTGATAGATGAAGTAAATTGTATTTTATAACATATAGGACCCGTATAAATATTACTAGCTCTGTTGACGAGTAACGTTTTCGTGTTATAGGTATATCCTAGAAAATTAACATCCTCAGTGAATTGTATGCCTTCGTACTGAAAATTTGCAGCGGTCTTACTGTAGTTTACATTTTCATATCGCGATAGAGCTTTGAGAAATGAATATGCGTCCAATACGCTATCCGTAATGTACAAGTAATCGTCTACAACTCTCACAAAAAGTTTTAATTCGTCGGCAGAGGTTCTTAAGTGGTGAGAGAAGTATAATTTATCAAAGTGCGAATAATATACTTCGGACAAAGCCGGAGAATAGACATATCCCTGGACCAGGCCGAGTTTCCATTCATATATCGCAGAACCGACTCTCACGAGTAGAGGCTTCTGAAGTTCTTTACGCAATTCCTTATAATGAACGGCGAATTTATTCTTTAATTGTAGCGGCTGATCCGAGTTTTGAAATCCCGCCATTTTCTTCGTTATTATGCTTAACAGCAGATTTCTTTTAACCGACCCAAAAGCATTACTCAAGTCTGCTTTCACGAAATACAGTTTGGGTTGTTCCCTTCGTAGCCAATTTGAATGTAACACGGAAAATAGTGATTCTAGTTTATCTTTCCTTTCTCCGTGCAAGGTTTTTAAAAACGCTAGCCGTTCCTTGATCTTATATTTCTCAAAAGTTTTCATTGAACCAGATTTGTATCGGACTATCGGCCTTACTTCATTTCTCGGCTTGAGAACTAGATGGAGTCTTGGAACAGCATTTCTCACGAGTTTTATCGATGCCCGCTGCTCCCGTCCAAATTTTCTCTTCGATTTCTTACCTAAACTGTAAGACTCGCATTTAGATATTATGTTTTTATGTATCATTTTCGATATTTCCTTATCATAAAAACTCTGCCATTGATTTTTCCAAAAATAATGGAGTTTATTCTCATGCGCATCTATTTTACAAGTGGTGACATAGAAATTGAGGCATATAATCGCAGATAAAATATTTTTAAATACCCACAACAGTATTCTTTGCAAGATATTATGTGCGATCATCTTTTCGTATGATCGCCAAGGGGGCACATCGAAATTCCAAGTTCTCGTAAGACTATTTAGAATAAAATGTTGTTTTCTCATACTGAACACAATTATTTTCGTACATTTACTAAATATCTTTGCGTTGTGATTGTTTCCGAAGAACGATTGTGGTATAATTTTATTAAGGCAAGCTAAGCATCCAGTAGCAACTGCATTTTTATCGACAGCTTTCAGTGTTGTGTTTCGGGTTGTGTTCATATCATTAAAATATTGTCTGAAATCTTGTTTACTATTCTTCGAAATGTTCGCCCCGATTTCATTTAACATTTCTCGAAATTCAGTAGGTAGTTGACTCACCAAATGTTCATCTTGTATAATCCTACGAACCAATACTTCACTTCTTCTACACGTAAGTAATTTTGTATCAAATGTATTACCGAAAGTTCGAACATTTTGCTTGTTACAAAAAAAATATGAAAAGCAAACTGGTGAATTATCCATGATAAAATAACTACGTTACAACTAATCTATCGTAACCTTTTTAAAAAATACTATAATGTGTACACGTATTTCCTTTAGGCTTCTATAAAGCCGACTGAGTTAAAAACATTCCAAATTCAAATTTGCGCCGACTTGTTTTGACATGCGCGCTTTAAGTAACGGATGAAATTCGGGCAAGTTACGACGGTTACGGCCAGCAATAGATTGACCGTTGTGTTTCAGTGGTGTAATCGTGAGGTCGGGAGTTCGATCCGCGTCATTGCCGATTATTTTTATTTTTTGATGTACATTCTGGCATGTGCTTACCAATGAGGTGAGACACCCATGCCCATATGCATGTTTTGAAACCGAAAATATTATTTTTGCTAGCATAAACAATTAAAGCTTAAGGGAAGAAACGGGACGTTTGAAAGGGTTAATGATAATGCTAAGATAATTCATACTTTTATTATCATTACTTTTTTAATATTTATTTTTATGAATTTTAATTTATTGTACTAAGTAATCTTACTGATTACTTTTAATATCGTTAGATAAGAACACAGATATCGTTATTAATAGTCGACAGTTGTTTTATCGGTCAGTCGAATGTAATCTTTGTAGTTAAACATTCTGTCTTTTATAATTTTTAATATAAATGTATTAAATGTCTAAATAATAATAAGATAAATCTGTAAAGTCCATAAAATTCTTTATTACGTACTTTTTATGTGTGTATGTATACCTATATCTACATCCCAAAACTTTTAAAGTTGTCTAAAAGAGATTTTTATTTGAGAAATGGAGACAGCCAGACATCCTTACGACACCATTGTAATTGGGCTTGGCTGCGCTGGTGTTGCAGCTGCTTCCGCCTTAGCCAAAGCAGGAAATAAAGTGTTGGCACTGGAAAGTAATGGAAGAATTGGTGGACGAGTTCAGACAGTGATTAGCCCATCTAACTCCGGCGTTATTGAGTGGGGGGCAGAATGGTAATACAAATGTATATTGTTAATAAATAAATGCAAAAACCGACACCTTAACTAACTAAATAAATAATAACCAACATATAATTTCAGGATTCATGGTGCAGACAACTTTATAAATTCGATTTTAAAAAAGCACAACGTTCTTGTGCTGCCACAAAGTCTGGAAACGATGACTCTGCGCTCTGACGGTAGTGTTGCAACACCAAATTCCTCTAAAAACTCCTCATTTTTCGACCTCTTTGAAATCGGACAACGACCAGAAACCAATGAAGAGTTGCTTTGCTGGCACGGGTATGGATATAAAACCTTATTACAAATTATGTTGGTAAGTATCATTCTATTGACGCAATGTAGATAAGGATATTTCAAAATACTGCACTGTATTTCAGAATACTTACAATAATGGCCCGGGACTACCGAATCTTGACGTCGAATTAAAAACCATGGTCTTTCGAATAGTATGGCCAAGAGATGGTAGTGGGAACGTGGAAGTGCACTGTGCTACCAAAGTGTATATAGCTAGTAACGTCATTGTAACTACACCTCTAGGCTATTTAAAGAAAAAGTAAGGTATAGTCCCGCGTCTGTCACCATTAAATAATTGTTATCTGAGACGGACGGCGTTAAGCTATGTCAAATGTACGGAGTTGGTTCAGTTCCTTAAAAAAAATACAAATACCGAACGCCGATTTCCAATAAGGTTTATAACTTTATTTGCACCCTAGTCCTCGTGCGCTTGAAGGGGTCTAGAAACTATTAAATAAATAAATAATATAAAGTTAATTATTCCAAAATGTATGGGTAATTCAGTCAAAAAGTTTTATTAAATTAATAATTTCTTTATAGCCACAAAAACTTTTTCAACCCTCCACTGCCTAAAAAAAAGGTAGAAGCTATCCAAAATATAAACACCGGTACTATAAACAAGATCGTTATTAAGTTCAATGAGCCGTGGTGGCCGAAAAAGCCATCATTTTTTAAATTTGAATGGACAGATGATGACGTGGCAAAAATACCTCTTCAAGATTCTTGGATTACACAAATTTTCGGGGCTAGCAGCCCCTCAGGATGTCGAAAATCTCTTATATTATGGGTGAGAGGAACTGCTGCTGAAAGAGTAAGTATTAAATAAAAACATTAACGTTTACGCGTCGAAAAAAGAATAAAATGAATAAAAATTCAAGGTAATCTCTCTCATTGTGACATGCGATAAAATGTCGCTGTGTAGTCGATTCATTTTTTAATAAAGAAATCCATTCACATTCTTAATGTCGATCGTAATTTCAGGTCGAAAAGATGGCTGAGCACATATTAAGACAAACTTGTATGAAATTACTCAAACGATTTTTCGGAAAGATCAGTACCACTCAAAACCCTTGGATTGTACAATGGTAATCAAAATTTATGGATAAGTAAGCCCGACGTATTAGAATAATATTTATTTGTCTTTGTTATGAGATGCTACGTATATAAACAGAGTATCTTTTACTCAAAAAAAGCTGAAATCCCAACATTGGGAATTGTTAATTGTCTGATAAATAATACTATGTCTTAAATATCGTTAGCTTCTCTTACTGGTTAGTAAATATTTTGTTATATGTCTTATATTAGTGTACTTTTCAGTACAACATGGTCGTCATCATTTAATATGGGAGGCAGTTATTCATTTGAAAGTTATGATACTGCCTACACTCGTGGTAGGTCTGATCTAGCGGAACCTTTAGTGGATGCTACAGGAGAACTTCGCGTTCTGTTTGCCGGCGAAGCTACTCATTCGACAAAATTCTCCACAACACATGGTGCTATTGAAACTGGTCTACGAGAAGCAAGAAGATTAGTATCTAATTTTAATGTGGAAATGTAGACTCGAATTTTCATGAAAACATGGGTCAAGTATTACATTTTTATTTTTAGATGTTCAAACTTTTATCATCTGTGTTTTCTTTTTGGAGTCTAGCGTATATAATTATTAATCTGTCTATGTTTTTTTTTTTATGTAAAGTGTCAGTTGACATCAAAATATTTGGCGCCTATATTAGATAGTATCTACTAAAAATAATTAATATGACATAAATAAGTACATATATCAATAAATCTTCATGATTGAAAATAAAATATACGCTACGAGTGTAATCTATATTTCATCTAATTGAAGTAATTAGTACTAAAAATTAACTTAATATGATGATGCATTCTTAGGTTCTTACGTATATAAACCTTGTTTTTCATTTTGTCTTATCATTTATGAAGAAAGATGTTGTAAGAACTATGGATACCTACTGTTATCTCTACAAATAATTTATTTAGAATAACCAAGTCAAACGTCAAGTGCAAAAATGTCCAAGTGTACCTTTGATAATTTAATTAAAATATTTAAGACCAGCTTTTCGGCTGTTTTACCAGAACAGCTAATAAGAAACTCATTGAAATACAATTTGCATACTGAACAATTGAGTGTGTTAGGTCACCATCACAGTCTGAAAGATAAAAATGTTTTTGTAGTTGGCACTGGAAAAGCTGTGAAAAATATGGCTCAAGAGATAGAATTTATATTAGGATCCAAAATAAAAGGTGGTTATTTAAGTGTTCCTGTGGGAAGTATATCTGAATTTAATTACAAAAGTCACCTAAAATATTTAGAAGGCGCAAAGAATAATTTACCTGATAAAGATTCTGAATCAACTAGCAGAAAAGTGAAGGCTTTGGTTTCAGACCTAGATAAAAATGACTTTCTTCTTGTATTGATATCGGGTGGAGGTTCTGCTTTACTACCTTTACCTAAAACTCCTATTACCCTCCTAGAAAAAACTAACTTGATTAAGAATCTGGCTAATGCTGGTGCCGACATTAAGGAATTGAACACAGTTAGGAAACAAATATCAGATTTAAAAGGTGGCCAGCTAGCTATTCAGGCCCACCCTGCTCAAATTGTAAGTCTAATATTATCTGATATAGTTGGAGATCCATTAGATTTGATTGCTAGCGGTCCAACAGTCCAAAATCAGGATTCACCAAATGCTGCAATAGATGTTCTTAAGAAATATTGTCTGTTTGAAAATATTCCAACTTCTATAAAACAAGTGATTGAAAAAACAGACTCCGATGTTTTTCCTGTAGAAAATGTACACAATTATGTTATTGGTTCAAATAAAATAAGCATAAATGCAGCAGTAAATGAAGCAAAATCTTTAAATTACACACCTATTGTTCTGTCTCATAGTGTTATAGGCAATGTTAAAGATGTAGCAGAACATTATTATGAACAGGTGAAAACCATTTGCAATTTTAGTAAAGGAAAAATAGATGCGAGTAATATGTTACCCCATTTACTTGTAGAGAACTTAAGATGTGAGAGTGTCAACAATATTTGTTTAATTGCTGGGGGTGAAACCACTGTAGAAGTTAAGGGAACAGGTACAGGAGGTAGAAATCAACAACTGGCCTTAGAATTCTCAATGCTTTTACATGAAAACAAAGAGTATCTGGCTGATCATGAGATATTCTTTTTAAGTGCAGGCACTGATGGTATAGACGGTCCAACAGATGCAGCTGGAGCCTTGGGGTACATACATTTAGTGTCAGATTCTGAATTACAAGGCCTTAACATAAGAAGTTACATGGACAACAATGATTCTTATAATTTCTATAAGCAATTTAGTAATGGCCAATTCCATATTATGACTGGCCATACAAATACAAATGTTATGGACATTCATTTAATACTAATTAGAAGAAAATAAAATAAAATATATTTCGAAAACTGGGTTTATTTATACAGCTGGTTTTAAAAATAAATTAAAATTAAAAAAAAAAAAAAATTAATCTTGTTTTTCTTTTCATTTGCTAACTTTCTTTTGGCCGCATCTAAAACAGCCTTTTGACATAAACCAGCAAATTTGTCCTTTTTCTTTTTGTTATTATTTATTTTTTGTGGAGTATCCTTCTTCAAAGTATTATTGTCATTTCTTAAGGAAAATATTTCTGATGCATTACTATACACGTTAATTGGTTTCTGTGCCTTGGTTTTACAAATTTTGTTTTCTATAGGAATTTGCTTCTTATCTGACTGGGATGACGTTGTATTGTCATCATTACATTTACTATCAATTATGTGTTTATTTATGTTAAGTTTTGGTATCTGAATAACTGTAACGTTTCCACAAAATGAACATATCCTTTCCTAAAAGACAGCACAATAAAATTTAGGTTTTTAAAGTACAGATTTCAAGTATTTAATACAAATAAACTATACTTACCAGTTGCTTACTATTTAATAAACTATTCTTTACTTTGGACTTCTTCCTTCTTTTTTGCCTTTTACTCAATTTTATTGGCTTTATCTGAAATACGGATAATATATTTACTATCTCTCCTTAAATACCTCTTTCATATAAGCTTTTCTATAATACAGACCCTGTTCTTTGTATCTCGTGTCCATTCTAAACGGCAATGGTAACATCTTCCTTTCCTTAATCTATTTCGATTTTCTGCTAATGTTAAACGAGGACATTGTAACAAATAGTGACTTTTTAAGATATCGTGTGTTTTATTATTCGAGTCCTTTAGAAGTGCGGCGGCTTTCTGAAATAAAGCTATTTTGCTTTCCTCCATGGCTTGTACTATATTTTGTACTCGTTAAATCAATCAATCATCCACATGTTTATCAGCGTAGTTTTTTTTTTTTTTTATTTACTACCATGGTGGCTTGTCTTCCAGCATCTTAAACAACGAAGGTTTTATGTCACAGTATATTATTTATCTGTTATTAATAACATCCTGTCAAAACTTCCCGCCAAATTTAAGTGATAAATGTCAAAACTAGCCAATGTGCGTCGCAAATGCTTCGAATTACACTTGCGAAAAGTTTTGTACTGTAACTCTTTATTTATAAAAAAATGCTTAAACGTTTATTGTAATTTCTAGTTAAAACATTAAAACCCACCGAAATAGTGATAAAGTTAAATCATTCTTTACAAGTATAATAAGTAATAATGGATGTTGCCGATACATACGCAACACAGAGTCAAGTTAAGGATGAGGTCGGGGTACGGTGCCAAAAACTTTTTCAAGACTTTCTAGAAGAGTAAGTACTCATTACAAGTATTAGTATTGTTCATATTGATTCTTAAATGTTGATTAAAGGCACATTACGTGCAATTGCTCGAAGTGAGTAAATTATGTAAACAAAACATTTTTTAGTTTCAAAGAAGACCACGAGTTAAAGTACGAAAAGCCGGCTAAAGAATTACTTAAACCCGAATTAAGTACGCTAGAAGTAAGCTTTGATGATGTAGAAAAGTATAACCAAAATCTTGCCACAACAATCATTGAGGAGTATTACAGAATATATCCGTTTTTGAATCAAGCTATTTTAAATTATGTACTGAGTTTGGCCGAGAGTGGTATGAAGAAGGATTTACAAGGTAAAGAGTGCTATATCTCGTTTGTGGATGTTCCAACGCGGCATAAAGTAAGAGAGTTGACAACTACGAAGATCGGCACACTTATAAGAATATCTGGCCAAATCGTGAGGACACATCCTGTACATCCTGAATTAGTGCTGGGCACATTTGTTTGCTTGGATTGTCAGACAGTTATTAAAAATGTGGAACAACAGTTTAAGGTGAGTTGATAAAGTTTCTATTATAACATAATCTTCATAGATGTTTATACAATAATTGATCATTAAATATTATTCAGGTGTATATGAATGTGCACAGCCAAAATGGTTCAACAGTACATCCTGTTTATATAGTATATGATAGAGGTATTCAACCTTCCATCAAGTGAGCCTCGTGCTTGTCTAGTTTCCTTTGTTAAATACATTTTTGTATATGAAAATCTGAAGATTTTATTTATAAAGTCTGACTGTAAGACTTAAATATTTTATTTTATTGTAATGTATTAATTTCCAGTACACAATACCAACCATATGCAGAAACCCAGTGTGTGCAAATAGACGCCGATTTATGCTTGATGCAGACAAATCAGTTTTTGTTGATTTTCAAAAGATAAGGATACAAGAGACACAAGCTGAATTACCCAGAGGATGTATACCAAGGTCTTTAGAAGTCATACTCAGAGCTGAAGCCGTAGAGTCTGTACAGGTATGAAAGATATTTCTAAAATATATATAATATAAATGAATTGTTTACTTATCTACATAACCAGATTATATATTTGATTGAGTTAGATACAGAGGTTACACCAGTGATCATTCTGTTTTATCTATGCCTGGTATACAGAATTTGGATTTCTACTAATACAGTTTTTATTGTCGTAGGCTGGTGACCGTTATGATTTTACAGGGACCCTCATAGTTGTACCAGATGTGGGTTCCCTATCTATGCCTGGTGCTAAGGCAGAGTTGACCATTCGTACAAGACAAGCTAATGAAGGGCAGATGGAGGGGATCAAAGGGTTGAAGGCTCTGGGAGTTCGGGAGCTGCATTACAAGTAATTTCTTGCTTTTAGATATGAGAAGAAAATTAAATAATAAATATACATATCTTATAAGTTAATTTGTATTGGAAACATCTAGCCTGCCTAGTGCCTCCATTTATTGTTTAAATATATTGTTCAATTCCTTCTTTTTATACATTATATTGTCCCTTATATGATACCCCTTGTCTTGGTTAAACAGTTATTAATGTAAATATGTTTTTAGAACAGCATTTTTAGCATGCAGTGTGCAAGCTACATCACGCAGGTTTGGTACGGCTGATTTAGCTACAGATGACCTAACCACAGAAGATATGAGGAAACAAATGACTGATAAAGAGTGGGATAAGGTATGTGGTATTATAAGAGTTGAGTATTTAAAAAAAAAACAGTTAAACACATTTTTATATTGAATACCTATTTCAAAAGTTTTAGATTGTTATTATCAACTGCTTTTAAAGTCCTTATGTAGTTATCTAACTTATATAATTATTCTATCCTTTTATTAATTCTTTGGCACTGGATGGGCAGTAAAACTTGGTAACTGCTTGTTTGTAAACATAATTTTCATCATAAAGAACCAATGGGTAAGGTAAAATCAGACAACACTTAATATTTAATCAATCATGGTTTTATAAGCCCTTTAATAAGTAATTTGTTATATAAGATATAGTTTACACATTTAAATTCGTAATAGCTTTGTTTCCTTCATAGGTGTATGAGATGTCAAGAGATCGGAATCTTTACAACAATTTGATAGCAAGTCTGTTTCCTAGTATCCATGGTAATAATGAGGTGAAGAGAGGAGTACTGCTTATGTTGTTTGGTGGTGTCGCCAAAACTACTATTGAAGGTACAAACTGTGACAAATCATTAATTGGACATAAAATACAATAAATGTGTATTTTTATGCATTTTTTATTTAATAAGGTATAATGTAGTGTTAATTATCATATTTGATTATAAAACGTCAGAAACGACAGTACAGAAAATATGGCCCATTACTGAATGGGTCATATTTTCTGAAAGAAGATTTAAGGCTGAATCACTATTCAGTTTCTATAAGGCTGTTCTTTATGTACCACGATTAAACCAATCATGTTTACACTTTAACGGGTTAAAAAGCGAAATATATTAGATAATCTTATTAAAAATTATGAAATATAACTGCGACTCGATGTTTTGGATGCTTTGCAGTACCCGTGGTCGCGTGGGGACTAAAGTAGAGGGTGCCTCTAATGTCAAACTGATACGCTAGCGCCATCTGTTCAGTCGTAAACCAACTTGCAGAATTTATTAATATATTTTGCGTTTTAAATCGTTTGAGAGTTTTGTTTAGGTCGCGTAAACAACATACATAAATCATTTTTTAAACATGCTTTTTTGAGATGCTGTCTCTGAGTGAGTTTTGTTAATGTAGGCACACGTTAAATATTTCTACTATAGAATATTTTTCAATTTTTAGAATAAGTAACTACAGTGGCCATAAGGTCAAATGTATTTATAAATCATGTAAAATTATTGTAATTTTACATAGTGGAAACATATCATGATCTTATTGTCGATTATTATTCGTTTTAGGAACTACCCTCCGTGGCGACATCAATGTGTGCATAGTCGGTGACCCGAGTACAGCTAAGTCGCAGCTCTTGAAGCAAGTGAGCGAAATTGCACCACGGGCGGTATACACAAGTGGTAAAGCGTCTTCAGCCGCAGGTCTGACTGCAGCCGTCGTGAAGGTATACTAAAATTGTATAAACTACCCTACAAAATAAATATTTAAAAATATGTTTATATACTTATGTCGGAGAAAAATAGAAAATGGCGGTTAAGCATCTTTACTTCGTTACAGGATGAAGAGTCATTTGACTTTGTAATAGAGGCTGGAGCTCTGATGTTGGCTGATAATGGTGTTTGTTGTATTGATGAGTTCGATAAGATGGACCCTGGAGACCAGGTTGCTATTCACGAAGCCATGGAACAGCAGACCATATCTATAGCCAAGGTAAAGGAAATTTAACATAACTCACTGTTTCGTCTCCTTGTCCATTGTAGGAGATTAACAAAGAGACTGAGAGAGCACTATGTTAAGGAATATATATTTTTTTTAAATATGATAGAGCGACTTCAGGGTTTTATCATCTGTCGACGGTGGTAAGTGACCCGGACAGAATTTTGATATTTCTACCATCCATTTAATATCCAGATTTCCGGCCGAGTATCAGAAAATATATAAAATCATTATGATCATTCCTGATGGGAATCGAACCCACTATTCTACTATCCGTATTTAGTAAGTTATACATTGCGTATTGCCTACTAAAAAAAATAGTCATTTCAAACCACAATAGAATTCTAATCTTGTCCGTGTCACGCTTTGTATTGTTTCTTTTATTTAATTTTTAATGACGAAATGTATGACAGGCAGGTGTGCGGGCAACGCTGAACGCGCGGACGTCAATCCTCGCCGCTGCCAACCCTATCGGTGGCCGATACGACCGGGCCAAGTCGCTCCAGCAGAATGTGGCACTCAGCGCACCTATTATGTCCCGTTTTGACCTTTTCTTCATCCTTATTGACGAGACTAGCGAAATGGTAAGGCGTTAAAGAAAATATTAATTACTGGGTGATATTAGTAGAATGATTTTAATGAAATTATATATATACGTTTGTTAGGCCTTGGAATATGTTTTTATCCACATATACTTTTGCCTTTTAATAATAAAAACAGCATATGTTAAAATAACGTTTGCCGGGTTAGGTAGTTTTTTTTTTGTATAAAAGCAATACATGCGATACAGGTATGAAAAAGAAGTTTCTTTCTCTTTCGCCAGGTGGACTACGCGATTGCTAGAAGAATCGTAGATCTGCATTGCAATAAAGAGGAGACGTACGACTGCGTGTACTCGAGAGAAGATTTGCTGAGGTACATCGCTTTTGCGAGGTCTTTCAAGCCAATTATCACAGAGGTATGATATTTAAACACTTGACTTAACATTATCAGTCGTAACTTTGTGTCACATTTTATTTAATCTTTTTTAACGGTTAAGGTTGAAATTACATTGCGCGATAGATGTAACAATAAGTTGAAAACATTCTATGATGATGTAGGACTCGGTAGCTTAATTGGTAGAGCAAAAGCACGGAACGCTGACGATGCCGGTTCAAGTCCTGCCCGAGTCTTTTAACGGTTCAAAACGCGAAATGTGTTTTCTCATGACCACAACTGCTGCAAAGCAACCGAAACGTTTTTTCATACTGTTTGTCCCGGGTCAGTAAACAAAAAGTCATTTATAAAGAGACAAAATTGAAATGTAATATAATTCGCGATTTAAACCGTTAAAACTGTTATATTTGATCAAATGCCTTTATTTAATCAAAGTTTAATCGCTTCTTAAACTCGTATATTTCAGCTGATAAATAACTTTTATGCTTTTCCGATTTCTAGGAGGCCGGTAAAGTGCTAGTAGAATATTACACAGTGCTTCGGTCTAGAGATGGAAGCGGTAGCGGTTCAGGGTCCTGGCGCATCACGGTACGACAGCTCGAGTCCATGGTGCGACTAGCTGAAGCCTTGGCGAAGATGCACTGCAGTGGCCAAGTCAGCACCCAACATGTCCACGAAGCTTATAGGTAACTTACAAAACTAATTTGCTTAAGAGTTTTGTATGGGTAAATAGAAAAAAAAACGGTAACTAATTGGACCAACAACATATATCTAGCAAAGGGGTTTAGTTAAAAAATTTATAGAAATACATTACACAAACCAGGGGACTTTTATTAATGACAAAGAGTTTTGTTTCTATTCTTTTAGTTTTCTTATACTTAAAATAACTTGATACAATTTATATGCTCTTTCAGACTACTCAACAAGTCCATAATCCGTGTCGAGCAACCAGACATTCACTTGGAGGAAGAAGACCCACAGTATGAGCCTAATATGGACGTGGACAATGACACACAGACTACCGCAGGTATTATGAATCATATGTAGGATGTACAAATTGTAAAATTTACCATAATACTAGTATATCTACATCCACAAGGTAATAAGAATTTGATGTCCATCAGTAGCCTAGACATTATGGAAATCGGGCTTTGGACTAAGTCTAATGAAGTCTGTCTGACGCTATTTTAACTACCTACTTGATACCTGATTTTCAATATTAAAATTTAGCAAAATTTTCTTTTATTCCAAGTAGAACGTGGATGAAGTGAAATAATAATAAAATGTGTATTTCTGTTATCAGCAAGCGATCAAGTCAACGGCGATTCTGCTCCCAAAAAGAAGCTCACCCTGTCGTTTGAGGAGTATAAATCCCTTAGCAACATGCTGGTAGTTTTCATGAGGAAAGAGGAGGCGGAGGCAGAAACTAGAGGTATAGTTATTTATCACTATTTATAAATGGACTAAATATTAAATCAAAATATGCATGAAATATAACTTTTTAGGGTTCATTTCTTTATGACTGTTCTTTTAACGGCCTTTAATTCCTAGTAGCAACGTACTTATAATCAACGGGTCGTAGCTTCGATTTATACTAAGTTTTATTTGTTTCTAAAATCACGGAAAATTAAATGATTAGTTCAATTAAATAGTAATTATTGTTTACAGGCGAAGAGAGTGCGGGTATGCGCAAGAGTGCAGTTGTGAGTTGGTATTTGGAGCAGCTGGTGACTCAGGGGCAGATAGAGACGGAAGATGATTTACTTGAAAGGAAGACGCTCGTTGAGAAGGTCATTGACCGGCTCATGTATCATGTGAGTTGATACCTGAATTTTCGTCTACAAAACACAGTGCATATATGAGGCTCTAGAGACAGAGTGACCTAATACACATGAATTTAAATAAGGAGGAAAATAAAAATGCGCTATTAACTTAGGCGAAAATAAATTCAACTGTTATTTATGCAAAAAAGTATCCTTACAATTTTCGGTCACTGTGCTCTTGCGATTATCATTTTTAGACATTTTTAGCAGTTAGGCTATTCTGCCTCTAGCGGCCTCATATAACAAACTAATTTATTTAATGATAAGCTGACGCCGTAACGCGTTACGAAAAAAAAGCAATTAACCCTCCCATAAGGAACTTAAATACACTACCAACACTTAGAATATAAATTATAAAGAGAATTTTTGTTTGCTTTCAGGACCAAGTAATAATTCCTCTGTCTACCGCCGGTTTAAAAGCGACGCCGAGATCTGACCAAGAAGTTGAGGACGACCCTCTCTTAGTTGTACATCCTAATTATGTTGTTGATACGTGATTAATACAATATTTTCTTACTTGAGATTTTTATTTAGATCCAAAAATTAGACCTAATGTATGTTAGTTTAGTAAAATTAGTGCAAAGGTGGAACACCTTTTTGGCGCTAAAAATAAATAAAGCGATAAAAAAAACACTGACGATTCAAAACGCGAAATATATTATTAAAACTTAATTGAAAACAATTTTAACTACGGCTTTGAATACTTTGTAGACAACCCGGAGGAGGTCTCCCCGTGACCACGGTTATAACTACTATATTTTGCGTTTTAAACCGTCAGTGTTTTTTTTTTCAATTGCTTCGTTTATTTTTGCCGGACTTCATCTATGAACAGTGGTTCGTAACTCTTGACGAAATTATCGACATTTTTACCACCCAATTTTTTTCGAACCTACGTCCCGTTGACTTTAAGGTGTACTTAACTGCCATTACATCAACGGGGGAGTCTTACATCTTTTGCTAAACTAACATCTTTCAAACACTTTATACAGATCACTGAGATTAGCGATTTGCAATATCGCCCCAGAGTCCACAAAACTGCTGGGCGGTAGAAAGTATCGTCTTATCGCTGGAAAAATTATGTGTTCCTGTTTCCATTGTTCCGCTTTCATCACGTTCTCGTTATCGTCCGGGTTCGGCTGGGAATAGAATATCGCCGTTTGCCTACTAAATGAGTCGAAACATTCCTTCTCTGCGTCCCAGTTGACTTCGGTCACCAAACGTACTAGATACGTCGGTAACGCGCCCATAAACGGCGTGTGGCCATCTAAAATGAGAAGTTCCCACATCAATCATAATATATAAAAAAGTCAAAAAGATATTATTTAATTTTATGTCAAGAAAAAGAATGCATATTTCACATCCAATTTTATACTGGGGCAACATGCAAAAAGGAGAAATGCCCATGCTTCACCGCCGTGAGGTGTAGACGCGTCGTTAAACCACGTTAAAAGTTTTAATTTTAAAATGAAATAATTTGAAGCAAATTAAAGAATATACTAGTGTCGCAGAAGTTTGCAAGTGGTGTTCGTTTATGCGTATGCATCTCCGGAAGCCATTGTACCCGAGATCATCGCCAACGAATCAGCGCCCGCGCAGCTACTTTGTTTCGACTCTTGCCACTACCCACATTCTTTCTTTCCAATCGATTGACGTTTGAAGGCGGATTGACACGAAGCTCCACCCCCCCATTAGTGCGAGTATATCGTTAGCAACGCCCCCTCACTAATGACTTGTATTTTGGTGACACTTAATTATTCTCTATTGTTCATATGCTCCTGGTACTAAGGCGAATACAAATCTTACCAAAATAAGACGCGAAGAAAACTTACCATCCACAGTTGAAAAAGTCCGCGAATTTTATCGCGTTTTCATTTCAGTCCAAATATACAAAGCTAAAATAAGTCAACAGCGATCATCATAAAAAACATATTTACCAAGGAGTAAAGGCAGCGCCAACAGTTCCCCTTCAGCGTTCATCTCTAAAGAGAAATACTCCAGCAGCATGGCCCTTTTACTGGTTAGAAATTTCGTCATTTCTTTTGCCATTTCACGCAGGTCACCTGAAAATGTTTACATAAAAACAATGGATATAAAATGTATGGACGTTGACTAAAGAACAAAATATTCGTAAATAAAGGGCCCTTTATGATCTACAATACAAAAGAAAGACCTACAAATGAATATAATTAACTGTGACAGAAGAAAACACAAATAAAGCTGATTAAACTAGGGAAAAACGCCGGTACTATAGCTAAATAGCTATCTCTTCCAAGCAACCGCGGTGGAAATGAAAACAGTAATGAAAATGGTATACGTGACAGCAGAAATTGTACTTACTGAAACTTATAGTAACTACTAACGTACTAATTGAATTAAATTACGAAACTTGAGATAATCAGTGGGACTTCGTTGTGTATTTGAAGCAAGCGAGACTCTGTACTATTCTAATATTAAAAGGCAAATCATTGCATAATCTATTCTAGGTCTATTTCAATTCAAAGACTATTTACCAACTTCCTTCATTACATCACTATCAGCTTCTGGTGTGTTCAACCCTAAAACAAGTAGTTCCTCTAACGGCAACGGGTTCGACAGTTTTATAAGCCCGAAGTTTTGAAAGTCGTACAAGATAGTTTCATAGAACAATTCTTCACTGAAAAAATAAATGGTTGAAGTTAGTATTAAGAGATATTTAATAGAAAAAATAAATTTTCGTTTTTATAGTAAGAAATAAAAATTATTGTTTATAAGGAATAAAATTACTGTTTGGTCTAATCGTAGCAATGTATGACATGATCAACGGGTCTTGGGTACCCACCAGGTCCAATACGTTGCAAATCAATTTATATTTCTTCTGAAACATATAGTACTTCGTCTGGAAATTTGTCTATTAAATAGGTCGATACAAAAAAGACTGTGGAGTTTAATGGTTTTAGTCTGTGGATTTCCGAATATCCTAAACCAAAATAGGTTGACCGCACATCTTGTTAAGATGTCTACTGGGATATTTCACCTTCCATCAAGCGAACCTCTCCCTTCCATGAAAAAAACATTATAAGTAACTCACGCCATCCTTGTAGTATTGCACAAATATAACTTAGTAGAATGTTGTATTAACGATTTGTGACAATCTATGCACGCTATAAATATCAAATTCGCTAAAATCTCCCTCAAATTGTTGTTAACTTTTTCTTCAATAGCTACCCGCAATTGCCTGACACTCGTCAATTTCGTTTCTACCCTCTCATATACAAACTTCCTCGTTTTAAACGATTCCTTTGGATCTATATAACTTAAGTTTCCTTTATCCACATTAACATGGTCTCTCCATTTCTCTTGTCTTGCTTTTGGTTCCATTTCTATCGAATTTTCCAGTTCATCATCTATTTCATTAATCACGCCAGGTAGTTTGGCAGCTTCACCATTTATATCATTATGCAGTTCTGTTTCTTCACCGGCAACTTTGTTCGGTCCAATTACTTCACTTTCATTGTTATCTACATCCATCACCACATTCCTTTCTTTTTCTTCTTCGTCAGTTTTGGTAGCAGCTTTTTTGTCTACAGGTGAATTTTTATCAGCGATTTGAAAGAATTTATTAATCTTTTGCGTATCAGCGTTGACTCTGACCAGGTCTTTTGCGTACATTTTAGCACCATCTGTTGTCTTCTTTATTATTTCTTCAACTGCTGTAGCGCCGGGTAGCCGCGCCTAAAAATACCTTGCATTATAATTGACATATCTATATTATAATATTAGTTTTATTACAATACCTCACGTCCTAAGACTTAATTTTAGTCATATAAATAAACGATGGAATTTGTTTAACAAGTAATATAAATTAAACTAGATACTCCACGATACAATAAAAAAAAGCTTAAAATCTGAAGACGAAGGTTTTCGGTGTATGTAGATTTTGTTATCTAGCACTAGTAATTCATTAATTTACCGACATTAATATAAGTATAATATATAACAAATTATATCGTAAGCATGGAACATACACTTTCTCATAATATTTATTTATTATAATTACGATACGATACGTTCCCCCCTGACCATGGCTGCTGCAAAGCACCCGCAACGATGGGTCGTAGGTTAAAATAAATTTAAAAAAAGAACAAATATATACCGCGTTTTTAAACGAACCGTTAAAGTATTTTGTTTAACGAAAAATTTGTTAAATACAGACAGAGAGTACGAAGTTATTCTTTTAATCATTGATTACCTGCGTGTACATAACTCGTGACGAGTTACAGCTGAGTAGTTTGCTTTCAACACACGTCTTGATTTTGTCTATAATCTGTTCTTCATACAGAAATTGTACCTCGTGTTTCGTCGGGTGGACGTTAACGTCAACATTACGAGGATCTAAAAAAAATTAAGCATGTAGCGATCAATCTTTACAAACACAAATACTTAGGTCTGGCAGGATCGCTGTTTGTAATGGGATCCTACTAATATAATAAACGTGAAAGTTTGTATGTGTGGATGGATGTTTCTTGTTCTTTCACGCAAAAACTACTGAATGGATTACAATTGCACTTTCCAATAATATAGCTTATACATTAGAATAACACATAGGCTATAATTTAAAAAGATATTGTGTGGGCTGTCCAAAATATGACAATAATTATTAGTGGGTTCGAACACCACTGGGGCCAACATTGTTGACTTTACATTAAATGGCTGGTAGGATAGGAATATCGAAATTCCGTCCCGCTCACGAACCACCGTCCACAGATGAAAAATCATTCGAGTTCAAAAATAGGTCGACAGCGACATCTTGTTGGGATGTCCTATAACTAAGAAAATTCATCAAATTAACACCACGTATATCTGTCCTTTATAATAAAAAAGTAATTCTATAAATAAAACGATAAATGCTTACCTAATTCTATACTTATATATACAAACGAATGCGCGTTCTTCGGTAGATATGTAGAATATACCGCATCAATTGCTTTCCTGATAGCTGAAAACACAATAAACACAAAAAAAACATTAAAATGAACCAGTATTTAAAGACTTAGAAGTAACTACCAAAGATATAATTTCATAGTAATTACGAATATCTGTGTACTGAGTCTGAACACGAGACAGCCACATAACTGTGTCCATAAGTTATCAATAAAAAGTCCATAAACAACTTTAATTTCAACCCAGGACTTCGCTTCGCTTTTTATCACTGAATCAAGGAGGTAATAATTCTCATAACGTTTATATTAAATACTAGCTACGTCAGCGACTTCGTCCGCGTAGAAAAGGTATATTGGGCATCCATTTTTTTTATTTTTCAAGCGTCTTTAAATACATTAAAGCTATTTTAGCGACCTATTCGTCCCGTATTCTTGTTTAAGTTCAGAAAAAGATAGACATAGTGTCGCGGACATTTTTTTGTGATAATTTAAAGAGTAATTATCCTTTCATACATATTTTTGGTTATCTTGATAAATGCTCTAACCAACACAAATATACATTTTGAATTAGAACCCGTAGTTTCTGAGATTAGCGCGTTCAAACAAACAAACTCTTCAGCTTTATATTAGTATAGATATATTTGCAATTGGATACATACAAACACAATCTACCAGTCTATGGTTAATGAATAACAACAGGGCGCCCTTTTTGTTAGAATAGTTCACATTTGTTATAAAGCCGTGTACAGACATCTTCAATGTTTCGTCTTTTACTTCAATCTCTAGAAGTTCTCGAGCTATTGAATTGCCGTGGATCTGAAGCAGATATTTCGTTTTTAAACGATGTTAAAGCATCATAGTAAACATTTAAATAAAACACTTTTTAACGGTTTAAAACGCGAAATATATTATGTTATGTTAAGTTACTTAGTCCCCACGTGACCACGACTCCAAAACGTCAGGCTGTATTTAAAATACATTTTATATAAGTCAACTTATATATTTAGCGTTGTAAACCGTCAAGACTTTTCTTAAAATGCGTCATACTTGTGTAACCATACAATACTTAGTATTAGTCTATCAGTCGACTATAAAAAGAGATAATACTTCAGATAGAAATTAATAATTATATGTATATAGTGTAAAATGTTTCAAAATAAGGCAGATACATCCTTATAGGATACACATACATACTACTTTCTAGTAGTACTAGGATACTTTTATAGACAAGCATGTACAGACAGACACACAAATCCATCTCTATATATATACAATATACATATTAGTTAAACTTATATGAAACTGTCATGGGAAGACAGTCTCCACGGCTGCTGCAAACCATCCGAAACATAGTGCCGAAGTTAAAAATCATTTTGAAATAAGTTTAACTAATACATCGCGTTTTAAAGTGTTTTATTTCAATGTGTACGATTTGCGTAAACTATAGACAGTATTTGGTAGAACATGTCACAGTTTACTGCCTGTTGTGCATTCAAATGATGCCCGTATAAGATTTTTTTTATTTTTATAAAACTATTTCATTTAAAATTTTACTTATGGTAAACTAAACTGTTACAGTAATCAAAGTTACTCACAATTCTAACATTTTCTATAACAGATGAATTAATCTGTGTCTTAATGTCTGTATTTTCTCCAAATTTCTTCAAAGTGAAACCAACATGGCTGTTATGTATAGCATATCCGCCAACCACCTCCATTATATGTGTATATTCCTCATTGGCACTGCGGAGAGCCCGTTTCCTAGCAATTACATTGTAAAATAGATCTTCAACAGTTATCTGTGTGCCATTATTTCCGGCACAGGCCTTTGGTGAACCTTTCAGCTTGCTATTTTCATATGTTGCTCTGTAATTAAATGTTGGTGTTAAGTCTATGAAACTAGTGCCCAAGATTATGCAGATAGTTTTAAATCAAAATATATAACAAGTTTTAAATATTGCACAAAAATTCCTTTCCTTAAAACTAGGAAAAATTTTTCTTAATGTACTGCAAACTTACTTAAAAGCACATTTACTGTCAGCTGTTTTTGTAAGAATAGTAAGATGGGCAATATGGCTGATACTAGCCAAAGCTTCGCCTCGGAAACCATATGTACTAATGGCTTGTAAATCTTCATATTCCCGTAATTTAGATGTAGTGAACCGTTCACATACAATACTTAGATCTTCATGTCTAATGCCAGTTCCATTGTCTTGTATCTGTAATAAGCTTAGGTTTATACTGTAGTCAAGTTGGTATGAATAAAAAAATTCCAATTGGTTCTAGTTTTGACATAGTTTACTGAAGAAGCAAAGGTTTTGTGATGAAGTAACTTACTTGTAAATACTTTAAACCTCCTGCTTTTACTGTTATAATTATATTTGTAGCCTTAGCATCTAAACTGTAAAAAGGAAGTACTTAATATTAAATAGAAACCTAAACTTAAGTTTTAACAAAACTAAAGGTGTCAACTAAAACTTCATTAGCTTTAAAAAGTAATATTAGAGGCTAGAATTTAACTAAGTGCCTACTTAGAAATAAAAACACCAACCTATTTTCAATCAATTCTTTTAAAGCGTTCGCGGGTCTCTGCACTATTTCGCCGGCCGCTATGCGATTAACAACGTCTTCATCTAATTTCTTAATTATTCCTGGCTCACCCATTTTACATAAAATTACAAGATATTTAAAGTAATTATTTCTACATCGTTAAAACTAATTTGAAATGCAAAATTTCGCTTTGGGGATAAGATTTTATCGCATCGTGCGTATAGTGCTTATAATTTGTTTTTTTTTTTTCGGTATGTTTTTTTCAGCAGGAAATATTAAAATATAATTGATTATAGAAAAAAATGCATTAAAAACTTAAAAGTAAAAATCTTACAAACAAACAAAACTCAAGTTATTATTTTTATGAAGGGCCGATTTTGATTTAATGATTTTTAATCTGTGACGATCACAAACAACTGTGGTCATCGTGTCAGATTCAAATGTTTTCATTCTTTGCGAATGTGATATGCAGTATGTACTATAATTTTAAATACTCTTGGTATAAAATCTATTTTGTTACTAAATACAAATTGTGGTGTTGTTAAGCTCGAATTTTATCATACTAAGTTTCGAGCTTATTAAATAAACAACATGAGTCTCTACTTTGAATCCGACGAAGAAGAAGAGCTTGAGGATTTGCGCAAATTAAACGCAGCTATAGAAGAAGACGAAGCTGCGTCCAGCAGAACCAATTCGCGTGTCTCCTATAACACAAAGCTGTCTACTTGCGATAGCGTTCAAGACGATTTCTCAGATATCAACACTGCTATAGCACTAAACAAGTTATATGATGAAAAACTTCAGGCATTGGAAAATAAGCTTCATAATCGTTTACAGGAATGTCGGCATCGACTAAAGGTTCTGCAAGGAATGGTTACAGTCGAAAAAACAAATATTGTTCCATTTTATTATGTTGCATGTGCTAAGCCATATTTTAAAGACATAAATGGTTTTACTGCGCCAGAAAATAATGACACAAAACTAAGAAGAGAAGCTGGAATTTACGACGTATCTACTACTCTTGGCTCTGGTTGGACTCTCAGTGATAAAAAGAAATTAACAAAATTAATTCTAACCTTGTCACAAAATTGTAAAAGGCAGGAACTCAAATCAAAGTTATCAAAATTAAAACGTGAAGCTAATCAGGATACCAATGAAATATCCAGTTTAGAAGATCAAATTAGCAAAATATCTAGCATGTCCCTCAAAGAACTAGCATTACCAATTGAGGTGGATTATGATTGGTGTTATATTGCAAATAAATTGAATTTGAAACACAATCCCCAGGAATATAAAGCAATATGGAAACTATTCTTACATCCTTCTATTAACAAACAAGCCTTTTCAAAAAAAGAACACAATACATTACTTCAACTTGCCTCTAAAAATAATTTCCAGAACTGGGACTCAATTGCAAAGCAACTTAATACTAACCGCTCCCCATATCAATGTTTTGTTTACTTCCGTACACATGTAACCAACCCTTCTTCACCAAAAAAGTGGACTCCGCAAGAAGAAGAGTATTTGAAAAGGATAATAGAGTATTATAGATTGGGAAATTATATTCCATGGGCTAAGGTGGTTGGATGCATGGAAAACAGGACAAAAATACAAGTATACAACAAATATATGAGACTGTTAGAAGAACGGAAAGGGAGATTTCTGCCCGAAGAGGATGCCGTTATTTTGACATTTGTAGATAAACATGGTCCAGATTTCAAGAGAATGAAATGGTACTTACCTGGTCGGTCCATAGCACAATGTAGAGTTCGATATCAGGTACTAAGCACTAAGAGAATGTCAAAAGTATGGACTGTGGAGGAAGACAAAAAGTTACTACAATTAGTTGCAAATCAAGAGCCTCCACGAAACTTTTTCGAATTAGCTAGACATTTCAAAAATAAAGAAAGAACTCACATACGCGCAAGATACTTAACTTTAGAAAAATGGATGAAACGAAATCCTAACATTGATATAAAACTTGTTCCTAGAAGACCTGCTCGACAAATTAAACGTGGAAACAAAACTGATAATTTAAAGAAGGCCATTCTTAATTTAAAGAAAAGAATGGAGTCAGAATTGTATACAAATAAGAATAAGCAATTAAATAAAAACTCATCAGAGGATAAAATTGACGATGCTATTATAGCTGTCTTAGTAAAGGAAGAAATAAAAAGAGAAGAAAAGGAAAAGTATAAGACTTTTTTAGATTATAAAAGTGGAACTGAAGATAAGCCTATGGCAGTGCAAAACAGTGGTGTGAATATTAAGAATTTATGGCAAATACTCATATTTTTAAGAGCTAAGTTAAATAAAGTTCGATTTGCTGAGAGTGATATGGGTAAAAAGTATTCTCAACTACTTCAACATGACTGTAGTATGCCAATTTTCGCCACAAAGAGGTCATATTCAAGAAAAGTGTCAAGTAACACAGTTCATAATCAAAAAGTCCCTGATATCTGGGGTAACAACTGTCTTGAGTCTCCCCAGCATGTACTACCACCATCATATGCAACTATCATAGCCTGTAAAACATTAATGAATTATGTTTCCAATACAGGAGAAAATATTAATATGAAGCAATTAATCGAATGTCTAAATCAAAATGTCATATTCAACAATGAAATGAAAAAATTTGCAACAAGATTTAATTCGCTCTTCCTGTGGCCTATGGTATTATCAAATCATATGCCGCCTGAAATAAAACCTGTACCTGGCACAAGTTGTATACAGAATCCTAAAAGGGCTTTTTCTCCAATTGAGTTTCAAATGAAGACATGTAGAAGTCCCATAGTTCAAAGTTCTGAAGAGAAAGTTATTAATGAAAGTATTGATTTGAAGCATGATAGTAATATTGAAGAAACTACTTTAACAATATCATTTGAACACTTTAATGAATAACAGGAAATTACATATTTTATAAAAATGAAAACATATGGTTGTAACAATTTCAATCCAATTTAAAACTTGGTAATGTGAAGATGTATGGTATTATCTTGGCAACTTGTAATCTATAAAAACATGTTGGTATGTTTATCAGTTTGTGTAGGATGGGATGTCTGTTCTTCATTTTATAAACATTTACTGTGCAAAAGCATTAATAAAACCATGATTAAATATATCGCTTTGTTTAATTTATTTTTATACTCTTAAGTAAAAGAAATATTATTAAACATTCTTTAATCTATGCATTATAATATCCTTCCTAGGCAAGTATGTTATCCCTCTGAAGCATTTATTATCTTACCAATTCCAAATCGTACATTATTTTGTAAAACCAAATAAACAAGAGTACAAGTAGAAAATGGAAATATTAAAATTTTACAGGTAATTTAAAAATATATAATTATGTATTGACATAATGGTGATATGCAAAGTAATTCTTAGTTCTTACTACTTACTGAAGCGAGAAGTATAATCCTTATTAGTTATTATATGCTTCTATTATTATTATTGAATAATCTGTAATGCTGAATTGACTTTAAGCTATACCACAAGTGTATTTTGTATCTGTGTATAGTTTTTATCTATATTTTATAGATATGTTTATTTTTGTTTATGAATGTGCTTGCTATGCTCTGGATAAAATGCGTATAGAATATGGGTTAAATATTTTCGTAGCTTTCTTTGTATTTAAATGATATCACTTAGCGAAATGCAAAATGTTCCAATTAAAAGCATGTGCTGTGTGCCTGAGTACTCGTGTAAAATTCGTCAACATGGACAGCGGTCAGTTAAGGCACGGATACAATCTTATATCCGGATTGAAGGTATAGTTTGTTTGGTTTGTTTTGTGCTTCTCTTTTCTTTACAATACCATATTATGAGATTTTATTATTATGGACGAGCGCTTTCAACCTAGCGACTGAAAAACGCGGCATTTATATCTTATTTACTGAGATTTAAAAAGGTGCACAATCTTTTATTTCTAAATTGGAAAACATTTACGTACTAAAAAGTTTTCTCGTTATTTTCACATTTATAGCCCTTAACTCATTAAGGAATAATTCTAAGTATTTATTGTAAGGATCCTTAATTCAAATTATATTTCATTTTTAAATACTGTAGTGTTAATCATGTTTCTTACAGACAGACAAAGGGACTGGCTTGCCTGACTACTTATGCATGGAATGTGCAGCATATATTCAGCATTTCATAAAATTTCGGGATAAATGCCAAAGAGCATATTATACATTATTAGAAATAATAGACAAAAATTGTGAGGTAAGTTTATACCTAACATAATATAGGCTTTCTGCCTTTAGAAATAATAATACATACTGTTTTACATCTATGTTCGTGAATTGGGGAGAATTGGTTACCAGATTATATGGACTGATCACCTGGCTTAGTATATATGCTATATAAACTAAAATACTAATAGATTTATGTTTATTTCAGATTACTGAAGCAGTATTAAGTGAAATAGATAGGCATAGACTTAAAGTCAACCCAAACCTTTCATTCTTAAATGAAAACAATCCACGGATAAAATATGACATTGTTAAGTTCAAATGGGTAAAAGATTGCAGAGTACCTACAGAATCTCTAAATATACGCACCTTGCATTATGGTACTCTATCTAATAATGAAATCATTCCAAACAACATAAATCTACAGCCCGCTTTATTAAAAACGTCAGAAACATTCAACGGATCAACCTTTAATGACCAAAATGATGTATCTGATGACTTCTTTGATAATCCAGAGGTGAATGATGATAATGAACAAATCTTAGTCGATGATGATGTTGATGGCGTGAAATTAGATGAGGAATTTGCAAGTGTCATTCCCATATCAAAGAAAGAAGCAACTGCTGTAATGGAGATATATAAGATGTTCTCACAAGGCAAATTTCAGTGTGAGGTCTGCAGAGAGTCGTATTATACAGAGGCTCGTTTGAAAGTGCACATGAGAATGCATGACACAGTAAGCTAAATTAGAACTTATAACCATTTTTAGGCAGTCCTTATCTATTATTAAGGTTTTAATCTATTAGTTTATAGATAATAACATAATAAGAAATATATTTTACCTATTTGTAGATTTTTTAAGATTAAGAACCTTTATATATAATCTACAATTAAACTTCACAGTAATTTCACTTCTGGTTGATGGTTGGTGACCCAGGGGCAATTTAAATATTCCTACCACAACATGTTGGACCTGGTGGCTATCATATTCATGACCCTATATTTGTATATGTTCACAGCATACCAGTGGTACCTACTTTTGTGATTTGTGTCAATTCTACTATAAAACACCATTTCAATTGAAAACGCATATATCTGGTAAACATTCATATAAATATATCTGCAAAAAATGTCCAGAAGTTAGTTTTGATCGGTGAGTCATTGAGCATGTTACTTGTTTGAAATTGTGGTATTTTTACTTACATAAAAGAAGACAAACTAGTTGGCAATGGACCAGAATCTACATAGATCCCAGCTAAGTTTGTTGGTGACAATTTGGTTGAGAATGGGGCGATAACTGATCGACTATTACCTATAGGCTTGTGGTTGATCAGACCTCTGGTCATGCCCAACAAAAACAATTATGGTGTCTCTGGTATTAGATTCCAGGATCTCTTGCGGTTATTTTTACTATCAAAATGGAGACCTCAATTGATGGCCAGGTGATCAGTACACATAATTTGCTGTCCATTTCACCCATTTCCCTTTCATTATAATTTGGTAGTTTTATCCTGTATCAATTACAGGACCTCAGCAAAATCTCATTATATTTGGACGCATTTAAAAGAGGCTAAAACATCAAAATCGTTGATAGGACGGAAGAGAAAATTGAGGGATGAGCTTCATACAGAACGTAAGAGGAAGAAGATGCCCCCTGATTTCCCTATATGCTCTGCTGTGACGCAAGAGGAACAGTATCAGTTTGTGAGGGAACGGCAGCGGTCCAAAAACTACATTGAGTCGCCCTTTAAATGTGAATTGTGCTTCAAGGGATTCAGGGAGCCAGCTACGTATGACAAGCATATGAAGAAGCATGATCCGGTAATTAATTTTAACTTTACCTTCTCTACAATTTTTTAACTACGGACCCACCTGACTTTGCGTGATCACAGCTGCCGTTAAGCATCCGAAACGTCGAGCCGTTGTTGAAGTGTTTTATATATAATTTTAACTGAAATAATAATGAGATATATAATAGTTTAATAATACAAAGTTTTAAAATGGCCCTACGTGTCTCTTCGCGACCATGACTGCTTTCTTTCTTTCCTTGTTGGAACTATTATGTGTTAGAAGGCCCTAAACCTTTCGACACAAGAGAAGACATCCACAAAATTAAAGATCAGAAAGGTTTTCAGAAATCAAACTCGTCCCTCGAGCTTTAATTATTGTGTATAATTTGTCCGTTCCAGGTTATATCTGGTCCGTACCAGTGCGATGCCTGTAAGGTGTACGTGAAGAATACACGACAGATGTACAAACACATGGCGATGAGCCACCTCCACAAGTATTCCTGCCAAGCGTGCTCGTTCACCTGCTTCTGTAGGTACGTATAACAATTCAAGTAACAACCAAGTAAAAGTTGTAAATGATTTTTTTAATGATAGAGGAGGACAGACAGGCAGACGTACATATCTCAGCCATATAACATCTACACAAGATGCGCCGTCGATCTATTTTGGCTTTGGATATTCGGAAATCCACAGATTGAACCCGAAACGCGATTAAGCTTCATGGCTGATGATGCCAGTTCAAGTCCCGTCTGTGTCGTATATATATATATTTTTTCCAATCTAAACTCCTTTTTTAATTTATATAGATTGTTTTGGTTTCCTAAAATTCGAACCTCGGTCTGATCGCGCGTAACGTAATGGGCTATTAATAGAGTAAATAAATTTTTACACTTTCAGAGGTCAAGCTAAAATGCACTACAGATGGCATAAGAACGTCACATATTCCTGTCCGCACTGTAACAAACAGTTTACGTAAGTATCGAGTTATAAATAAGGAATTAAAACAATTTAAAACGCGAAATATAGTATTTAACTTATTTCTTTTTACTGCTCGACGTTTTGGATGATTTGCTGTGCAAAATTTCGTGTTTTTAACCGTTATAAGTGGTTTATTCAAATGTGTATAAACAGATTTACGGATACAGAAAATACTTGAAGTCCTATGTTACTTTTTCTAAGCAGAATTAGTTTTACTATTTTATAAATTAGCAGCAAAAGAAATTGAGATATTAGAAATATATATAAGATTTAATTTATTCAACCTTTAATATTAATTGATTATTATTTTAACCTTCAGGAAGGCATCGACTCGCCTCACCCACATACGAATAAAACACCCGTCTACCTTCATTTGCACAATTTGTGGACACAGTTTTGTCAGTGAATCCGGACTGTATTGCCATAAGAAGATAGCCCACACAAAGGAGGTAATTATATATTCTAGATGCCTACAGCTATATAAATGCTTACTAGACGCGCTCATGGGCTTTCAAACTACGGACATCATGCGCATGCGCAGGAACGTAAATACTCGATTAAACAACGGAGGAACTACCTCTGTAGGGCTTCTTTACTGTTTTTAATGTCTGTTGTATCAGCCATTTTTTTGTGTCAACTATTAAATTAATACAGCTGAAATGTTTACATGTTACAATTTGTTAGAATTTATATTATTCATACTTTTTCAGGAAATGGATGCCAGTGCGAAGCTGGAGAAGGGCATTGTGACAGACAGCCCGCTGTACTGTGCTGAGTGTCGTCTACAATTCCAGAACGAGGCAGCTTTCATCACTCACTTCGGTAGCTCAAATAAACATTCGACGACTAACCGGTTAGTATAAAATGTGTATGACTTTCGCGGCCATTTTGAAAAGTCTACTTGTCTTTGCTACAACAGCTGAATAACGTAAGCTGTATAATGTAGGCTAATAATAATCTAATCTTTTTTCAAATATCTGAGACATCTAGAAATCTCGATATGAAATAGGCGGTAGGAATATCGAACTGTCAGTATCCGAATATCGAAAGCCAAAATAGGTCGACATCGTACCTTTGGATGTTATATAGCTAAGGTATTTCACCTACTATATATTGAATTAATATAACTTAAAGTTCTCAAATCCTTTTCAACGAGATAATTTACATTGTAAATTGTTTAAAGTTTTCGTTTCAGTTCGATAAAGCCATCTAAAGTGAATTCGGCGAACGAAGATGACAAAGTCAGGCGACGGACACGCGGGCGCCCGCGCAGGGATGCGTCTGATGTACTCAATACCGGGACGACGACTGGCGGAAATTGCGATATTGTAAGTCTCGTAACTTTAAAACTTTAGCTTATTAATTTTTATAGTCTTATTCATCAGGTACACCATTATTTCCTTTGCCATGTTCTCTATTAAAACTCTAGATGTGCCAGCGATTTTGTTCGCGTAGAATAATTATTAAAATAACTGTTGTGGCATCCAAATATGTGTTGCAAACCTCTCATTATTTATATATACAGTCGCGGACAGTATATATATAAGTAATGTTAGTATTTAGTTAGTAATAGTTATTTAAAGAAGAATTATTCTTTTTTCGGTATCTTGAAGTATTTTTGCAGCACACGCAATTGTCCACAGTTTCTAGAATGTTTTATAGCCTAAAGCCTTTTTTCTTTTATACAGGTTTGGGGCGTAAAGCAAATTAATCTTCATATACAAACACCCTTACACTTAAAAACTCTTTTTACACATACAAGTAACTAATAATTGTCTACAACTAGTCAAAAACAATGATTTTCAGTGCAAAAAGTACCTGTGCAACGACGTACAGGCGCGGAAGCACTACGAGTCGGAGCACCCGGGGGCGGAGTACCTCAAGCGGTACATGTGCGATATTTGCGGGCATACGACTAAGGTATTGTACCTGATTGAAAATATATGCCTTTATATAAAGATACACGTAGAGCCTGGTATAATAGCTAAATTCTGAAAAGAATCCTTTTTTAAGAGTTCACTTCAGCCACAATCGTGAAAGTTAGATACAACTAATAAATCATATATATAATAACGTATTTCCAAAACTTATTTAATTTAAATAATCCGACGAGAGGTGACGTAGGAGACGGTAGCGCAAATGCTAAGAGCTACAGCACTAAACGATGTGGGTGCCGGTTCAAATCCTGCCCGTGTCGTTCACTTAAAATCGGCTCTTGATTTAACACATATCCCTTAATTGAAGTTATTAATGTTTAGCAATACGCGAACCTGATGGTCCACATGCGAACGCACACCCGCGAAAAGCCTTACGCGTGCCAATACTGCGACAGGCGATTCAGTATGGTTAGCAATCGGGATCGACACATTGTGGTGAGTTTAGCACAGTTCGATTTTACTGTAGAATTAATTTTGTATCAAATTCCTACCGGTTTGAAACGCAATAATTTTAGATTTTAAAATAAATCGAATAATTGTTCAGAAACATATTAGACTTTGTCTGGAAAGCTGGATATTAAATGGGTGGTAGGATAATATCGCAATTCGGGCCCCGCCCATGGATTTGAAAAGTCTTGAAGTTTAATTTGCAGTTTTCAGTGGGTTTCAGAATATCCAAAGCCAAAATAGGTCGACAGACGACAGAGATATGACTCGTCGTCAGGTTTTATATATTCATTTAGTCAATATAAAATTTTCTAGGTCCACACTGGCGAGAAACGTTTCGAGTGCCAACACTGCGGTCGTCGGTTCACTCAAAGCAGCGCGGTCAAACTCCACATACAAACGGTCCACCTGAAAATCCCCTACGCACCGTGGGATAAGAAGAACAGGAAGCGAAGGAAAGAGATGGAGACATCGCTCGCTGCAGTTGCGCAGCCGAAGATAGCCGAGCACGGGCAGAGCGAGTACATCAGCGCATACGTTTTTAACTTGTAGCTGCGGATATTTTTAATTGAATAAACATCTAATAAAGTTGAATAAAAATTATGAAATTCTTACAGATTTTCGAGTTGGAGTAACTTGTTTATACAAAATAAATGAAATTACATGAGATTTCAAAAGTTAACTGAATTAAACGCGAAATATATTCGTTTAAATTTTTTTCAAAGTTAAAACTGCTACAAGATGTCGCTAGCGTAGCAGTTTTTACCATTTACAAAGTTTTCAATCGCTGCGTAAAATACGTCACACACGTGACGTGATAAAGAACGAAGGAAAAGATGTGATGTACTCTACTTGTAAGTAGTTTAATATAAACAGAGTAACGTAAGAGGACTACGAAAGGGAAAGTAAAATCTGTCAACCAATCAAGTTTATAGAAAAAGTTTTGTGTACATTTTTTAGTAGGGGGTTGTGTAAAAGAGATAGCGCGATAATTTATAGAGCGCTATCTCTTTCCAAAATCCAATTTCAGTAAATAGAAAATATGTATCTCAAGTCTTATTTTTGTAATGCCAGATGCAAGTAAATTATATATTGCTTTTGGACGAGTAATTACAAAGAGCATTAATAATCTAGTTGCCATATTCAATGTAGTTAGCAATTGCACATTTTTTGTCTTGTATATCGGGGGTTTAGTATGTATTTATTATAAATAAATTTGTATTTTAAAATTAAGTTATAATATAACCTTTTTTATAATGACTTGTCTTTTATCTACTTCATGTTAAGCCATGAACTCAAAGATCTGATCACACCTTTCTTTCTATAAATAAATTGTACAGGACACAATGATGTTAGGTCATGCAAAAGTGAAATATGGTTAGTTAATATTGACGCCTTAAAAATAAAACTCAATTATATTGATAACGTTTTTGATTTGTACATTCGACATCTAATCTATACTCGCAAATAATTTGCAACAAAATCTTACTTAATGGAATTATTGTCAACATTATGGTAACAGTTTGTTGTACACATCGTGTACGACAATTAATTTAACTACGACAGTTAATTTAACTGCGACAGCCAATTATTTTTAAACAATATTACGATTGAGCGTTACATATAAAAAAAGTTAGCAGTCAGTTTTGAATTTGCCTAAGTATATACAAACTTCTTTTTCTTAGGCATTGATTTTTTACTGATAGCCAACTATGTCACAACGTATAATATTCTTATACACAGAATTTTCTGCGCAGACGCACGCGCGCCGGCAAGAGTAAGTAAAAAAAAGTTAAAATTTAGATATACACTTTCCTTTGACACCTAAACGTTTCTACAATTTAAAGTATTTAATTCTCTAATTCAACAATTGTTTTCTGAAGCGACAACATTCTTACTCAATAAATAATTCAATCAGATCATAATAATGAAATATCACAACCCAAAATGTTGAGCTCAAAAATAATATAAAACACAAAAACTATAAAATTAAATAACAATATAAACTTTAAAATAGCACAATTGTTTTACAATAAGTGTCGACAAATATATGGAATGTAAAGCTATTTTGTGTGTGGAATGTTCGGTAAACAGACATACAAAAAATGCTGGCAATCTTTGAGTACTCAGTAACTTCTGTAACAAACGCCACGCGCTAACAATTCCTTAAATTGTACATTTCTTTGGATATAATAATTAATATTGGCAGTTTATAGACCCTTGTTGAAGACGACGTGTGTTACTTTCGGGTAATTCTTCTTCATGAAGTCCTAAAAGTTAAAAAAAAATAATGAAATTAAGTTTTAGACGTCAGTCCTAAATCCTTTTTAAAGAAACATTAAAAATAGCCCCAAACATAAAAACCCTGTATCAAAAATATATTTTAAAGCACAGTATAGGTCGCGGCACGGATGTTTAGCGCTGAACGAAATGTAGAGGGGATAGTTGTACATCTTATAATCGCGCACGTAATTGATCGGAAAACGTGACCACTCGAGAAGCAAGCGGAGTGTCGTATTGGTCCGAGAAAGACAACACGACTGGGGAACCAATCAACGCTAGCGCACATGACGTTCACTAGCCCCGCGCCCGCTTCCGTCCCTTCGATACCTTATTTTTGACTTCTCACGCAGGATTCGTTCATCGCTAAAGATCCGTGCCAAACTAAAAAAATCTTTATTTAAAAAAACGAATTATCAGTTCTGGTAACACAAACTTACCCTAAGCTCAGGGTCAAGGCTGGTAACATTCAATGTTGCACGTTGATCGAACAGCGCGCAACACAGCGGCGTCGCGAATGTCACACACAAACCGACTAGAAACAGTTGGAACGGAATAACCCCCTTGGGGTATCGGCAGAATAGCCCCCTCTGGGTTGCTATGTTCGTTATTATTGGGGTGACCGCTGTAAAGAAAACACTTCTTAGAATCCGTCACAAATTTAGGAACCTATAATAATAAATACTTTGTTGCATCACCTGGATTCAAACGATCTCATGACATGGCTCTGAAGACAGAGCCACTATAGGTACTTATTGGTAAACATAAAGAAAGAAGATCACTAACTCATTCCGGGTAAGGCCATCAGGACCCTCGATACGATGACCAGGCTGATACCATATCGAGCAGCCACCTTGGACTCGCCGACCCGCTTACCATCTGGTGTAAACACTGGGGTGCCGCTCATTAATTCCCTAAAATTTAAAATAATAATGTAAGAAGAATTATTCATTATTAAAAATTTAGGTAATAACAATATATACTAATAAACAGAATAAAGGTCAGCGGAAGTTTGAGCATAACATTCCAAAAACATTGTCTGTTCTTTGAGCGAGTAGTACCGATTTAAATAAGGCACTTTGACGGTTTAAAACCCGAAATATAGTTAAGGGTATTTGAAAATTATTCTGACTACTGCCCGACGTTTCGACTGTTTTGCAGTACTTAGTCGTTGTCACGGGGAAACTGTGTCTATATATATTTTAAATCGTTAAATTGTTTTATTTAAACCCTAAAACATTAAAACCCTTTTCAGATTGAAATGCTCTCACAGTGAACATTTTAAAATTACTATTTACCATGTGATCACTTCTGTTTTCTTTTTAATCTAAACCTGGTTTGTGTGTGTTTAACGTGTAATTGTTGTTGTGCGTCAAAAGCCTTAGACCCTTACCCGCTCCTCATCATGGGAATGTTGATGAAATTAGCGCCACAAACTGCCGCGAAAGGAACAAGTCGGGCGTAGATTGGGCTCATGTTCTGAAACAGAAAAATGTTTTAAAATATAAATACATTCCAAATTGAAGCAAAAATATTTAACATTAGTAATAGGTACTAAGATATTTAAGTAATAATTAATCATTTATTTTTTCGTGTGTGGACACATTTATGTGTCTTCCGTCATTTTAAAATTGAACTTTTGGCGGTTTTATCGTGTTATTTAAAAATATTTCAAGAACGACTCATAACAGTTGGTGCAAAGACGACTAAGTTTTATAAACAGAAAGATCCTTCTCAAAATATTTTTGTGAACGTCTCTAGTTTTCAATAATGAAAAGTTGTACATCTATAACAAAGAGTTTGTATGTATATTCCCAGGGTTTTCGCGATTAATTGTAGGTACATTACATTCAGTTTGATTCTCGTCGGGTATCGACCCCATTTATAAACTTAGAGGCACACGCTACAATTGTATATTTTATATCAACATTTAGTCTTGTTTAGAATAAAGATTAGAATAGCATCTCCTTGCCTCGTGTATTTGTTCATTGTTCATGCAACATAGTACCTATGTATATTGCCATATGTCAAACAACTAATCTATTAAAACCTCAAACAAGCTACGTATATTTGTGTAGCAACACTGAATGCCAACGTCACACACCCGCCTACTGATAATTCGATCCAATCTTAACATCACGAATTGGAAATTACGTCGCAAACTGTTTATTATCTTTACTAATATATAAAGCTGAAGAGTCTGTTCGTTTGTTTGTGTGAACGCGCTTATCTCAGAAACTACTGATCCAACTTTAAAAAAATATTTTTTGTGTTCGTTAAAGCTTCGATGAAGGATACGAACGAATCCAGCGAGAAATGTGGAAAAGCAGGTGAAATCTTTGTGGGTTACGAAAACTGCGAAAACGGTTCAAGATACCCATAAACAATGTATGAAAGAATGATTCATCTTTTTAGATAAACTAACAAGAACGACAGGATGCGACTGAAGTCGCTCACACAGCTAGTTTATAATAAAAATTAATAAGAAGCGACTGATACATCTTTTCTATATTTCGATCTCAAGAAATACGCAATCCATCTACTGATCTAGAAGATTACAATATTGTCTGGGGTCATTTATGGAAGATCTACATATATAAAATTAATCAAAGGAAAGCTATAATACAAACATTTGAATTTTATATAAATTCAAAGCAAGAACACAAAAATTTTCGGATTTTAGATATTTGATATATAATTAAAGAGATTTTTCTGTATTGAAAAATAATAATAATTTTAAAAAGAATGAAAATTAGTATCTATCTTGTCCGAGATTACATTTGTGACAATTATTACTATTAAAGATTCGATTAAATTCGGATATGGAAAAAAAAAATGTTGACTTTTGACAAAATATAAAGATCCCCATATCAGTCTATGCTCTTATCTATTAATTTGTAATAATTAATCAATTGTATTAATAATAATCAAGAAAGTAGCGTAAAACGTTATCTGATTGATATATAATTTCCTGTTTCAAAGATAGCATGTTGTATTGTACCGTCAAGAAGGGACCTTTATTTGCCATTGGGTGATCATTCATCAGATAACTTTGGAATTTTCACCGGAATTCACTGGATCATGTTTGTTTTAACGCTTATCTTAATTACTAAAGGCTGGCACCCAAATAGAATATTATAGTACTCCGTTTTTATATTAGTTTTACTTGATCACACCTGTGTGTGTGCTGGTCATACAACTTTGAACATTCGGGCATACTTTACCTTGCTTAAACTTAAATAAAACGTAAATAATAAATGTCTTAAATTTAATTTTGATTAAGTAGATAGCTAGGTATGACGAAAGGAAAATACATCAACAATTAAATATTGTCTGTATATTTAAAAACAGCAAGTAATATTTGTCAGATTAACTAGTTCGTGGTCTCGAATTTATGAATTAAGTTAAACCTAAAAATTAAAATCTCACTTATCTTAATAAGTATTTTATGTATATAAATTGTTATTTGTTTAAACACCATCTTTTTCGGTCCCACAACTAGACCTTAGCTTCTTTTTTAGAAGTCTTTTACTTTTCCCATAGTATTTTCTTTCACTGAGTTGTGACAGATACTAAATTTTCAATATATTTACCATGAACTTTCATTAGCAAGATGTTTTTTACAGTTGCAAATTAAAAACATGTTTTCCCCAACAATCGTTAAAACGTGATAATTATTATCATCAATAAAAAACGTCATGTCTGTTTGTTTAGCGCACGACACACCTCTGTTACGTATACCAATTCCACTTTAAGATTATAATCCTTGCACACTTTGTTTGATAAGATAAAATTATTGTTAGCGTAGCCTTATCACTTATTGTAAATTATTCATAGCTAACAATTGTTCAGAATGTTTGTAATTTCATTGTCATGGTCTGGCTTTTATTTGGTTTTGATGTGTAAGAGTATAAAGAAATGAGATTTGTTATTTCTAAATATCTTTTAAAGACGAATTTAGTTTCCTTTTATAAGTGAGCATGGGGCAGACAAATTTATTAGTTTCTATCAAATCAGGATCAAACCTAGGACCTAGGCTCAATGCAATGCTAGTTGGCTTACTTTTTTTGTGGCTCGATGTTGTCTAACCACTCCAGAGGCTATAAACGAATCCAACAAAAAAGTCTTTGCAATTTCTTGAGTTATTACATTTTTGATAGCACCGAAGTAACATTTTTAAAATAGCAATTTGTAATGCTAGTATGTCCTTTCGTTATCCGATATTGTATATACTAAATAGTCTTAACATTTTTTTTTGTTTGTATTACTTGTTCTGGGAAGGAATGTGTATTTTTTATATATTACTTTGACTTACCTTAACTTTGCTATTGAGGTAGAGTGCAGTACTAAGAGCTCCCCCACACGCTGCACAATACGACCCCAGTAGGTGTCTACATAGAAACAAGTCACAGTTAAAAGTCGGTATTCTTAAATCTTTTAATTAAACCGTTATTAATAGACCTATGTTTAGAACTTAGTTAGTTTATAACCTTCTGTTTTAAGTACTTGACAATCTGTTTTACTTAGTATAGTATACTGCTCTCTAACCACTTGACCTACCGTCTCCTCAATTGGTTATTGGTTAGAGCAACAGCACGTAACGCTGACAATGCCGGTTTAAGCAAGATTTTTAATTTAAATAGTGCGATCATGTGACAAATATAAAAAAAGTTAGGGCTTTAAGATGCTTGTTTTAAAGGGTCGAAACTTGTCTAGAAAATTAAACTCCTCACGTCATGCTCATGGGCGCGTCTCCACCCCTATTGGTGTAATTCACCAAAGCGTTGAAGGTCTGATTCACCCACTGCCAGAACACTGTCGCTGCTGTCGTCTTGTAGAAGGTTATCATGCCTGGATATTATAGTTTTTTTTTTATAATAAAATTATTTTTATACTAGTAGGTTAGTATTAAATGGCATATCTTCTTAAACACTGTTCAGCTACACACATGGTTGTGTTTCTTCTCTTTTCTGGAGTATCTAGCATTATATCATTATACAGTTAAAGAAAAGGACAAATTATACAATTGCTGTTGTATTTTACCACACTATGACGGGTTCATTCTTGGTTGTAACAATGGTAGCTATGTATTTAGCTAATAATGAACGAGTCGCGATTTCTTCTTCAACAGTCATTTTATAAGGCTGGTTATTTCACTTTCCATCTTGTGAACCAAATGCTTGGCTGTCCTAATAACTAATACTTACATCCCGTGATGATAGTGTTCATCGGCGCCTGCGCAGCCATTCTTCCAAGAACGAACATCTTTTCGCCGGTGTCCGGGTGGTACGCGCTGTCGTAGAGGTACTTCGCGGCCCATAGTTTGTCCAGGTCATAACCCGCGGGCATTTTTCCTCCACGTCTGAAATACAAACATATACCTATAGCGTGGTATAGACATATAATACGTGATCACTTGGGGCTAATTTTTTTTTTTTACCGATACGCGATTAAACTTGACGAATTTTTTATCTGTTATAATAGAAGACAACCATTCTTAGAAAAGGTTCACCATTCGTGATACACCACGAATGGTGTATCACGAATGTGGTGACTTTTTTTTATCCTAAGTCATACTTACTTGAACTCAGTAACTACCCTCTTGGCTTCATCCAGCTGTTCTGTAGACGCGAAGGCATTAAGTGGGTTGGTGAGGAGCAGGAAGTGCTTAGCACGACCCATGTACGTGCCTTGATCATAACGGGGCTTTGTTAGGTCTATGCTCATTTCTGAAAACAAAATTTTCTGGTTTAATCATAGTTTTACAAGAGAAAAATGCATTGCCTGTAGATACAGTCCGTGAGACACATGAAAAATAACATTTAACGGTTTAAAAGGCAAATTATCGTCGATAATGAGAATATAGTAGCCGTGAGTTGGAAACGTGTACCTTATTTCTATGCTTATTTTTATTTATTTATTATTGCTTTATTATTTATAAAACACACCACAGAAAATACACATAAATTAGGAAAAATCTTATGTGCTAACTTATAAATAAAAGGCGGCCTTATCGCTAAGCAGCGATCTCTTCCAGGCAACCTGTAGTACAGAAAAAAAAAATTCGTGGGTAGGTGTAAGGAATAACAAAGAATATCAAGGTACACAGTGAAAGCACACACAACGAGTAGGAGAGACTAACTACTACTACTGCTACTAACTAACTTAAATATTGGAAACGTAAAACTTACACAGCAGACTCTTAAAAGAACGGAGTGATTGAGCTTTTCTGATATTAGTGGGACGAGAGTTCCAAAGACTAATATTATAAAGCTGAGTTTAAAAATCGAAAATAAATTGAAAAAAAATTCGACTCGGGCAGGACTTGAACCGGCATCGTCAGCTTTCCGTGCTGTTGCTCTTTTTCAATTTATTTTCGATTTTTAAATTATATAGTGTCTTCATGTGCAATAACATGTGAAAAATATTAATGTTTTCAAAAGCCGAGTTTGTTTCTTTGAACGCGCTATTCCCGAAACTGCGTGTTAAAATTGAAAAATTGTTTTGTGTAGGTTAAACCATTTATCTAAGAAAATTAAAAATAAAACATAAAGCTGCGGCCAATAGGAGGAAAAAACGTTGCGTGCGCCGCGAAAACGGTTCAAGAAACCAAAAAAATATATATGTAAGGATGATTTCCCTTTTAATCATGAAAAAAAATGTCTGTGACAGTGTTCTATTATTTAAGATAAACTCGCAAGAGCGACGCGACGTCGTAGATAACACCTAGTTAATTATTTAAAATACATATCGCGTTTTATTGACAAGACATGCGATTTCCTTTTCAGGGGACAAAAAAGTTTCTTTTTATTGAAGAGAGCTCTTGAATGAATTCAATTCTTAATAGCATTCGATATAAATATGTATATAGTTCCAAATATAGGTATGAACTCAAAATCCACTAAACAGAATTTTGTATTGTTACCAAAGCCTTAGATAAGCGGTCGTTAGCATTATCACAAGTCTATACCTATTTATCATTAAAACAATGTTATAAAAAATGTTTAGATGAACAATAATAACTTAATATTGCTTGCTTCTGACCACTGCAGCGGCCTTCGATAGACTCATTAGATAAACATGGATGTTTTCTTATCAGTTTGGTTAGATAAATTTCGTAATATAATGAAGTCTGTTTGAAACCAGATATTACGGAATTATGACAAATAATATACCAAAAACTTTATCCCTCATCGATCGTTATAACTTCCAAATATTGTTTTCCTACATGTTTGTGTATAAATTTTATATCAGCACATACATACATTGCCAAGAATATTTAAATAAACTGATAATTTTTCTGAATCATATTAGGCTTTGTCTGGAAACCTGTATATTAAAAGGAACTCTTGCATAAATAATATTACTTTTTAGACTAGCTCGGGTTTTATCTATTCTAATTACTTCAATAATAATACCTTTTATGCTTAATCTTATACTCTTATATATCAAATAGCTATGTTCACTCTTTTTTACAGAAACGGACAATTGAGTTTTTCTTCTACTTCAATAAAAATAACACGAAAAAGGATTTCTTTATGGCAAGTTGTGATTCGTAGTTTAGGTTTGCCCACTCCAAGACCTAACCTCATTTTTTTAGATTTATAATAGAATTATAATATGTTTAACGTTTTTAGATTTGTAACGTTATTTTTAATCCCAAAAAACAACTTGTCTTTATTGACGACCACTCCATGTGAATCGTTTGAGTATCATGAACATGTAAATTGGTTGTTTGCGTTCAATAAAAAAATAAAAATATAGCTTATTCTCTTTAAAATTTAAAGAAATATATAGATTCGCCAAAAAAAAAATTAACAAGGTTTGTCATCGAATCAATTATTTAAAAACTGTCAATTTTCCATTTCACGTGTTTTAATTAATACAATTATAAGTAAATATACAGATTACGTCACACAATTAAATTTCATTTTAATTAACTGTAATCGACCTTATAACGTTAATTTCTTTAGGTGCCCTTATTTTTTGGAAAAGAGTGTATAAAGATTATAAATGACTACGTAATAGAATTATATAATTCGTTCAATACACGAGAACGCGAATTATTCCTTTGCAGATTTACAAGAACATATTAATAACGCAAATTACTTTGAATTTCGCACAGTTCGTTGTTATTGATGAATAAATAATGAATGCAAAATAGGACAGCGAACCTGCGTGACTTAAGAATTTACCAAATATATTACAATGTTAACTTTAATTACAAAAATGTAAAACATACATGTATGTGGCGAGCCTGTTTAAAATAGTATTATTTAGAAGAATGTGTTAGTTAAAGATATCGTTAGTTACATTATAAAATTACCTTATATCGTATGTCTATTCTACAAAACTACTAGTTTTACTTATATAACGTTATCCTACTGTAATTTCTGAATTGAAAGTATCGTAAGACTTTATCAATATTATTTTACCCAGATCAAATCATGTTATCAAATATGTTTTGACCCAATGTGGCCTCTTATCAAAATCCTACACGCTGCGTTAATTCCAACAGTTTTACTCTATTTCTTAATCAATAAAAATAACAAACCTTGCAGTCGCCTAATTTGAACAAGTAATAATACTCCGGCTACTACTAATATTCTGCACTAGATTATTATACATTCAAGTAATTTCAAACTGGAATTTATACCAAAAATAATAAATTTGCACGAATTTAAAACGACAAAACGAAAACGAAATAAATGCACTTACTTTTTAATTATTGGAGTACGATGTTGTAAATTTTTCGAAATACTCTGGTGTATAATTGTTAGTATATTAAAGCTTTAAAACACATTTTTTATCGTTTATTTGCACTTGTGAAAATTTAATTGTAATTTTGAAGTTTAAATGTTGCGCCGTCACAAGACCTCCAAAAATGACATAAAATCAATTATGTTTCACTGAACTATGTATGTGTTCGGTGTTGCCAGCACAGATAAATTTTTAACTGTGGTGGTTTCAAGGCGATGGAAATTATAGATAACAAATAATGCATGCGACACGTTTCGTATCTCGCAACCATTCATCATCAATAATTAAAAAAACTTTTTTTGAAATAATTACAACGCAGGCAAAAGTAACAATTTACAATTAAATATGGTTAGAATTATCTATCATCCAAAATATGCTTCTTGATACTAAAATTAAAGTCAGTATTAATTGCTGACATACCGACTTTATTTTATGCCAACTGTAATAATTGATATGTCAAATATAAATGTCAAGTTACGTAAACAGGAATTTGTCGGGGTTATATCTTTTGTCAGCGAAGACGATCCAAAAATAAATTTGCAGAAAATTAACCTTTTTTTCAAAGAAATTTACAAAATTAAAAATGTCCCTTATAACTAGAAACGTATTTCGTACTCTAGTACAGGTGTGTGACGAAATTTCTTTTCATGAGTGACTTTATTTTATTGAAAAGCGGTGGCTTCAGCTGTTATTTTAAATCTCTTTATTTTTAATTTATTTTAAATAATCGGTGTAGAAATTTTGATAAAATATAAACAGTCCTTTGGTTTATGTTTGTTATGCATAGATAGGTGTTAAATTTCATATTGTTAAGTGGCTGAAAACTTCTCACGTGATCACAGACGTAATAAAATCAATTTTCATTTATAGAGTTGTTTGCAGTGTGTATCAATTTCAGGGATCACAACATGTCTCTAAAGGACTGCACACCACTGCGGTAAATGCTGACAAAAACGTATGTTTCGCGCCTTTATCAATCAGCACCCTGGTGAGAAAACTAACTTACCTACTAATATCCTCATAAGTGTTTACAGGAAAAGTTGTTTTATATTATTTTGAAATCAGTTTCTTTCAGAGTCTTTTACTCTTTATTTAATATAGATAATATATGAATAGTTCCTTATAAAATTAAAGCTACGCACTAAAACGCAGAACAATATTGTATGATTTAAGTTTATTTATCAAAGATGTAATGATGTTTAGGAATTATTTTGAAAGTCTGAATTTACAATCTATAAAATTTAATTGAAAAAAAAAATCAACATCTTTCATGAATCAAAATAAAGTTGCTTAACATGGAAGACCAACTGAAAAGATGAAGATGTTAGAGCAATCCATATGGATTTTTTAAATCAAAAACTTATTTAAATTGAAAAATTCAAAGATATGGGCAGAACTTGAACATCATCCACAGAGATCCATGCTGCTGCCTTAAACAAACTCTGTGTTTAGGGTGGTAGTGTCGCTGTTTCTCCAGGTTTAAATCCCACCAGTGTGCTCAAAATTTATATAGTGCCACGATGTACCAAAATAATAAACTTTCCACATGGGTATTTTTGGTTTCAAACATTTTGAAGAACCTATTTACCGAGACACTCCTTAACCTCCAGTTATGAGTATTGTAAGGTGTAAAATGTATATTGCATGGTTTATTGGTGTTTAAAACCGCCATTCTATTCAATATCAAAACAAAATTGTTTATATATTATGTTCTCTTGACCACAAGAGGTTAGTTAAATGAACAGACATATTGGCACATTTTTAAAAAGTGACACATGAATGGAATGGTTATATTAGCATGACCTGAAATGTCTAATGAAGCTTCCATTATCCACGACGTTATTAAAATAATTGCTGAATAAGATGTTAATCTATGAAGAGGTATATAGCATGATATTTGCACAATGCCTTTGTGTTGTCCAAACGCATTGTAACACATAACTCAAATTCATTCCTCAATGTGCGATTGTGTATCTTTTTTAATAGATTACAGTACTACTGTGTAGTGTGACTAGGTAAGTTTTTAAATTATAAGAAAGAGCCAAAGTTGTACTTAGATTTGAAGAATGAAAAAAAAAGTTATAACATACACAAAAATATTATTCATTAATCATTAAATTGTGAACTACTAGTAGTAGTAGTAGAACATACAAATGTAAACTATATTAAGATTGAATATGAAAACTCGAAACTGTTTGTTAAATGCCATATCTTTCAATATTTATTTTTCTATATAGCAAGCCAGCAAGGAGGGTCGCATTAAATGCACACTCATCCCTGGAGATGGTGTCGGACCCGAGTTGGTATACTCTGTTCAGGAAGTCTTTAAGGTTGGTATCATTCATACTACATAGTTATATGTATAAATATGAAGATGCTGTTGTCATAGCTTTAATTGCAAACATTTTAGGCGGCCAACATTCCTGTGGACTTTGAATCCTTCTTCTTCTCAGAAGTGAACCCAACTTTAAGTGCACCACTTGAAGATGTTGTCAACTCTATTGCTAAGAACAAGATCTGTATTAAGGTAAGTAAAAATTAAATTATATATTTTTAAATGCTGTTTAAACAGCTTAATTTTGTTATGTCACATTATATAATGCAACCGAATATGGAATGTTTGATTATTTTATAATATTAGCAGTTGCTTAGAATAATAGTTGAACATTTGCACATGTAGACAATATTATTTTAGTTGTCTCGTTTAACATTAAAAAGTAATATGAATTTGTATTTTAGGGTATCCTGGCAACACCAGATTTCTCCCACACTGGCGAGCTACAAACGCTCAACATGAAGCTGCGTAACGCTTTGGACCTTTACGCTAATGTAGTCCACGTCAAGTCATTGCCCAATGTCAACTGCAGGCACAAGGACGTTGACTGCATTATCATCCGAGAGCAGACAGAAGGAGAATACTCAGCCCTTGAACATGAATCTGTTCCTGGTAAGCATAACTGGTCTATCTATAAAACAATTTATGGCTGTGAACTGTATTCAGTACTGCTTGAGTTACAGTAACAAGCTGAGTAGTATATTTATCTATTTTATTACCCCGTGTTCTGTTAATAAATATATAGGGTTTTCAAATTAAACCCTATAAATAGGTAAATTACCTGACTATTAACTTAAATACTGCCTGTAGTTTGGGCGAGTAGTACACATATAAATAACTCTGACAAAGTAAAAAACTGCTCAGAGACACTCTGCATCTTTAATTTCCCGTGACCACGGCTGCTGCAAAGCATCCGAAACGTCGGCCGTAGTTTAAAATAATTTTCAAACAAGTTTAACTAATATATATAGCGTTTTAGACCGTTTTTTTTAAATGGGTATTGATTTTCTTTTCTTTATTTTAGGTGTTGTGGAGTGTTTAAAGATCATAACAGCTGCTAAGTCAGAACGTATAGCTAAGTTTGCTTTTGACTACGCCGTAAAGATGGGTAGGAAGAAGGTCACAGCCGTCCACAAAGCCAATATCATGAAACTGGGCGATGGACTGTTCTTGAGGAGTTGCGAGGAGGTGATTAGTATAGAACTTGGATATTCATAATATGTACATCGTAAAGGACTAAAGTATTTTTACCATCCTCTATGGAAATCTAAAAATAAATAATATTTTTTGTAATATATTTCAGATTGGAAAGCTGTACCCGCGCATTCAATTCGAGAAGATGATCGTTGACAACTGCACCATGCAGATGGTGTCGAACCCCAACCAGTTTGACGTGATGGTAACGCCGAATCTGTATGGCAACATTGTGGATAATCTTGCTAGTGGGCTTGTTGGTGGAGCTGGTGTTGTTGCTGGTGCTTCATACAGTGCGGAGTGTGCTGTCTTTGAACAGGTATACTTATATTATTCGTAGTATACTAATATTACAAAGCTGGAGATTTTGTTTGTTCGTTCGAACGCGCCAATCTCAAGAACTGCTGGTTTATCTTTGAAACCAAAAATTATGTATAAAAGAATGATTCCTCTTTAAATGATCTACGAAAATATCGACGACAATATATGTCTCTCTATCTTTTAATTTAGCGATCCGTACCTTTTAAGTTTATAGGGTAACAGCTATCGTCTATAAAGATGAATAGATTTGCAAAAACAAATTTTGACGCCCAAAATAACTAATCTACGCAGACAAAGACGGTGGCACAACTTGTATAATACATTGGTTATATTTTCCTTTGCATATTTATAATGAAATAGTGTACATAGACAATTAACATCTTTCGTTCTGGATATAGGGTGCTCGTCACATCTTCTCCGGTGCCGTGGGCAAGAACATCGCCAACCCGACCGCAATGCTGTTGTGCTCAGCCAATCTATTGGCACACGTCAACCTTCACTCCTACTCCAAAATGATTAAAGGCGCTATTAACAAGTAAGTTTTTTTTACTGTGTTTTAGTATTAAAGTATTTATGCGATGCTCAGTGTCGTATTACAAATACAACAGTACACCATACTCTCACGCGTTGCTTAGCTTTGCGTTAAGTCCGAGAGCGTTCCGGTTCGAATCCCGGAGAAACGATAGACTACTTGATTGTAAATAAATTGATCAGTCAAACGGATGATATAGAATTGATATTTCTCTAAATGTGTGTAGTAGATTATAATATGGACGTTTAACATCTTAAATTAAAAATAATTGCCTTTTTTAGACAAAGTTTTCATTTAATTTTTGCATAAATTAAATACCATGGTTGCCTAAAAATAATTTCCTTTCCAGGGTGCTGTCAGACGGAAAAGTGCGAACCAAGGACTTAGGTGGTCAATCCACTACCAAAGATTTCACCAATGCCATCATCCACTGTCTTACATAAGAAGGTACATTGTGTATATAGAATTATGGCCAATAACCAATAGATCAGCTCGGTACGATAATATCGTATGTATGTACGATTTACTTCCAATAATAGTAATTTATCCTAGACGATATATAGGTAAAAAATACATTCATGGTTTAAAATAATGCTCTTTTTAACTTTGTAATCTGTATTTGTTTTTTTACCAACTCTTATTTTATTTTACTTTGTTTCATTTAATAACTATTAAATTCTACTTTAAAAACCAAATAATACATAAGAACTATATGAAATTTTCTAATCGACGGAAATCAATAATCTGTATATCCAATGTAGTATTATTATTTTTATTACTTTTTTAATATTGGTTGTGCGGTCATATTTACTCCGTTGCATAGATTAAGCGTAATTTATTTATATTTGTATTTAATGATCTGTGGTTCGTAGTTACAGTATTACAATGTTACCAGTGTAAATAAAACTATCGAAATAGTGTTGCATTGTTTTATTTGCTTTTGTGGTTATAAAAGCGAATGCCATGAATAAGATAAATTTACTTTAAATAATTATATAGGGGATAAACTAATTTAAAGTATTGGAAATAATTGCTTTTTATTCTATGGCAAATGTATGGAATTTAGAGTTTGTAGATGATATTTTCTCTGTCGGTTCAATTGGGTGGGTGTAAGTGTGAGAGGGATGACATTCAGGTTTAATCATATGCTCCTGGCTGCGGAATAACTCTTGGAGCCGCTAGCTTCTTCACACGGTCTGATATTACGTATTTGAGCGCGTTACGTGGAACCTATAAAAATAAGCTGTTTTTTTAAATTTGACAGGGTAAAACTTATAGGAGCTTAAAAATTAAAAATAATTTTATATTAAGTAATTAAAAAATTTACATCATGGGCACGACTTAAACCGGCATCTACAGCATACTGTGCTGTTGCTCTAACCAATTGAGCTACCGTACCTACACGCCATCGGCAATTTTTTTATCATGTCACGAAGTAATCTTTTTAAAATATTTTCTCAAATCATAATATAATATGTGTACCTTCACCGGATCTCTGTACCACGCCTCTTGTGACAATCTCCTATATATCTTGAAGTCGGGTAAGTTAGAGATTTGGTTGATTCGTGGCAGTAAGGCTTCTAGAGGCTTTCCGAGTCCTCTCTGTAAATGGGAAACAAAACATTTCTATTGAATACACATTAAAACGATCAAAAGAAACTTTAGCTCAACCAAATAGACCATAACATTTGTATAGACTATTATAATTCTTCGAGCTATCGAGGAGCTAACATCTCGTGATGATGCCGTCCGCTCGTAATGGCGAAAAGAACCTCTTCTCGCTCACTTTGGCCGAACAGCCCGAAAAACAATGATATGCTGAACGATGGCCGTGAAGGCCTTACACAGTTTAAGGTACAACATACCTATGACGAAAACTATGACCCGTATTTTAACTAGTTTAAAGTACCTAGGCAATCTGCAGATTATGGTTGGAATTATTTACCCTTATAGGTGGCGGTCTAAAGTCCCTCCTAGGCCCAGCGATCTGGCCGATATAATCCATGTGCTTCTTCCATTCGCTCTCGGTCCAGCCGCGTTTCTTCTTCACTTCCTTGGTGTCTTGCTTCTTGAGATCTAGCACGCAGTTTGCGAGTTTCGAATAACAGGTGGCGTTGGCTGACTCTATCATGCGATCTATCTTCTCGATTCGTTCTTGACTGAAGCGATTCTTGTACATGCGCTTTATTATAAGGAAACGGCTGCAAATTTAAAATATTATTTATTTATAAGGCACGTTCGTAACGTCCTAGTAAACTTTGCGCTACATACATATAGGAACTAAACTAAAGTATTGTTTGTGGTTAACACTAATAAAAAAAATTTAAAACGAGAAATGTATTAGTCAAAGTTCCCTAATTAATTTCATTACGGCCCGACGTTCCGGATGCTTTGCAGCAGCCATGGTCGGGAGAATTTAAAATAGTTTGTAAAACTAATACCATTCGCGTTTGACCCGTTAAAAGTAAACACTATGGTTTACAACGCGGTTTTAAATAAAACATTTCAATAATAAACGATTTTTGTTTATTAAAATAATTCTCGTAAATACTTACCGTATGTATGGCCATGCCACATCCGCGACTCTGTCCGTAATCTGAGCGCCCAACGCCGATTTCCGAATCCCTCTAGGGTTTAAAGCGGGCATCCCTTCTCCCGTATCGATTATGTATTTACGAGGGACACTTAATATATTCAATCTCCTGGTTATTTTATAGGGGAAGGTATTTGTTGGTGGATCATATTTTGGCTTACCCATGTCGCTAGCCGTTCAAAGAGTTATCTGCAGTTTTGGGATAATTTTGGTTTACATATTGCTTATTTTATTCTCATTTTCGGCTTATTGGAACTGGTGTTTTGGTGTCACGTAACAAGAACTTGATTGACAGTTGTTAATTTTTAAATTTGCAGTATTTGGCTTTGAAAAGTCTCTGTATACAAAGGTTCTATTACACAGAGTCTCGTGTCTATGGTTTCGTAACTAAAATTTTCTTACGCCTATTACAACAATTTATTAAAACAACACAATGGTTTAAACCCGAAATTTATTAGTTGTACCCCTCTATGACCACGATTGCTAATAAGCATACTAAAAGTCGGTTAAAATACATTGTGAATAAGTTACTAATACATTTGGCGTTAAAGGTGTTTTATTTAAATATCTAAACATAAAGCGTAAAAGTTTCTGTACATTACTTTTTTCGTTTATTTTTATTTTAATAAAACCTACGAAATTAACTACTAATTATAAATAGAGATTGAAACACAATATATATAAATATTTTTAATATGAACTAAGTATTTACATTCTTACAAAATAAATAATTATTTATAATAACAATTAATCTAAGCCTGTTTTGAATCTGTGACAGCTACATTGCTTGCGATTTCTATTTCCTGTGTTGCCAGTTGAATTTTTTTACTCCTCATTCGATTACGAATACTGAAAAATTCGTAAGAAATTACCATTGGACAAAATAAATACTGTTGTATCTGTAGTTTACACAAAAGTTACATATTAAAAAATAGTTGTAATTATAGAATGTCTCAACAGATATGGTTCGTGTTTTATATTGTTTAAAAGTTATATGATAATTTTACATACCACCCGCTGATCTTCTGATAAATAAAGATTGCTATCATCGGAAACGGAGTCATAATGGCCACTGATACTGGTACGACTGAAAATCACAATTTTAATGTAAGAAGGTACTATTTTTTTTGTTAAATCTATATAAAAGCATGGTGTGCAAGTGTTAAAATTGAAAAATATATTGCGCGAGAGGTGCATGTATTATATTTACAAATATTCGGCGATGAGACGATACGATAGCTAAATTGGTTAGAGAAACAGCACATTTTCAAAACTGTCTTTCTCTTAATGTGCGGCCTTCGTTTAACAATGCTAGGCGTATACATTTATAATGCCTCACCTGTAGTAAGATCTGCCTCGGGCTGAGGCAACGCGTAACGTAACAGGAAAACAGCGATTCCCATATTTTGTACTCCAGTCTCAATAGAGATGGCTAGAGCATCTTCGTGCGTTTGTTTGAGAAGGCGAGCTACGATATATCCGGCTAGGTAACCAAGCCAAGGAATACCCATTCCTGCTACGATTATCTGCAAAGACAACAGACACTTGGTGAAGGGTTCATTAGACCTTTTTGGGTAAAGTTAGTTACAAACAAGGGGCTCATTTGTTTGAAGGTGAAATCATCCAGCCATATAACATATAACTATACTGACTAGATGACGGGCTCGTTGGTGTAATGGTAGTAGTAAATGGCTAAAAATCAACGGGTAGTGGGTTCGGGATACTAATGGGTAGTAGGAATATCGAAATTCCATGCGAGTCACGAACCACCGTTCACAGATGAAAATGCCGTGAGATTTAGTCGCGTTTCGTTTTGAATCTGTGGATTTGTTATTGCACTTTCTATCAAGTGAACCAACTCTTATATAATCTGTGCAAAATCAATAATTATACCAATTACTTACATTCCACGTAAATAGCTCGAAGATGTACAAATTGGTGACAATAGCGAAAATAATAATGAAAAGTAGGAGGGTAGTCGAGAACACTTTCAATATCTTCACCATGAAACCGGCTATTTTCGGGGTGAACTTCTGCATACCAAGTCCAATAACTAGAGGCACTAGTAAGCCGACCACAAAGTACGCGATACGAGCGTAGGGTATCACAATGTTGGCATCAGCGAAGACAACTTGGCCGAGAGAGAAGATCCAAGCTGGCATGAAACCTATAAACGAAATTTATTGTTAACTACCTCAAAGGTTGAATAAAAATCTAACATACCTTACAAACCTTTCATATTTATAATTCTTCAATGAGAACTTATAGAATTCAAAAATACTTAGAAGCACTGTCTTTAGTTTACGCGAATAGTACACATTTAAATTTAAAACAGTTCGACGCAAAATATATTAGTTAATTTTATTTACAAATCATTTTACGGCCCGACGTTTTGACATATGTATATAAGTAGAACCAAATATTTCGCGTTTTAAACCGTTAAATTATTTTATTTAAATTCTTAGCAGCAGCTATATACGTACGGATATCTAAAAAATTTTAGGTGTCACCTTTGCAGTAGTAATATTTAAACGTCAACAATAACTTACCAAACGAAGCAATTGTCGATATAGAGGTCATAGCGAGAGATAAATTGAGATTTCCACCCAAAATAAAAGTCCAAATGTTAGAAGCCCCACCCCCAGGTGAAACGCCCGTGAAAAACATGCCCAGCCGCATGGCTGGTAAATCCGGGAATAACACAAAGCCAAGACCAAATGATATCTGAAAAAAAAATCATTAAAGCTTTATTTTATAAAATTCAATTTGAGTCATAACTTAGCAATCTCCAAAATGTTAAGTGACTTATTTTTTATTATAATTTTCCAAATATAATTGATGTCTTAAACAGCGTACGAGTATATTTTAGCGTATTCTGTACCCAAATGGTTACGTGTTGCCTAGCATTTTGTGCGAGAGTTCCAGTGTTCGAATCCCAAGGAAACAATAAATAGTTTTCGTCGGGCAGGTGAATAGACTAATAAACTAATTGTTTGTAAAAGAACCTATCCGTGAAACAGATAAGAAATGTTCGCCGCAAGACCTACGGGGGGAATCGATATATTACAACAGCGTACGTTGTGGAGAAATGATTTTCAAAATAAATACAGTCCAATAATTCAATAATAGATTAGAAATATTGAGTAAAGTGTAAAGTGTTGTAAAATCACATAAAGTTAAAAACTTACGAGAGGCATAAATAAGAATTGACCGCACATTCCTATGACTGGTCCCAGAGGCCTTTTCAGTACCTCCTTCACAGTGGGCCAGTGCATCGCGCACCCGAAGTTGATGAAGATGAGGGACACCTGCAAAGACGAAGACCCTTTAATATATTTGTAGTATAGACAAAACAAGTTCTATCCCTATTTTGGCCCTAAATTTTTTTCAACTTTTCTGAAACACTTTGGACTTCGTCTGGAAGTCTGGATATCTGGATAAATGGGTGGTGGAATATCGGAATTCCTTCCGTTTGACGAACAAACGTCCACGGCTGAAAAGGCCATTAAGTTTATCAGGTTACGTCTGCAGATTTCCGAATATCCAAGGCCAAAATAGATCGACAGAGAATCTTGCTTATGGATAGATGTTATATGACTAGGGTCACTACCATCAAGTGTTTGTCCTCCTCTATCTTAAAAAATATATATAAAGAGAAGGAAACAACAATAATTGTCTTTTTACTTACAAATACAGCGACGCTGACAGTGAAGGCTTTGTCAATTGGTCGCTGAGGTCTGATAACAGTTACAGGAAGCGAACCATTTACAGACAGGCGTACGTCTCCCTGTCTTCTTTCTACCAACACCTCTGTTCTTCCTGAAAATTAAAAAAAAACTAGAATTAGGTTGAATATTCACTTATTAAAATTAATACTTTATAGAGAGAATCGTAACGCATTACACTATCTCTGTCACTCTTACTCATACATAAGATAAAAAAGAGATATCACTAAGAATCGACCAAGTACAACAAAAGATGAGTGGTGATGCATCTTATTTAATATATACAGTTATTGTTTTATTGTATATGGAATAAACGTTTTGTTATGAAAAGGAGTAGAATTCATACCAAGAAAATTGCCATTGACACGAAATCTCCCTTCAAATACTCCTCTATCCACGTCCTCCTGTGTGAGCCGGTAGGTTGAGTTCCACTCGACTGTGACGTGCTTTTCCATTCTTGATATCCCCACTATCACATCATTGACTTCGAAACTTGGGCCTAGATATGAAAATTAAATATTAATAAGTTTCCAATTAATTAACATAATTGACATTGTATAAGGCTGCTAAAGGTAGAGTGGCCTAATAACAAAAAGCATGATTTTTCAATTAGGAGGACCCTATAAATGTGCAATTAACTTAGGAGAAAATTTTTCGGTCACTGTGGCAACATTTTGGACATCATTCATCACACAAGTCATATATTGCAGTTAGGCTACTCTGCCTCTAGCGGCCTCATATGTCATATAGTTATTAACTTAGTAATTTAAGTTACTTAGTGGCTTTTGTGATCTTAGTTCTTTAGAATTTGTCTTATTAACAAACTTCATACGCCAAATGGTATTAGAACAGTAGAAAAAAAAATTACATTGATCGTGTAAAGTCCCATTACACATAAACATATTTCTGTGCCCGCTTAGGAAATCGATTTCTTTTATTGACAAGTTTTTGCTCACAAATCCTGCTTTAAAAGGTATCATTTTCCTGGGATTCGACCCCCGGACCTTTCAAGCTTAACGCAATACACAACGCCACGCATTGAGTTATGAAAGGGGACGAGACTTTCTTACTAAAAAAAATTAACTAGAACAATTATAAACCTAGATAAGATGTACAATGACGAAGTAAAAATACGAATAATTTAGTTGACATAAGATAATAAGGCCTAAGAAGGCCTGTTAGTACATCTAAGTTCCTATACTACCTGTACACATTTAAATAAAACACTTAATTGGTTTAAAACGCGTAATGTATTAGTTACACTTATTTCAAAAGTATTGTATATAACTACGCTAAACTATATTTCGCGTTTTAAACCGTTAAAGTGTTTTATTTAAGGTCCTATAGCTAAATGTTCAGGTAGTAAGAGTTTAAAATGTTTATTAGAATACTAAAGTTATTACTTGTGTTTAACTGTCGTTTTAAAAAGTACTCAGAACACGAATTAAATATCAATTATGAAAAAATACGCCTAGGGCAGGATTTGAACCGGCGTCCATAGCGTTTCGTCCTGTTGCTCTAACCAATTGAGCCACCGTGAGCCGACGATGTGGTGTACTCATCGCCGATTTATTTTTTCAACTTATTGATACATATGCACCTCTCGCGCAATGTAATTTTAACCTTAACACTTCATATTAAGCTTCAATTTCTCTTGCATCGCAGGATTAAAAAAATATTCTAGATGAAATTACAGAGTTAACATATCTTACAATTACATTACCTGAGACATTAAAATTTACGTAGTCATATTCATTCATATGCACCAAAACTTCGTCTTTATCGAACAAAGCGACCGTGTCTGATGCTTGACAGTTTACCGTTTGAAGAGCTGTGATGCATCCCAGTGTTAGCAGTAGAAATCTCATTTTAGTACCTAAAATAAAAAGGGCTTCTTTCATTTAATGTTGATGTTGATGTTATACTCTATTTATAACACAAGATATGCAGATATACAAAATCTCTCTTTTTATTGAAGGAAAGGCATTTTGCTTTAAATGCCTTTGGATAACGAAGATATATCCAAAAATTTACTTCCTTTACTAACTAAAATTACATTATGTTTTTATTATAGAGGATGACAGACGAGCAGGGGGTTTAATCGATGGTAGGCGAAACACAGCCATATAACATGGAACCAGGAAATCGACAGACCTAATCAACGCGATTAAACTCGACTACTTTCCATCTAAGGCCGGTGTGCTTCGTAAATCGAAGAAAATTGAATTTCTATATTCCTGCCAACCGTTTAATATACAGATTTTCAGACAAAGACCAACATGTATTAGAAAAATTATAAATTGATTCCAAAAAATTTAGACCCGTCGGGGATCAAACCCACGATCTGTCGATTATTAGCCACAGATTGCAACCATTACACCAACGAGTCTTTACTTAAATATAAAGTCTACTTTAGATAAAAAAATAATGTCACGGGCGGGAAGTGAACCGGCATCAACACACACGATTTTATCGAATTTCTTAAATCTCACGCTCAGTGTATTTTCAACCTTAATGCTTAAGTATTAAGATTACTTTTAATCCACTTAAAATCAATAATACTAATTTTCATATTTACCGTGCAATAGATACGCGCTTCGCCATACAGTGAGTTCGATAACTTTAATATTTAATATTCATGGCTTGTTCCGTAAAAAGATAATTGCAATTAAAACAGGTTACGTTGATAACAAATACAACTGAAGAAGTCTCAAAATTTACTTTGTAACGTTATCGCGTTTATCTATCACTTGACTTACAATTGTTGAGAGAATCTCACTCGTGGTTAGTAGGCCGCGTTAAGTAAACGAAATATAGAAAAAGATAAAGAACTCTTTGAAAATTTTCTTTCAAAATAATAGCTTGTTAATCGTAATTAAGTCCAGTCGATGACGCACACCACCTTTAGGTTTCTGTGTATGGTATGTCTATATTTAGTCACAAAATATTATGGCCCAAAAGTAGTTTTTATTAGCTAATATAAGATTTACCTTTTTGATCGTGCTAAAAATAACTTCTATAAAACACAATAACACAGATTCGCGCAACGACCGCGAATGTCTTTTGTTTTAAGACATTAATATTCAAAACTATTCTTAGATAATCGGGTTTTTATTACAAGGGCATAAGGTTCATAGTAATTAGAAATAATTATGGTTATCGTCTATCGATTGATATCGGATATCTCGTGTGCTGCCTCACGTAGAGATAAACGATAAATGTTATATGTTAATTAATATTATGTCACGATAAGGCCACTTTTAACGCTATTCACGCAGCTAAGTACAGGATTAAGAATATCGTAATCGATAGGATTAAATATGTTGCGCAGAGTAATTTTGATTCGTATCTGTGAATTCAATGCCTTAATTATGTCTGTAATAACACACAGTGTATAAAATTATTTTCAATGTGTTAAACCTTGCACATTCTCGTGTACAGTACACATTGTTAAAAGAGAAATGCTTTGGGGGTTTACAATTTTGATAAACAAGGTTAATACCTAACGCAAACTAGTAACTAAGTCCTTTTCGAAGTAGCCGCTGTAAGTAGCAGTAAATTTTTTCTGCAACCAAAATGGGGTCTTTAGAAAAAAATAAATCAAGTAAAGAATTCAAATTAGCCATTACCTAGGCAAAAAGAGATTCTGTTTTGGTTCCGATAATAATTTAAGTGTATGGGATAGACAAATTTAATGAAACAAAATGCTTATCTCTCAAATATGTATTTAAAAAAATACATTTTACAACTTAACAAATACTGATCTCATAACAACCACAAAACAGTCATTTCACATCTGTTTCACCTATAAACGAGTCATGTGAACTTCAACATATTAATAAAGAAAGCAGTCACGACATATGTTCGTCTCTCTCTTTTATATAAGAATTCGATTGATTGAAAGAGACAGCTTGTTAATTCTGTTGGCAGTTTTATTTTGATAATAAATAATTTTTATTCTTAGAGGTACATATAATGGTCCTACAATTGTAGATACTATTGTATTTTAAAATTATTTCCTATCATTTTGTCTGTATGACTGATTTCTTTATAAAAAACCTTTGTCCATTGAAGAAGTGTCAAATATGTCACATTTGTGAGTAGTTTGGTGTAACCTCGTTTACTCTATGACATTTAACCCCTCTTAAAGACTTAACCAATCTGAGATCTCTAAAATAATAAGCACATTATAAAATATTATTGCCAACTCAAAAAAATAATAACCTTAACATTGTAAAACGTTAAAACCGAATTTATAGGTGACCATACTGGGAATTCATATCTAAGAAGGATATTTCCAATAAAACACATATATCAATAATTACATAACATAATAAATAGAAAAAAACATTTTTGCCATAAAATTTCGCATAACAAACATAACAATATATATGAAATATACAATTTCAAACTCGATTCCAATTAATAAAATTTAATCAAATCATACGAGTTCACACTAAAAGTAATCGTCTTCAATTGACAATTAGAGCCAAAACATATGAAGGCTTTTTATTCGAGACGTCCTAGACATTAATATTACATATAAAAAAATATTATCCATCGCTGTATATTCGAGAAATACGATTTCGGAATACCCATATTGATATGTCCTTTTTCATAAAAAACTAGGCCATTATGAGGACAAACCTAAGTGTAAAACTACCTACGTCTTGAATGATAGTTAATGATTTCAGATACAAGAATTAATACCAATGCTTGATCAAAATGAACATGCGTTTTAAGCAGATAATAAATAAAAAATATGGATAATACACAGATGCAAACATTAAAAAATAAATTTATATAATCAAATCAGAATGTCCAAGCATATATTGCTAAAATGCAGATAAATAAATATAACTTCATTTACAACATCTTAAATATATATATTGGTCTAAATGTGAACGTAAATAATTTTGAAGAGCAATTAAGTTGTTTTACTGATGACTCCAATGTTAAGATGACGATGACCAAAACTCTTCCTGCAGTTAATTAAATGCTGTTAATAGAAGCAAAAAGAAAAAAATGCGACGGCAAAAGTTACCAAATTAAGAAATAAGCAAGAGGAAATATTTTGCGTCGGTTCCTATTCCTATGATAAGGGCATTGGAATTTCTTATTATTCACCAAATTACTTTCTATTGATAGCAGAAATAATGTACTTTAATCAAATTTAATAATTATACTGTATCATTATTAAACTAGTGAAATGCCAACAATAAGTGAAACGTAACTATAAGAAGACATTGTTTCAATGTATAATAAAACGAAGACTGTATTAATACTTCTGATTTAAAAAGGGATTTAAATTTAAAATATTTTACTCAACTTAGAACTGGACAGTGTATATTGTCATTCCACACAGTTATAATTAAATTTACTTAAAAGTGTATACTTAATCAGAAATTGTTTCTTGCAAGAATCACGTATAATACGGCCGACGTAACTTGGCAAGTCTGAACAGAGGTTAGACGAACTTTGGCAACTCGTAAAAAAAACTGATAATGCCATTTATTTTCGTTACTGGGATAAATGTAAGTAACATACTAATAATTTATTCAAAAAGAATATCTTTCAATAAAATACTGAGACAAAATATAAATATAACAAAAAAGAAATGTTAGTATTAAATTTAACAATAAACAATCACTTTTCTAACGGACTGCGCTCAAGACAGAGATAACGAAATAAACGCCAAGGACTGACCGAGACACACTACTGTTTACCGAATATGTACGAAGCTTTACGAAATAACCAAATAGAGGTGTCCATACTCGTTCCTTGAGGGTGTCATTTAATCGATTCCTGTTGAAATAGACAAAATTGCATCGTAGAAATATATTTGTAAAAAAAGCTTTAAAGAAGGTAAAAACAGTAATTATATAAAAAATAACTCATATTTAACTAAGTCACGTCGTTCAATAAAGAAAAACAAGTTTTTAATAATTTAATTTTCCTTTAAAAGTCGTCATGGTATTATTTATTAATAACACCATTAATTGTGCTGATAAATCCATTTATTACAATATCCCATACGATTAAAAATTCATAATCAAAATCGATAAAATTCGATTACGAAATTTTATAGAATAAACGGTCGATTGTGTTGACAATGGGTCAATCTCTAGCCTAGATCTCCGTCCCGCGCACCTCGCTCTTACCACCGTTAACATCCTAAGGAACATTTCTGCGCAGCGTTTCGCGCTAAGATCAGACTTGCCAAGTTACGTCGGCCGTATTATAAGAACATGTATAAAGATTCCAAAATTACAAGCTAATTAGTTTGTTTACGATCTCAAAAATATTAGTTATTCCATGGGCTCTGAGGAATCTCTGTATAAAGACAATTGATGTAACATAAAACAATATAAAATTCCGTTCAATTTTCAATTGCGAGTTATTATCACGAAAGAGTGAGAAATGTGAAAGAGCTTATGTAAATTGTCAAAAATCATAATGTCAAATACGATGTCATCTACATCATTAAAAATGTTGATCTATTGCAAAAGTGCTGGCAGCCAAGATTTTTGGCGGGAACTTGGCGACAAAGACAGGTAACAAAAAGTTACAAAAGATCTCACTCTTTCACATGACAGTATAGAGCTTAAAACTATGTTAGACCTCTTTATTTTGCGTCATCAGTGGCTCCATCGACGCCGGTGCTTGCTCCTTCTGATACTGGCGCGATATCTTCGACGATTTTCTTGTGCTCGATTCTTCGTCTGAAGCTGTAATCATGAGTAATTTAATCTCCGCTCTTAATTTGGCAGACAGTCATATTATATACATGACATTATATATTAACTTTTAAAAACTATCAGCCAGTTTTAATTTAAAAAATGAGCTAGAAAATAACTAATATCGGAGAAGTACTTTACTATCGGATTTGTAAAGATGACATTTAAAAGTGTCAAGAAAATTTCAAACAATACACCGGTACGATTTACGGATTCGAGATCTCTGAAATTATATTCTCAAATCGAAAACTGGCCAAAGTTATTTCTACGAATATGCTGACGCCACAGTTACCAAAATTTTCACAGATTGATACAATAATGCAAAGCGGTTTACGCTTGATTTTTACAGACATAGAACAGTTTCGCATACCTTGCATGCAATGTATTAATTTAATTAAGATTCCCACTCCCTGAGTACTTCGAATTTAATATTAAATTAAAGGCATGCGGTATCGAAATATATTAACTAAATATTATTACAAAAAAAATATACAACTTAAATGTATCGTAGAATAAAAATCAGGTTTAAAATACTGATACAGATTTAATTGTAAGTTCTATTTTGCTCAAAACGCCACAAGAATACCAGTCACACTATAAATTATTATGATTTTATATGTTTTTAATGCCTTTTTTAGATAAATCCTTATCTACCTAATAACCGCATACGCACTTTTATAAGCCAACATGCACATACAGTCCGTATACACTAAAGATCTATGTACAACTTAACAAATACAAATCCCAATGACCCATGCTTTTGCTAAGCCAAACTTCACTTTTTTATATCCTTATCTGAATACTTTACAATACAATGATGCTTTTTTCACCATTATAAAGGGATAGGTGAAAGAAAATCTTCTGTCTCTGTCATTTTTAAGTATTAAGATAAGGATAAGCTCCGAAAGCTCCGCCACCGAACAAATTTTTCGTTTGTATACGTACGCGTACCTCCCAAACTATCGAACATCGCAAATGTTGATGACATATGAAAAATAAAACACTCCTTTTAGAATACATACTTTTTGGTAAATAAATATTTCTTAGGGATTATATTGAACACACAATGCATATACACAGATGAAAACAGTAAAAATATCCCATAATTCAAAATTCACAGCACACTTGTTTAATATTAATTTTGAATCAAATGTTGGAAAATAAAACATTTAACTCCGCATACAAGAAGAGAAATAGTTATTAATTATTAGAAAATGTTTTATAACACTGCTAAAAAAACTTCTCCAATTAAGAAACACTATTTATTAATAGCAAAACATAAGAAGGACATAACTTATACGTAAATAATACACACATTCTAGTTGTAATAAAAAATGTTTGTATAAGTCTCTTCTTATATAAGTGAAATTATATTAATATGATAAAGTAAAAAGTTATGTTGGATGTAATCATTTTTTTTCACATCTCAAATGAACAAGCACCCAAAAGAGAAACGGAGAAGCTCAAAGGTTTCAAATAATACATACCATCCTCTTATCTTCTGGTATATGTATATAATAGTCATCGGGATTGGCGTCATTATGGCCACTGCGACTGGCACAACTAAAAAAAAAAAAAAAAAATAAAGCCAGTAAAAAAGGTTTAAAACTTGTATATGTAGACTGCATAGTTACTTGAAGACATATTATAATAATAGTTACAAATGACTAGCTTCTATAATAACAGATTAAAAAACTTGTTTTAGCTACAATTAGTTTAACATTTAAATGTCAATGCAGTGGGGAAAAAATACGAATACATCTCGGGACGAAAAGAATTACGTTACGCGCTTTTGCCGTCATAAATAGTCACGTCAAGTATTTACTACAATAAGTAGATGAAGGTCGAGATTGATGTTTGGTACTATGCCAGCTTTTTTGGATTTAATAGTCACATGCGGAGCCGACATAGTTGTATGTCTGACTAATACCTTTTAGTACAAGCAAATAAGGAAGTCTTTATGGCTTACCAGACCAAACATTTTCTATATTTTCTTGGAGATCAAAGTCAATCCCCTAACAAGCTGACGCGTTAACTGCACTAGCAATGCGATTGGTTGTGTAAATAATTACTGTATTACTATCTATACATAAACTAGGTGATCTGAGAACGTTCTTTAGCCATGTGAAGTATATCGACGAAAATTTGATTACCACGACAACGTTTTTAGTAAGTTAATGTTAAAAGATAGACGCGGACTTTTATTTTAATTATTCGAGAAGAAGAGTTCTCTTATTTATATTATTGTGAATCTTAAACCGTTTTCGCAGCACACGCAACGGAAACTATCAAAGGTGAATCATTTCCGTGTCTTTTCCACAATGCCCTCAATTGTTTCTTCGCTCCGGTCGCATCCGGATTTAGCGTAAAGCTTTCCTCAATAAATGGTTCAAGCAACACAAAAATAATTTTTCAATTCGAACCAGTACTTCCTGAAATAAGCGTGTTCAACCAAACGCTTCAGCTTATAATATTAGTATAGATTGTATATTCTGTTATACATACCAGTGGTCAGATCAGCTTCTGGTTGCGGTAACGCGTACCGGAGCAAGAATATCGCAATACCGGTATTTTGTATACCGGTTTCTATCGATATCGCCAGCGCGTCGGGGTGGGATTGTTTGCACGCAACAGCCACCAAATATCCCGCTGCATATCCTAGCCAGGGTATGCCCATGCCTGCTACGATAATCTGGAAACGATACATTTCAAAGGGTATTGATTTTTATAATCAAGGAGGACAGACAATTATGGAGACTGGATGGAAGGTGAAATACTCCAGCTATATAACATCTGAAGATGATGCGATCTTGGACATACGCTTATACTTATAACTAAAATGTTGGTGGTAAACGATGACAAGGTAAATACTGTTATTAGATATGTATTCTCATATAGCAATTATTAAAATATTTTTTAAGTAACATGGTATGTAAAGTTAATACATCTACAAATTTAAATTCTAATTAACCCACGATTATGTTTGTTGAACTTATTGCAACTCGAGTACGACTCGCCGTTTATAATCCTCTGTATTCGTTGTTTTTTTTTTTGGCGTAAGCTACGAGCGTAAATTGCATTTAAGTTAGTAAGTCTTAAATTACTTTATTTTTATGATAAAAAAAGTGCCTCGAAGTAGTGCTGAGTATGGCTTTGATATTTTTTAAAGTAGTAAAAACGAGGTCATATGTGAAATAATTAATTACGAAAATCAAAATACCTGCCAAGTGAAGAGCTCAAATATATACAGGTTCGTGATGATTGCAAACACGATGACAAACAGCAGTAGGGTTGTCGAAAACCCCTTCAATATCCGCACCATAAACGCCGCTATTCTGGGTGTGAATTTTTGCATTGACAGCCCTATAGCTAGCGGCGCGATCAGACACGCCACAAAGTAAGCTATATGCTTGTAGGGCACAACTATGTTGGCGTTGTTGAACACGATTTGGCCCAGCGAGAAAAGCCACGCTGGCATGAAAGCTGAAAAAGTAAAGAAAAATGTTTTAATTTTTTTTTCATCATAAGTGTTTGGGAAAATACTCTGTATTTTAAGTGCCATTATTTTTTTTTTATCAACTTTTTTACATACATCGTTTTATTTAATATAATTTCAACCGGTAAAGGGACCGTCTAGCGACTTTTTCGGCTTCGGTACCTTAAGACACACTACATCTGTAAAAGCTCTTTAAAGTCCCCCTGCATCTGTCCGGCCTATCCCAACAGCATGTAGTCCGTATTACTGTCTAAGTCGTTCAAGTAACACGTACTGCCAGGTACGTTTGTCATATGAATTGCTCGTTAGCGGCATTTCGTACCTAGGTATATAATCAAAATTCCTTAAGTTTCCTGATCTAACTCTGTGCTTGAGCGACGGAACCTTTTCAAATCATTGATTATTTACCTTTTGGATGAATTAAAAAAAGAAGTTTAAGTATTACATTACATTGTAAAGTAAGAAATAACATTATGAACAGTAAGAATATTCACACATTGTCTTATACTTGAAGAGATAATATTGAAAACCATAAACATCGCGAGTTTGTTTATTTGAACGTGTGAACCTTAAAAACGACTTTTCACATATCTTTTAGGTTTGATAGTTTTTACTAGCCTACTCAAGTAAGAACTATCAAACATTGCATTCGTCTATTTATTTACATCTTATTGTTTGTAACTAGAGCGGAAAACCATAGAGGTATTTTGCAAAAATAGGAGGGAGAGATGGCATTTCACAGCATTGAACAACAATCAATTAAAGGAAGAGTTGACACGCAGCTCGTTAGGACGTTGACAGAACTGGTTTTTCATTCATTGCATTTACTTAATTGCGGCTCTTTAGTTTCCATATTGAGCACTAAACTACTTTCTACTTTAAGCAAGAACTGCTTTCGCAGTTAAAAACATTTATCTTTTACTGGTAAGCATATAATAAAGATATTATTATAAAATCACTAATGTCTTATTGTCATTTTAAATTGAGAATCAGGAGATGTTGGGCATACGCGACCAAACAAAAGCAGAAAGTATATTATCATAATGTGGACTCACCAAAAGACGCCAACGTACATATTGACGTCATAGCGAGCGACAAATTGAGATTTCCTCCCAAAATGAAAGTCCATATATTGGAAGCCCCACCGGCTGGCGACACGCCCGTACAAAACATGCCTAGACGCATGGCCGCTGAGTTCGGAAATATCACGTAGCTGAGTCCGAATGATATCTGAAAAAATAAGTAATCCCACTTCTAATGTCACGTAAGTCCAACGAATGTATAGGAAGCACCTTGCATAGGTGCTTCCTATAGATTCGTCGGACTTGTTCTGCATTTACAAGTTGTGTCTTTGAAATCCTATTTAATATATAATTCAGCCGATTTAAAACAAATATTAAATTTTAGAACTCAAGAATCTTCATAATTATAAGTCGCACTAAGTATAACATATTTACATTTCGAATAGGACATGATTCTTAAACAAGCTTTGCCAACTCCGTTGACCACTATGTACCGTAACGTATTTTTGCTAATATTTCCTTGTGAGAGAAATGTCAGACGATAATTAAGACGATAGTTTTAAGTTTCAGGTACTAATATAAGCATGAAGGTAGTTGTCATCATAACGAGCCTAGCCATGGTTAGCATCATGAATTTAATGGTAGTAGTCATTAAAGCCCACCAACCCGCACTGGTGGTGCCTGGTGGATATAAGGTCTTAAACTCATTCCTCTATATAAAGGTAACCTAAAGCTCACTAGGTGTAGGCACAGCAGTAGTACAGGAATGGATTAAAATAAAATATATTTTACTTACAAGCGGCATAAATAGAAACTGTCCACACATCCCAATGATTGGCCCGACTGGTTTTATTATCACCTCCTTAACTGTAGGCCAGTGCATCGCACAACCGAAGTTTATGAAGATTAGTGTCACCTATATAAAAGCAAACATAGGCAACATTAACAAAGATTACACAGATCCTTTGTTTTTTATATGCGGGCTTCGAACCCAACGCCCCCTTATAAGTTAGACATACCTAAAGGCAACTAGTTTGCCTTCTTTTCCTTTTTTAATGTAATTTTAGTTGTAATAGTAAACGCTTTACTATGAATAAAGCTTGTAATATTTTCTCTGTAATTAAAAGAAAATACTTTTAACAGCTCCAAACGCGAAATATTAAATTATTGATATTCAATTACGATAAATATAACAATAAGTTACATCGTACACCTTTTAATTGCAGGAACCCGAAATATAGCGATACGTATTAAACCGTTAAAAGTGTTTTATTTAAAGCCAAAATATTCGACGCCATCTTTAGATTTAAAAATTACTGCATAAAGTAATTATAAAATCATATCTCGCTTATGCATGAATCGCGTAGTATAAACAAACATTGAACTGTGTGAATTATTGCGTTTAGATTGGACAATTTATTAAGTTAATTAGCATTTTTATACGAATAAAATATATTCTTTTGTTCACTTAATTAGGTAATCATATTGTGAATAACTACGTATGACAGGTTACTTCCGCTGATATTTACTGCATCTTAGTTTAATGTCGTTGTCGAGACTGCGGCGAACACAGTTCTGCGTCCGTTTCTGATCGATTTCATTAACATGCATATAGTACCACAATTCTGGTATTCAGTTCTGGTAATCGTGTATAACGTCTAGTCTTGAAAATTGGGTAAATAGAACTGTCTTAAACATTTTTCTAAAATTAAGCTAGGTAAATTGCAATTTTTGTTTGTTCGCTTCTGTAGCCAAATGGTTAAACGTATTGCCTAGCATTGCGTCAAGCGCGAGAGAAGTCCTGGGTTCAAATGCCAGGGGAACAAAAAAAAGTTGTTCCGGTCGGGTAGGGCACAGAAGTCTGATCAACTACTTGCCTGTTAAAGAGAACGGACCAGTGAAATGGACACAGAAAATGCGTTCGCCCCATGCCCCATGAGGGGGAAACGGGCTTTCACTTTTAAATTTAAATTTTCAACCGTTGTGTGTATAGTATAAATTTTTGCACAACACAAAAGCATTTTTAAACATTCACATACATACATTTTAAAACCAAATTAACACTAAATATACGGGTATCATTTTTTTAATATTACACTATTAATCAATTTATCTATCTCTAAAATATAAAATAATATATTTTAGATTGTACAGATAGATTGAATTATAGCGAATAGAAAATACATAGATAATATTCCTCATAGCTACATATCATACTAAGTACTACATTATAACACAAACGTATAAAACTTTAGTTTATATTTATTGTAGACGTTTACTTCAAATTTTAATTTAGTTTAGTTAAGAATTCTAGGTGTTTTGGCACAATTGTTTGCTAGAAATTTCCCGAGATAAGTCAGATAAATAAAACACTTTAACGGTTTAAAACGCGATATATTAGTTCAACTATAAGTTTAACTAATATATCGCGTTTTAAATGTACTACTTGCTAGTCAAGTCAGATTGTTTAATTATTTTAATACGCTAAAGTATTGTGTTATTCAAAATATTATATTTCTTGTGTGCATTTAAATGCGTTCTCTTGTGAAGATAAACAGAAAAATTATATATAGTCTTGTATCATCTTATAACAAGCAAGTCCTAGTCAGAGTAGTGGGACCGTAGTATTTTGTTGTTCGAATCATCATTTAGTTTAAGGTATTTTAAACTTCGGTGTACGAACTAACATATAATTATTAGAATAATGAAGTTTTCCTTCTAACCCACAATTTCAGGGGTTAAGTGAAGATACGCACTTCGTTACGTAACGCGTTACAGCACTAGCTCGTCTAATTGTAATTTTCTAACAGGTTATTCGAGACTTTACAATGTGAATTAGTTGAAATCTAGACCTTTCTTGTAATCGATATTAGTTTCAAGTAATCGTGTTTTGAATTTTAAAACTATCTCTAAAATTTTAATACGCATTTAAATGGTTCATGGCAGTCATAAAGCTACAATAATTTTACGTCTGTTATATCGCGCTTGATAATAGAGGTCAAGTCAGGTCACATATTGTTTTCCAATTAACTATTGCCAGCTATAGCGAAACGTAAAGATAGCATTACTTGTATGTGGGAAAACCCTAATGAAAAGACATAATTCCTATATTTATGAGGTCATTGGTTATTAAATTGTTTGTCGAATAGGGAAATGTACAAACACCGGTTTCAAGCGATCAGTGGAACGGACACAGAAATATTTCTGCCGCATACTCCGTTCTGGTAAAGAAGTTGGAACGGCTTAATCACCTTTAAGGATAACTTCAATAATTATACGATATTCGAAGTAGTGTAGCGAGTAGTCATTTAAATAGAAGACTTAAGGGTTTAAAACGCTAACTATTTGTCAATTTATTTTTAAATTAATTTAACCACCGACATTTCGGATGCTGCAGCCTTGGTAACTGGTGGATATAATATAATATATGACGCGTTTTAAACCGTTGTTTTTTATTTATCTACATTAGTCGATTTTTTATAATTATAATGTAAAGTAAATATGTATGTTATATTTAAAACGTAAAGTAGATTTAAAGAGAGAAAAATTGCGTATAAATTAATGGATAACAAGAAAGACGAAACAAATATAAAAGCCACTACCGAAACGTTCTTGCAATTAAATAAAGTAAGCACGAAATACAACTGTTATTAATTAATTTGCCCAAATTAGAACCTTGAACTTTACAGCCATCTAGCCAAACTTGTTTAATAAACAATGCACGCGCATATCAAACAAAAAAGTTACTCGTACATAAATTGAATGTGTAATCTAACGAAAAAATTGGTATTTTATGCAGGTGGACATTTTTTATTCGCTGTTTGATTAGTAGGTACTTGAGAATTTAGTGGGCAGCAATTTTACATTGTTTAGAGTGCAGCAAAAAATTAGGCACAAAAACATGTCACTACTAGACATAGATTTCCTATTTCGTCTAGCTGTCTTACGTAATAATCTGTACTAATATTATAAAGATTTTTTTAACGCGCTTATCTCAGGAACTACTGGTTCCAATTGAAAAATTCCTTTTGGGTTGCTTATATGCATTTATCGAAGAAGGCTTAGTTCTTAGCACCTATAATATACTAGCTGATCCAGCAAACGTTGTTTTGCCATATAAATAATTTCATCTATTGAATTGTAGCTTATATGACACGTTTGTCAGTTTACCATAGCAGTGCCATCTATCGATTACTTACTCAATCCATTGTAACTGTCAATTATTTATAGACAAATAATTTGCAATAAAATAAAATTGCGACTATAATTAAAGATCTAAACTATCCTATACTAGGTCTCACGTAGGACCAGACTGCTCAAGGTGTGTCAATTTAATTTAATATTATATTATATTATATTATATTATATTATATTATATTATATTATATTATATTATATTATATTATATTATATTATATTATATTATATTATATTATATTATATTATATTATATTATATTATATTATATTATATTATATTATATTATATTATATTATATTATATTATATTATATTATATTATATTATATTATATAGTGGGAAATATGAAAAACGGGAAAAATTATTCAACGTTGAGGGTTTACTCTTTGAGGGGGAAAAATATGTATGAAAGAATGATCATTCTCTTTAAAATAATTTCTAACATCGGAACGCGGCGGAAATCCTGGGTAACACTTAACAGCTATAATTTAGAAAGATAAGGAAGAGTTAAAAAAAAACGCATTTTGATACCATAACTATCCTACGTGAAGACACTGTTACAGCTAGTAAATATTTTTCATGATTTCCACTAACTAATAAAATGTATTAAACTAGTTTTGCAATAAAATCTTTAAAACTAATATTTTTCACATGTTATTGCACTATAGAAATTAAAAATGTATTCAAATTTAAAAATTCAACGATGACCTGTAGGACGCGGTAGGTCAGTTGGTTAGAGCAACCGTCCGCGTCGTGTCTGTCTACAATTAGAAAAATTTAAATACTTACGAAAGTAGCAACACTGCTGGTAAAAAGCTTGTCTATGAGCCTCGAAGGTCTTACTACTATCACTGGTAGAGTTCCGTTCGTTACTGTGAAGACTTCTTTGTCCCTTTTCGCTTCTATCACAAACTCCGTTCTTCCTAAAAACAGAATAAGTGTTGCATTGGCTGGCATAAGATATAGAAAAACTTGAAGTAATTGTGGGTTTATTTGATCCGATTTAAATTAAGCAGGTGACTGAAGAACCATTTTTAACAAGCTATTTTTAAAACCGCCATTAAATATATTATAATAGGATTGCTTGCGAAATTATTTTCTTATACGTTATTTTGAGCAAACTGGTTATTTTAAGTCCAAGATACAAAAATAACCCGAATAATGTTACTTGACCCAGTCTAAAAATAGCAACGCTATTTTCGACATTGCTTATTCAATCTGGTTATTTTTAGCACATCTTGCCAAAAGTGGTATACTGTTATCTGATGAAATTAATGGAAAAATACAAATTGCAAATGTACCACGTCTACTGTTTGCGATCTTGCAGATTATTGATACAGGTAATTATTTAAACATGCTTGTGCATGTTTCTCGTTGTTAATATAACAGATTATGCAATCTTTATAAGTTGTAAAATTTAAGTGGGCATATTTTTTAATCAGCCATATGCTAATATGGCTTTATTAATGGAAAAATCATGTTTCTACCTCACTAGCAGAGCTTTCAATTACTGCATATATTTCAAAGCTTTTATGAACATCGAAAATTACATGCACATTAACATAGAGGATTTAATTTTACTGTTGTTGCAGACAAAGTCTAGAAATCGTCAGATCAAGATGGGAGTAAAAACCAGTATAAACTTTTTTGGGTTGTCTGCTAGAGATCTCTTGGTAGCGATAAGGCCGCCCATTTTTTTGTATATATTTTTGGCTCTTTTATGCAATAAAGTGTTGAAACAAAATGTAAGAGTAAATAACAGGCGTTTTCAGTCTGTCGTTTTCCGAATTTCCATACCCAAAAATGGGTCTACCGCGCATCTTGTTTAGATGTTATGATTTATAGATATGGCTTGTTAATTTGGTCGTATATTAAGTAGCACCGTCTAACTGACTAATATCGTCTGTTTTTCTGTCTACCGTTGTTAAAAAAATAATTATGCAATATTTCAAATTTTATGACTCACGATTTTCCAACTATAATTGTAACTTACCTAAGAAATTTCCATTTACTTTCACCAAACCGCTAAAGAACTTTCCACCTTCGGTGACAAGAGGCGTAGAATTCCATTTGGCGCTGGCTATATGTTCTTCACCAACTTTTGTTATAATTTCATCGTTGGGAAGGTAACCGGTGCCTGAAAAACCGTAAAAATTGAAACAAAAGATACATTTTCCGTACTAATGTAACAAATATGTAGTAAGTCTGTCGTTTATTAAAGGAGTACACCTTTAATTAAACATTTTTAACGGTTTAAAACACGAAATATATATGTCAACAAAATTATCATTTAACTACTGCTCGATGTTTTGGATGCTTTGCATTAGTTGAAAATAGAAAATTAATTTATATGTTTTGCATTTTTAATGGTTAAAAGTCTTTTATATATTTGTTGTTGTTTATGCGAGTGGTGCACATTTAAACTGGTTAAAACGCGAACTCTATTACAGGTCGTATTAGTTTTTTATTTCGTGGGATAACGCAAGCGTACTACATATAGATATATAGTAATTTTAAATTTGCAACGCAAATAATAAATAACGATAAAAAAACCTGTTAGCAACATTGTCTATCGTATATTATTTGCTATGTAAGCGTGTATCGTCCGACACTTATGTGTTATGTTTCTCACTGACAGTTGCACAAATAAGAACTATGTACGACGTAGACAGAAAGGTATTTTGAAAATTCCACCCATGAAAAGGGGGGCCAAATAATGTCTGTAGTTTACGCGAGTAGTACACATTTAAGTAAACCACTAATAACGGTTTAAAACGCGAAATATATGTATTAGTTAACTGATCTTTACTTCAATCATTAGGGCGTGGTTAAATTAAAGTTAAATGATATATGTTGTATTACAAACCGTCATAAGTGTTTTATTTACACAAGTAGGATTCTTTAATTTACGTATAAGGTGTGATGCCTCTGATTTTTATTAAAATGTATGTAGGACTTTAGAGTATAAATATATAAGAAGACCATTTTGTATAATACGTGAATAGTTGTAGACTTGCAAATCGTTGGCGGCGCTAAGAATAAAATCTGCTTATCATCATTTGTCATCGCATTGTTAGACTGTTGAATCTTGATGGGAATCGAAGGTTGGAATAACTTATTTTATGTCTGGAATTAATTTTAAGTAGCTATAATGGTAACTTCAGCTGTAAGCAGTACGTGCCCTTGTAAAAAGGTTGCAAATTATATTTTGAAATTTATAATCTTTTAAATATACGAGAGCCAGATTTTAAGAGAAAGAAATTCCGTACCATATTTTCTAACGACAATCAAAACGTCGTTGGTTGGTAAGGCATATTAATTGTATTTTGCTATTTAATACTTTTACTACCTACCAATTATCAAAGTTCATAATTCACTACATGTTTCAGTTTAATTTTTGAAGTACGGAACCCGAAATTAAACGATGTTTATTTTATCGAATGTCTCGAGACCTAAAGTGACAAAGTTTTATGGGCTAAATGAATTTTGGCATATAATTAGTAGTCATTAAAATTTCATTAAAAACTTTATTTTAAACTAGTTTTAATAATTTTACATATTATGTATATTCAAATTAGTTACAATAATCTTTATATGAATATTAATAAATTACTGTAAGAGGTATTCATAAGGCGCGTTGCATCTTAAGACGGTTAATTGCAGTTGTTCTTTTGTTTTTTACTACAACGTAAAGCGGTTTAATATTGTGAAATACAGATGCCAAATGTGGTAGCAAAATATTGGCTGCGTTCACGTTTAAATATTTGCTTAACTAGCGTATAATAAAACGCAAAAATGACGGACTACACATACAAACACGCGATATTGATTATTACAAAAAAATAGTATCTATAATTGCCTCATAGTTATTTCTAGAAGCTAATATTAGCATACTGTTTCGTTTGATCTTGATAAATGGTAAAAATTATCTTCATACATTAACTAAATACATTCAAAATATCTCGACCGCCTCTTTAGCCAAATGGTTAAACGTATTGCCTTGCATTGCGTTATGTGCGCGAGCTCCTGAGTCGAATCCCGGGGGGAACAAAAAAAAAGTTGTTCGGGTAGGGCACAGAAGTCTGATCAACTACTTGCCTGTTAAAAAGAACGAAACAGAGAAACTTACACAGAAATGTGTTAGCCCCACGCCCCACGAAGGGGAAACGGGACACAAAATATCTGCCCCACACTTAAATGGATACTATAATATATAAAAATTGGTCTTTAGCAAGTAAATCTTATTAAAATAAGTTTAGCCGTTCCTAGCGGGCACAAGTTATAAGAAATCCTGACGCGAACTTTTAGTAAAACTAATTAAGAGAACCACGTCGCTACATACAATATTAAAAAAAAGGAATAATTTTCTTAGTTTTTAAAGCATACCATATTCGCTCAGTAACGACACAGTTGTTTTACATTAAATATACCTGATAGGTAATACTCGGGTGTGATTGTTTTAAGACATCATTCTTATGATAAATTATACAGTGTTAAGTTCCGTTGTAGGTAAATGATTAAATGTGTTGCCTAGCACTGCGTTCAGCGCGAGAGGTCCCGATTTCGAATCCCGGGGAAGCGATAGATTGCTTAGGTTAGAAAGGGTGCACAAGTCTGATCATTTACTTGCCTGTAAACAAAACGATCTGTGAAACGTACCCAAAAATATGTTTATACCCCACCGGAAATGGGATTTTACTTTAAGTGGCGTTGCATAGCATAAGCACCCAAGTGGTCGTGGCTTCGAATACCTTTAATAAAATGAAGCAGTGAAACAGACTCAGATTTGTATTCGTCCCATTCGGAACTGGGATATTTTAAAAAGTACAAACCTGTAATATTGACACGAACGAAGGCGGTTTCACCCATATTCAGCTGTATTTCTTTCGGATCGAAGGACGCTATCAAGTTGGGCACTGACTGACAGAGCACCCACAGTGGTCCCAGCGCCAGCAAATATAAAATGATGAGATGCAACGGCCATAGCGGACACATTCTTGAGGGATACACTGAAAGAAAGAAAACGTTATAAAGATTTCAATAAGACATTTGCAATATATATTGTCAATTTATAATGAGATATACAGTGTAAACTCTATATAGCGACACTGAAGGGACTGTGCATTTTATGGCGTTATAGAGAGTTGTCGTTAAATGGAGAGAAGAAACATTGTATGAAAAACAAGCTAAACCAACCAAAGCCAATTAATTTCGACGCTTAAGAGAGTTTGTCGTTAAATAGAGTGACGTTACATGGAGTTTACACTGTATTTATTTATTATAGCTCCGGGCTTTTATTAAACGTAGTGTAAACTTAAAGCTCCAAACCGCTTAAAGTTTCTGCAAACTTTCCACGTTCTTCCCGAAATAACGCACGTCGAACTTGACATTAAGCAATTAACACAATAACGTAATCGAATACGTTTCACTGTTCCCGTTCGTTATTGACGCGCGTCAGATATTTTGAATTTCGAATGTACGATTTAAAATTCGATGCGAAGCACTCACTTTTCAAAATTCACGATATTATTCACGTTGCAAAGAGCACTTTGAAATTGAAATTAGTTGCAGGCATGTAAGTACCGATTCGCGATCGAGACGCGAATGTCACAAGAGCTAACCCTCGCTCGGAGGAACCCCTCACTCCTATAGACCTAAATACGTTGAAATAAAAACCAGATTTCAACAATGCCCGCTGCTCTGAGGCTATCGTTTCGATAATGTTTTAGGCATCTTATACGTCAGTTTAAGATAAGCAATATTAATTGGTGCGTTTACGCTTCTGTTATTTGTACATGACTATCATCTTTACAACGAAGTATTGATGAGAGAATTACTGTTAAATGATCATGATTCAAACGACAAGAGATTTTTTATGTAACATTTTTTAAAGAGGAATAACACTGTAAGTGCTAGTTCCGCATCATCTACTAAAGATACAAATGTATATGTAACCCTAGTGTGTTTAGTCATCCGGAATAGTTTATACTTTATTTATTAGTGTATTGATAGAATGGACCAATAGTCTTCAAGTAACTAGCACTTCAACAGTTGTTATTTTGTAAATAGTGAAGGTTTAAAATTGCTAATAAAATCTACCGTTGCAAGATAACAAAATATAAAGGAAAATTATTGTCTATCAACAGCCTTATTTCAAAAACAGTCGCCGCCTTTATTCTTATAATTATTGTGAACAAGTCCGATCTTCAAAACATTAATGCGATCTCGAATCCTGAATGCCAATAAGTTTAACATTTAGATATTATATCATATTACGTTATAGATATAATCAATGCATCTAAAATTGTGGCTCGTGGCACATTATCATATATTATACATATAATCATTTATTATTGTAATTAAGTTAAAGCTATAAATTTTGGCTCTCGTGGGGTTATGACAGAGGTACGAAGCCCTTGATAATAATAAAACATACTTAATTTATCCAATGATTGCTGAAACTACCTACAGAACTTCAGAATCATAATCCAACTTATATAGCTTTCGTCTCTAAAACATTGTCTAATCTAATCATCTAAACATGATCTATTTATAATTAGACCATCTAATAGAACTCATTCAATCAACAATAGCAGCAATTAAAATATATACTATGAGGCTGCTAGAGGCAGAGTGGCCTAATAATAAAATAAAACATGATTTTCAATAAGAAGGAAAATAAAATGCGCAATCAACTTAGGCGAACATGAATTTGTCCTATTATTTATTTGTGTAAGTTATGTTCACAATTTTCGGTCACTGTGCTCTTGTAGAATAACATTTTTAAGACTATAGATATAAATAACTGAAGTCCTAAAATTGCAGTTGGGCCACTTAGCCTCTAGCGACAGCATATCATCTCATTGTGCGAAGCTCAAATGTCTATAAACCTCCAAGGCTGCAAATGAGTTGAGTATTTATCGAATACGGAATGTAAAAAAAGCATGCATCACTTTAACAGCCTATCCCACACTTGGGAGCCGGTTCAAATATTAAAAGCGTCATAAAAACACTGCTTAATTCATGCACTGAGTCTAGCCATTAAGAGTCCTATCTAGCGCATTAAAAAAAAACTATTTTACATAGATATTTCCGCTTCGTCTAGCTAAAAGTATTATAATGAGGACACGCTTATATTATCATGCTTCTAAAATTAAGAGTTTTAAACAAGCATTTAAGTGTGAGAATTTTTCACCGTTGAACATGTTTTTCTGTAGTCACACAAAGAGTTAAACCCTAATGTAAAATCTATACTAATACATATTATAAAGCTGAAATTAGTTCAAACGTGCTTACCTAAGAAACTACTGGCTCAAATTAAAAATAATCTTTGTGTTGTTTCGACCATTAATCGAGGGAGGCTTTAGGCTGTACATCAGGCTGCGAGTAATAGGAGCGAAGCGGGAAAAGTGGAAAAAAGAGGGAAAATTGTTTATGGTTGCGTGCGTTACGAAAACGGTTCAAGAAACCCAACACTTCTAGCTAAACCCCTATGTATATAGTATTAAATATAAAGGCTAAATTAACGTATTATAAACCAACTCATTACTACTCTTTTGTTAACGTGACTGTTAAAAACAAAATGTACAGATTTCCAATGACAAATAAATAACAGTTACCTCTATCAGTACCAAAATAATGAGACATCATGACTACAATCAAATTACTGTAAAACAACAATTTTGGAGTATTGCCTGTTGCGCGAGTAATACACATTTAAATAAAACGCTTTTAACGGTTTAAAACACGAAATGCATTAGTTACCGATAGTTAACCTATTTCGTCTAACCGTCGGGTGGTAGTTAAAATTAATTGTCATAATATATTTCGAGTTTTAAACCGTAAAAAGAGTTTGATTTTATTACTATCTTCTATTCGACATTTTACACTTATCAACAAATAAACTTAATGGAAATCTTGCTAAATCATACGAAATAGGCATGAACATAGCAAATAATACTTGATAAAGCAGTGCCTTTGTATGATTCAAATTCCTTAATATAAAGTATATTAAATACACAAATAGCCAAATCACTATTTGAAGTCAAGTAGTTTTAAATACTGTCTGTAGTTTACGCGAGTAGTACACATTTAAATAAAACACTTTAACACGGGGCAGACTCCCCGTGACCACGGTGCTGCCAAGCATCCGAAACGTCGGGCCGAAGTTAAAAATAATTTTCAAATAAGTTTAACTAATATATATCACGTTTTGACCCGTTAAAGTGTGTTATTTAAATCAAGTAGTTTTAATTTACCATATAAAACCCACCGTAATTGTGTTATTACACATTTTTACATTACACGTTGTCATTACTATTCCTATAAATATTTATTTTTCTACATACCTATCAAGATTATCAGACGTCTTGCAATATTAAACATAGGGCTGTCAACGATTTTTATTAACATAATACTGATTGAATATTAAACATTGTACCATTACAATGAATTATTACCTATCTTAGACAAGCATAAATTATACATGGACTACACAGTGGTTACAAAGTTATTTAGTGTCAATCAACATGTCTGCGTGTTTTTTTATCTATACTTAATAGTATCTAACGAACTACTGACTTGAATTGAAAAGTTTGCTGTTGGTCAGAACATTTATCGGGGAAAGTAAGGCTGTAAATATCGCGATGTGACTTATAGGAGCGAAGAAATTGGAAAATGTGAAAAATTGGGGAAAATTATACATCGTTGTGAATTTCCAATGCGTACGCTGCGAAAGTGGTTCAAAATACCTAAAAAATATAATAGTTTGAGAAAAAACAAATTTAATTCCCAAAATAACTTTTCTAGGCGTACGAAGTCGATGACAGAGCTAGTTTTTAATATATCGCTTTTTATAGACAGAACAGACACATATGTACTTAGTGATATTTTCAAAGCAAAAACATCTGGTTTAATAGCCAAAGCAACAAGTACTTTCGAAGGCTCTTTTACGCGTATAAGCTTCGTATTTTGAATTTCGAATTTCTCCGCTTCTCAATCGGTTAACGTCAAGTTTAAAGGAACACAGCGAAGGAATGATGATTAAAATGTACAATATTAAAACCGCATGAGTTTTGCGAGTAACTGAACTGGTTATTCCACTCGTCTCGTATACTCCTGACCACTTTGCACTACATTGAACTTCAACCACGACAGATAAATTCCGTTTTATTTTCATTACTTAGATAAGGTCGATGCTCTAACAATCGTCCCTCATTTCTAATCAATTTAAATAAATTAGATAATACATTCGAATATTTACTTCAAAACAACTTGTGATATATGTGCTGTGTGTAGTTTGTTTCTCCGCGTCTCTTTCATTTATAGCAGAAGGTATCAAGCTATAAAAGTTTCTCGAAGTGCATGATGGAAATTTTCAGTTCCGCCGTTAAATTAAACAAAATCCTCCAACGTTAGTATAAAAAGTATAATAGAGAAAAAGAAAAATTTAAAGTAAAAACACTCAACGAACACGGAATAAAAAGATGACTAAGTAAAACGCAGTACTTAAAGTGTGATTAAGTGATTTCTAAGCTTTCATCCGACGAAAAAGGATCGATCTATGCAAACTTTTTGTGGTAAACGAGGAAATTATACGTCATTCCAAAGGGCTATTAATCGAGTTCTTACGATACTACTTTGGTAGATAATTACTGCCTAGATAAAGCCTTCCTCGATAAATGCTCTAACCGAAACAAAAATAACTTTTTAAACCGAATCAGTAGTTCCTGAGGTTAGCGTTTCCAAACAAACAAACTTCAGCTTTATAATATTAGATTAGATTCCAAGTATGAGCGATGTTTCAAAAGAAAACACTGTTACAAGTGTAACAATAACATATTTAGATTAATAAAATATTTACGAGCTCGTTTGTCAATGGCAGCAGTGTATAGCTAATGATCAATGAGACGTGGGTTCGACCCCTACCGGGACCAACGTGTTTCTAATCAATTTATATTTTTCCTGAAATATGTTGGACTGGAAATCTGGATATAAAATGGGCAGTTGGGATACATCGAAATTCCGTCCGGGTGACGAACCGCCATTCATATTTATAAAAAGTAGTCAGTTTAATCGCGTTTCTATTTTACTCTGTGGATTTCCGAATATTCGAAGCCCAAATAGGTTGACAACACATCAGTGTGAGATGTATGACTGGGGTATAACACCAAGCGAAAGCCATGCTTGTTTGTCCTTTATCGTAAAAAATATATATTTACGTAGTTAATGACCTATATATGGAATAACGAGTTCTTAACATTAAACATTGTTTTTCCATTTAAAATTACAAAAGGCAAAAGAAAACATCTCTTTTGACGCAATCGCTGCACTTTACAATGCGTAAGAATTAATTGTTAAAAAACGTAATAATAATATAGGTAATAAAGGTGAAAGGAAATACTGTCGGTAGGCTACGCGAGTAGTACACATTTATATAAAACTACTTATATAAAACTATTTATATAAAACTATTTATATAATACGCGATATATATTAGTTAAACTTATTTGAAATTTTTTTAACAAAGGTCCGACGTTTCGGATGTTTTGCAGCAGCCGTGGTCACGGATCTCAACGTGAAATAACTTTCAAATAAGTATAACTAATATATATCGCGTTTTAAGCCGTTAAAGTGTTTTATTTAAAGGTGAAAGGAATTGATTTAACGCAATCGGTACCGTAGTGGTCCGTCACTTTAAGTTAGTTTTTCGTCACTAAGCTTATCTTTCATTCTCTTAATCCAAGTAAAGTTTCCCTTGATCACGAAGGACCAATAATATTTTAAAGTTTAAAGTTAGTCTTCGTATACTGTCTATAGATATAGTAACGACTAACAGTTAATTAAGAACTAGAATTCGTTTGTTTATTTTATCATCTATCACTACTTAATGGCTCTTCGTGACAATCGCACACTTGAAATAGATTAGGTGGTTGTTTGAACATTGTGGCTATCAATTGAAGTCCTTGTGTATATTCAAGGGCTATATATCTATGTATCCGTTACGACAGTATATGTAAATTATGAATTACTGTGTCTCTTAGTTATAATCTTGCTTTAAGGTAACGAACTTAACGAATCTAATATCCTTAGTAACAACGCTTTTTACGAGTATGTTTGATGTACCAACAATGGAATTTGTTAAACGAACATCAAAGGTACATATATACAAACTAATTTAATATACTTATGGCTTCCAGGATAATGATAATTACTACAAAACGTGCATCATTAAGTAGTCTTACTCTGATGACGAGCAAATTCTTACATAGTAAGTCATAACATTATAATATGTAAGTAATTGTTTACATATTACTTAAAGAAGCAATTAAATAAAACTTGGCTGCTGCGAAGCATCCGAAACGTCGGGCCGGAATAATTTTTGATATATAATTCGATTTTTAAACTATTAAATTGTTTTGATTAATTTTGAGTTATATTTAGTTATAGTTAATTAAATTAATTATATTTAACTAAAATACAATGCATAACTTAAGTTTTAAACAAATACAAGTCCATTTCCTGAACATTGATTCTGTAGCCAACATAGAACTGTTAAAGCCGCTGTTTTAACTGTTCAAATCATAGTTTGATATCAATTTACGCTCAAGTAAGCAAGGATTTTGCTGAAATTTGTGACTTAATGATCATAACGAAGTACAAGGAATAAGAATTAAGTATTTCTTAGATAGTTTCTTGTAATATCCGGTAAGATTTTCGCCTAAAAAGACTAATTGATACTTACTAAATTATATATACTTTAGATGACAATATTATGTCAAAGATACATACATGGATGTGGTTTCCACAGGTTAAAGTTGGCGATTTTTTTACTAAGTTTTATTTGTAAATTTTTTGTTATGCTAATGAGTATTTTATTCAGTCCAACAGAAAAGGATACAATTATTACGCTGATATTACAAAATGATGTAGGACACAATGACAGCGATAAGTTTTAATTACATATATGTATAATAAACTTATTTATTTTATAATATGAAGTTTCCTTTTGGTTTTTTTCCTTTATTATTTGTATTTTTGTAATATGTTTAAATACTATTAAAATTAAGTTAACGTTACAGTAATACTATAGGGGGATTTAGAAAGCGGTCTGTTTAGTACATGCGCAAGCGCATGTCGATATAAATGATCGGTATCAATGTCGGATACACCTATATCTTGTTGGACTTTCTTAATTTAAAATTCTATTCATTTTCTGTAATGTATGCTAAATATATTAGTAGAGAATTAATTCGTTGACGACGTACACAGCAGTTTTACGATATTGATTTAATTTACTTTGATTAACCGTAAACTTGGCCTTGGCGTGGTCGATAAACAGAAGTTTCGGTCAAGATAAATACGAATTATAAAAAATATAACCTCACGTTATGATGAACGACAAATATACGTCAGGTTAAGTTTTTACTAACAGTAGAAGTTTAAGATACAACATGGATTTAACTAGTGATGATGCTGGTTCAGTTAACTAAGCGTAAAGTGTCTATTGCCTATGACAAATATACATTAACGTATAAAAGTATAAATACAATCACCACGAAAAATATACATAGTTACAGTAACATACAGAACATATTATGTTACCCAATTTAAATAGCTCAAGGGTTACATTTTCGCATTTTTCGTGACGTTTTGTTTTTAAATAGTTTGTAGTGAAAGTGGTCTTAGATCAATTGGGTCAAACAAATGTAAACATACATACTTATAATAGAATCTGAAAACAGTCACTTATAGCCTAATAGATTGAGAACGTGACGCAAAACGTGGTGCGAATTGCAACCTCGCGGTCGCGGAACGGACGCTCGTCAACTAATGCTAGTATTCGCGAACCCTCCTATTGGATTATCATCATTATATTTATTAAAATAGAGTATAGTACATCCTAGGAGGGATATCCAAGTATTTTTCTATTATTTTGTCATATTTGATAAGGTACAACTATTTTCATAAAACACTTTAACGGTTTAAAACGCGATATATATTAGTTAAACTTATTCGGAAAATATTTTAACTAGAAGCATAGAACGTTGTTTCAAGCATCCGAAAAGTCGGGCCGTAGTTAAAATCAATTTCAAAAAAGTTTAACAAATATATATCGCGTTTTAAACCGTTCAAGTGTTTTATGTAAATGTGTACTACATCGCGAAAAGCACACACAGTATTTAAGTACAAGTATGTTTTCATATAAAAGTGGTATATTTGAATAAAGATACATTACTATTAAGTAAAAATGAATCTAAGTGTTCCAATCAGAAATAAGTGTACATCTTAATTTTTTTATAGAGCTGGATCAAACTATCAGTACTCCTGCCGTATGAATACCACCTTTGAGTATATAAAGAATTCATTATTTTGCAATGTATTTATGAGCAGATAACTTGTGTAAAAAAATTGTTACCATACCATATCAAGTTACGTGAAGAATCAAGGTTGACAAGTGTTGTAAATTTAATGCACATATAGTTTTTTTATTACTCGACTTGTTCCCAATATAGAAGTGTGCAATTCAACAAATACATTGATATGTAGAGGTTTATATTTGCATAAGTCTGTGGAGTAATATTATTAAAGTAATGAAAACTTTTAAGCCTATTTCTTATTTTAATCCTTCATAAGTATAACTAAACTTTCTACTAATATTGTAGTTAACTGTAAGCAAGCTGATTTAATTTTCTTAGCCAGAATATTAAACTCTTCCAATTAATCTTGAAACAGTATCAACAATATGTACATTTTAAGTTCACAAATAATACTTTAAAATACATTTTCATATGAGTAAAGTTTTTTATAAACTCATTATCAAGGATTCTTCGTCTTGAGGGAAATATATAAAAAGTGTCTTATTGTAAAGTATTATGTAAACCTAAGTATTCCAAAATTGTGTGCAATAAGTATATCAAACTAGCGAGTATATTCATGTAAAAGAAGAATCTAAGTTTATTTTAATAAAATGGCATTTTAGTAATTCAATAAAAAACACATATTCTTACCTTATTATTTAGTTGTAATTGCGAAACTTTTCCGCCTTCCACAACGATTGTGTTCCTAATTCATTCGATAAGGAAATATACTCCTATACATAAAATAGTAGTAAAAATATTATATACTCAAATTTAACTCGGTAACATATATATCTACAATTTTTAAATTAATATTTTATTCTTGTTGTGTGATTCGTGTTTCCTAATTCAGCAACTCTCATGACCAATTTTCCTTTACAATTTGACACACATTTGACACTTGACAGTACATACTATCCCTGTATTGCCAGAGCTACGATTACAAAGTTCTTTTAATTTGCACATTTTATAATGTAATATTATAATATAACGTTTAAAATATTTAACGTTAAGACTTTTTTATTCTTTCTTTCTTATTCGCAATGATATGAAGAGGTTGATGTGGTTATGAAACTTTCCTCCCTATTGTTTCTCGAAGACCAACTCGAGCAAATAGTATTATATTGTTAACTAACAATATATAAGAATATACATTAAGTTTTAAAATGAAGAAATTATTGTTTCATAATTTAAGTTCTTAGCCGCTGACAGTGGTGATATTTATTTTTGTTTGTAAAGAATACTTAAAAATGGGACTGACATATATTCATGTACGACTGGCGAAAATGGTAACCAAGCCAAGACAACCCCACTTCGGTACATGTTCCGAAAATGTTGAATTTAATTAAATTTTAGTAATGTATTAAAAATACTAGTATCATTGAGACTTTAGTCTTTCTAGTATGGAGTATATAAAAAATTCCTAATTTCGCCTTCATTGTATTCTTTCACTACATACCGTATATATATAAAATAAAACGGATCCCGAAACTTATGATTAATCGTTATCTTTGGATTCTTTAAAGCCATGGTTTACAATATAGCCCAAACACGGTAAAAGAAACCGTATCTATGGAGTAGAATCAACTTGGCAATGTCGTACTGACATTGACATCATATACATTACAACTAAAAAAAATATAGTTACAATCACAAAATTGAAAAAGGTGGAAGAAAGTAGAGTCTGTATTTTGTTTAAAGGACAAAATATTTTATGAATAGCACTGAACATTTTACATATTCAGTTGAAGTCGGCTACTAAGTCTAGTCGAGTTAATTGGTTATTATTACTTTTAACTTTTACGCAGTTTATTTAAACGAGCTTTTCATTATAATTTTGTTTTGATAAGCTTTTTGACACTTGTGACCACGTAGTGGTGATAAATAGACGTGTTGATCGAGCTAATTGTGATGTCTAGTGAAGAAAACGAAATGTCCGGAGGTCAAAATTCCCAGGCACTGCAGGCGGCAGATGACGAGAATCTCAAATCTTGTTGGGTTTGTTTTGCTACTGAGCAGGATGACAAACTTGCTGCGTGGGTCCAGCCTTGCAAATGCATTGGAACAACCAAATGGGTCAGTTTCTTTTATTTACAATTTGATGCTATTGGGAATTTGAATTAGAACGAATTACGGCTTGGTCATTTTTAGAGCTATAGTTTAGCCTTAAATTTTTTGGTACTCTATGATATTTTGATAAATTACAATATATCTGTGATTATTGAAGTGCATATTTTCCTTAAAGTTGCTTTAGTTATGAGATGGTGCTTATTATATTGGAAAAAATTGATATGTGCAAAAGAAATTAAATAGTTCGTAGACAAACACCATTAAGTAGTTATTTTATCTTGGCATTTCATTTTGAAATTTTATTTAATTCAGGAGAACTCTAAACATTTATTGTACCTTCATAAACTGTTACTAAACATACTGGTTATTTAATTTTTACATTATAGAGTATAATGAAATAAAAAAAATATAACTTTAGCTGAGTCTTTAATAAAACAATTCAATTTTTTGATTCTATTCCTCATACATGTTAATTTTCTTAAATTATTAGAAATTCAGCTATCACCATATTATGTAATCTTCTATTATTTCTTGTAGTTAGTATTATAACAACTTGTTAATGTGTATTAATTATTTGAAGCAAACATTTTGGTAGGTTTAAGATCAGTTCTGTAGAAAGTTGAATTTAATTTATATATATTGAATTTATTTTATTTAATATAGTCATATTAATTTAGTTAAATTAATATGTTATACCTAATAGACATGTGGGAGTAGCTGCTTCAAATATGCTGTGTTAACTAATTGTTATTACATAAAAAGGACCTCCCAATAAAATTGTTAGAAAAATATGATTTTAATTAGGAAGATAAAAGGCTCAGTAGAATAGATAGTATATCTGTGAATATGTTATCTTATGTAAGAACCTATTTCTCACATTACCATTTATCGATATTAATGTTATAAAGGAAACTGTTTGTTTAAAGGCACTAATTTCAGTATCTAGGTTCAAATTGAAAAATTCTTTTTGTGTTGGCATTTACCAAGGACTTTAGGCTTTAAAACATCACGTTGCAACTGAAAGGAGCAAGGAAGAAGTGAACTATTAATCTTTTTGGTTTCCGTTCTGTGCGTTACTAAAAAATTACATATGCCAAATTATTTCTTGTCAAACAATTTAAAAAAAGTCTACAACAGTATATGTCTAACTGTTAGAATTAAGTTTCAACTAAAAATTATAAAGTTGAGGTGGTTTGTAACACAAATTTTAATGCCCAAAATAACTATTCTATGTGTACGAAGTTACGACCGCAACTAGTTAATAATATTTTGTTAAAAATGAAATAACGTCAAATAACCATTTCAAAACCCATACCTTTGTAGTACTATTATCATTGTAATGCATGTTTATTAAGAAGCATATATTTACATGTATTGTGGCTTATTTTGTTAGTTATACCTTTATGGGTCGTAAAGGTTTGCACAATAAATCTTGTATGCAGATCATCAACCTATTGTGACTGAAAGAATAAATAAGATATGATATTATTATCAATTAGGGAAATCTCAACGGGAGCAAGTGAATGCACTTTGGTGCAACAATGCTTTTGTTCCTTGGAAGTATATTTATGTAACACTTGTTTACATATGAGATAAGGAATGTATCATTTTAAATTGGCTTGTTGGAAAAATGTTAATAATTTTGTTGTTTGAAGCAAATTGGCTATAGAAATAACATAAAAAGTCTCTTAAATTACGTACTATTTAACATCTGGGACTTAGACATATGAGCTGGGAGATGTTAATCTGTTAGTTTGCGTTGTGGCTATTTTTTGACAATATATTTGAGTGGGTATATATTATCACTTTATAATGGAGGCTACAAATGGGTGGTGTGGTCAATAGCGGATGTGGACTGATTACCTGGCCTTCTATTGGTGTCCCCGCAAGAAAATAATTAGACGGAGAGCCCAAAAATGGAAAAGTTTCGGTTCTTCTTGAATTTAACTTATAACTCCAATTTGTGAAAAGTGCACACATCACTAGACTAAATACCTTGTTTTCACAGTTAATATTTATTTTATTGTATTTGAGTTATATTTTGACATTGTCTTCAGGTACACCAAAGTTGTCTTCAGAGATGGGTGGATGAAAAGCAAAGAGGAAACATAAGTAGGAAGGTGCTCTGCCCGCAATGTAAAGCTGAATATATAGTGGTGTTCCCGTCTATGGGAAACTTTGTGGCCCTATTGGATGCTATGGATAATATTACTTACAAGATTAGTCCATTTATTGTCGGAGGCGTGTTACTGGGGTCTATCTATTGGATTGCTATTACTTATGGTGCAGTTACAGTGATGCAGGTAAGTTTTGCTTATTTATTTGTGACTTCCATGTACAAATATACAATTTATCATGAATCGGCAAATACAGCTTAAACACAGCAATATTTTTTGGTGTCAAAGTTGTTTTTGAGAATTGTCTGTATTTTCTAAAAATGAGGCCTAGTTAAAATATAATAAATTAAAAATAAGTTACTAAATATTTCGAGTTTGATACATTTGAAGTGTTTATTTGTAAGATGATTTTACTCTTTTGTTTACTTGAATTAAAATGACAGGCAATGACTTGATCGTGATCTAGTCACATGCTGTCCACAAAAACACCTTTTTTCCTGGAGATTGACTGACCAACTCCTTAATTTATTGGATTCACAACACTCAATACTTTTTAAACACATATATGTTGATGTTTGGTAATTTTCCCACCTGATGGCTAGCTGATGCAGGTGCATCCACGCTAAGTTGGTAAATCAGGTAAACCTCATAAAAACTTATTGACGTTCCTTAAAAAAATGTCTGATTAATGAGTGTTTCAACCTATTTATGTCCCACTGCTGGTATGCCTAGCTCAGGGTCTTCTCTCGGAAAACCATTTCGGTTTCAAAAACCCATCAGGCCGCTCCATTGTAGCTTGGCGGGGTTTACTCATTACACAAAAATAATGCTTCCAAATGTCATTAAGTACCTACCAAGAAATTGATGAGCAATTTAACGAGTGTGTAAATTACATTTCCGTCTCTATGCAATTGTATCCGTTGGTGCAACTATTTCCGCTATATTTGTATCACGTGCAACTATTAAAAATTCTGAATCGCGATTGGTTTGAATTCTTTAAAGAAACACGGTGCGCGTGGAATTCACACCGGTTGTTTCTTGTCCTCTCAATTATTCCGGGTTCATTCTGTTTGTATTCAAATCTATACTAATTTATAAAGCTGAAGAGTTTGTTTGAATGCGTTAATCTCATGAACTACTGGTGGGAATTGAAAAATACTTTTGTGTTGGTTAGAGCATTTATTGAAGAAAGAAGGTCCGCAACATGTCTTTCTTTTAAGATTAACTTGCAAAAACGACGTGATGCAACCGACGTTGTGGGTAACAGCTCAAAACTATATAGAAAAAGAGGAGGTTTGCGGAAACAAATTTGGACGAAGTCGCTGACACAGCTGGTATTATAATACATTTTCGAAATTACAAACACATTCGAAATCTGACATTTCGGGAGTTGAAGCACACGATAATTGTCGTATTGTTTGATGTAATAATTGTTTGATGTATTGACGAAGTATAACAACAAGAGTATTTTATAAACATGAGTGCGCTAATTGAAATACCAATGTAGTCTCTAACTGAGTTATAAGGGCACAGCGATTTACAACTGAGCGTCCAAACCCTCGCAGATGCGAACATTTTTGACGGGCGTCAAAAGGCGTGAAGCGTCAACGTTATATATGGCTGAGATAATTCACCCCCCATCAAAGTAGTCTGTCCTCCCCCTTAAAAAAAATTGCGTGATTTGCAAGCTACGCACAAAATTAATGTATAAAAATATAATAATCAAGGCACACCAAACGTGCAGGTAGTCGTTACTTCCGCTCTTAACGTCGTTGTTCAAACTGTCGATCATTGTGGCGTAAGGACAAACAAACATACTTTCGAATTTTTAATACAGTGTTGGAAATATGCATTATTGTAATTGTGCGTATGTTATCGACCCGTGTGACCATTTCCTACGAAAGCGAAGGTCATCACTGTGCGAACGCTCGACAAGAATATCGTGTCTTTTGTTGCTGGTCTTTGATTATTTTTATGGCAATAGTTATCGCCCAATTACCCTAGATAAGATATTTTGGACTATATATTTTGAATACAGAATTTTGATTTGCAACGCCGATAGTTCTACCAGACTGTGCGAGAATGTTTTGCTGCGTTTTTGCGGTCGGTAGAATGATTCGACCACAAACTTCTTTATCGTTCATTAACAGTATTCGTCATTCAAAACAAAAGAGCGTATGACAAAATTTTAAAACTTGACGAACCATTTTTATATACATATAAGCAATAAAAGAAACTAAATAGGTATCCTGCATTCTTTAAAATACTTTAATAATTCTTCACTTAAATACTGTCTGTGGTTTACGCGCGAAGTACCTATTTGCTGCAAAGCATCCGAAAAGTCGGGCCGTAGTTAAAATAATTTTCAAATAAGTTTGAATAACATATATCGCGTTTTAAACCGTTAAAGTTTCTGAAATTGTTCACTTAATCACCTACCACATATTTAAGATTTGTAGTTGTCGATTTTCTTTTGTTTACCAATCGTTAAATAATATGGCCCTGCCCTGACACATCGTTGATCTTTAACCGCAGTTGATAAGAGCGTTGTACCTCACCTTTTCAAGTGGGAAATAGAAAGTAGTTTTACTTGCAAAGCGAAAGGAGCTTTGATATCGTTTCTTGATATCTTTTACAAACTTTTGTTTGATTGTGATTTCTCCTACCCACCTTGAAATCCAGAGGTTTATATTGAAAGTTTCTTTAACCGCCTACGTACTTCTTGGGTTTGAATCCCGAGAAAATAAAGTAAATACACATTTAAATAAAAATACTTTAACGGTTTAAAACGCGATGTATATTAGTTAAAATTTGAAAAGTATTGTAACTACGGCCCGACGTTTCGGATGCTTAGCAGTAGCCGTGGTCAGGTCTGTTTGGTTTAAATGTGCACTACTCGCGTAAACTATAGGCAGTAATGATATTTTTTTGTGTCTACCTGGGGATCGAAGTCCGTACCTCAAAAAACGATACCAAAATGGATGTGTCGTGTACGTAATTCTTGAATCTGGCTGAAAATGTGTTGTAGTTTTATTATATAAAATTCGCTTTCGGTTTAATCAGACAGTGTCCAAATGTGACCTTTAGAATATTCTACATAGATCCTAAAAATACAGTCCGATAATGTGATGTTGTTGCTTTAGATTAAGCGTGACGCGCATAATTAGCATTTTAAATACAATAAACCTTCACGGACGTTCAATTCGATAAAAACACGCCATTAATAATAATGTTTTCGGTTTTTCTATAGTTTTTCTTGTTGTGTCATACAATAACGCGTCTGTTTGAAAGACATATTTTATATGGATTCGCGATTCGGTGACGGGTAGTCTGGATTATTTAAAGGTATCGATAACGTTTAGAATGAACGATTAGAAAAATATCTATACTAATATATAAAGCTGAAGAGTTTGTTTGTTTGTTTGAACGCGCTAATCTCAGGAACTACGGGTTCGACTTGAAAAACATATTTTTGTGTTGGTTAGAGCATTTATCGAGGAAGGTTATAAGGCTATAAAAAAACCGCCCTGTGACTAACAAAAGCAAAGATACAGCGGGAAATGTGAGAAAAGTTGGAAAAATTATTGGGTAATGGGTATTATATTGGTTTCCGAGGCGTACTCGCAAAAACAGTTCAAGATACTAAAAAAATATGTATGAGAGAATAATTCCTGTTTTAAATGGTCTAAAACAAAACGCGACGCTATATGTCTATCTTCTAAGATTAACTTGCAAGAACGACGGGAAGGGATGCGACCGGCATCGTGGGTAACAGCTAAAAGTTATAAAGATAAAGGAGGTGCAAATTTGGATGCACCTCCTTTATAAATATTCTTAGCGAAGTCGCTGCAACAGCTAGTAATAAATAAAGCTTGTTTAAATATATAGTGTGTCTTTAATGCTGTTGAATATTAAGTTACCTAAATATAAAATATCTTTTCCTCGCTTTTGAGATCAACAAACGATATGCACGTTTCACCTTCAACCGACGAACAAACGACATTTCACTGTCCTTTACATTTCTGAGACGAAACAGGGAAACCGGAAGAGGATATACCTGCAGTTTTATAAAATACTTTTCCTCATACATGTGTAATTTTTGTCATATTTTTTTTAATACATTACGTGAATTGTAAACGTAAGTGCATATTAAGCCATAATAATAAAATAGGTGTTGCCTAGCAACTGAAATAGGACATTTTTCCCGAAAATTAAAATCATACCACTCAATTATGGGATGGCCACGTCATATCACGTATTAATTTATCTAATAAATTAATTTATAAATCTAAGTTACCGCGAGTAACATCTTTGGGCACATAGTAACTAAGTAAGGTTTTATTTTTTTTCTTGAAGCAGCGTTGTGTTTTGAAAACAGCTTGGAGGTTCGAACACGGGTTGTGTAAAATTACTTATTGTACACATAATATAACAGTCGAGCGTGTATATTATATTTGTATTCTTTTACTTGTTATTTAGTCAGTTCTGCATCCGATGCGAATTTCTGTTAAGATAAAGCATGCCGGTTCGATTGAGAATAGGTAATTACATCAGCCTTATAACATCTAAAGAAGATGAGTTTATTTGGGATTTATACATTGGATCGGTTTATACCAGTTCATTGTAGGTTCGCGATGATGTATTTGATGTCCCGATTTTCCAAACGGAGTCCAACATACCAAAAATGAATAAATTATTCGGAAACATATTTAGACCCGGTGCGGAGTCCCCGTACCGTACCATTAAACCAACGAGACCGTCAAAATCAAGTTTCTAAAAGTAAAAAATATACGTATAGGTAAACGAGTTATTCCCAACATGTAACAGTATTCCTGCGGCACCGTTACGCGAAAAATAAACCGAATGGTGACGCTTTGCAAATACAAAGAACCGTTAAAACGATTTTTCAATCACGCGTCGGTTTTGTAACCTAGATACCTACTTATTAATTGCACACGATTTTATTTTTCATGCAAAGAAGTTCCTACTGCTGAATTTAGAATGACAATAATGTTTTATATATTTTAATATTTTCGCACCCACAAAGAGGTAAATGAATAAAAGACGATTGATTTGAAATATATATCTATACTAATATATAAAGCTGAAGAGTTTGTTTGTTCGATAATAGGAGCGAAGAAACAACGGGTAACGTGAAAGAAACGAGGAAAATTATTCTTAAGAACTAAAGAATTAATCCCCTTTAATTGATCTTTAAAAAAGTCCGCGTCGCTATATGTCTATCTTTTAAGATTAACTTGCAAAAACGACGGAAAGGGACGTGACCGACGTCGTGGGTAACAGCTTAAGTTTATAAAGATGAAGGGGTTTGCAAAAAAATATAATTGGATACCCAAAATAACAATTCTACGTGGACGAAGTCGCTGACACAGCTAGTATAGTATAACACGACGCGGCAACTCAATTGGTCTAAGTGGTTGGTCCCACCCGTGTCTTATGTTAAAGAAAAGTCTATTATTTCGATCTGAATAGATCTTTAACATTATTATCTTTTAACAATTAAAAAAAAAATATTAAAGTGTTTTGACCGTCATTAAACTCATATGAATACATAAAACTGACTCCTTACCCTTTAAATTTCAGGTGGTGGGACACAGGGAAGGTCTGGAGATGATGGAATCGGCTGACCCTCTGGTGCTGCTGGTGCTGCTCCCAACAATACCGGTGACACTCATCAGCGCGCAAATGTACAATTGGGAGGACTCTGTGCTCTTCTTCCTGAGAAAGTACTGCGCTAAGATCCCGGCGTTGTCTTACATATTGCCGTTTGGAAAGTAAGCTTATCTATATAGTTATTCAAGGAATCGTTAATACATAAAGAGTTTTAAAATTATAATATTGGTATGTTATAATCATTATTAATAGATTATAAAACGTTTTCTCGTTTAAAATTCTATTATTTAGTGTTTATTGATTAAAACGTTTGCCAACATTTATTATTCACATTGCAACTATTCATAGTATAAATGTACTTAAATAACTCTTTCTGCATGTGTCCCCCGTGACCGCGGCTGCTGCAAAGCATCCGAAACGTCGCGCCGTAGATAAAATGATTTGTTAACAAGTTTAACTAATAAATTTAAATGTGTACTACAAGTATAAACTATATGTGTTAAACAATTATAGATAAACATAACATGTTTAAAAATAAAATTAAATAAAGCTAAGTTTAAAATTATGAGTTCTAAGCATGCGATGAGATATTGCAGAAAATCATTACTAATAGTGTTACCATTCGTATAAAAAGGGGAGGGAAGAGTCGTATTAGATGCTTAGAGTAATACTTTTATTTTCAGTTCGGATGGCGAACGCGCCGTTGTCCCCGGTCAGAACACGAACAACGGAACGCATAATCCAAACTCGCGTCTCTCGCCCACAATCATATTCTGCTCCGCGCTAGTTCTACCCACCATTTGTACGATTATCGGCAAAATTTTCTTCCGGTCCATCAAGAACAACCTACACAGGACGATTTTAGGCGGGCTCACATACATCACTCTGAAGGGCGCGCTCAAAATATACCACAAACAAATGCTATATATTCGCAATTCGAGTAGAAAGATCTTAGACTACACAGAGTCAAACCTAAAGTTGTACAGAAGCATGAATCAACAACCCGACTCGGTTTCAACGAACGACTCTGAACAGGTCGTTTGAGTGCTGCCATCTTGTAAGGGCGTTGGACGTTAGTGTTGCCAGGCGATACGGAAATGTAGACTATAAAACGTGATCACGTGTCTATTATCTATGCGTACATTCCGATAGAGTAAAAAGTTTTGACACTTCCCTCAACCTGGCAACGGATTTAGACGATGTCTATTATGGACTTGTGATATTATATTGCGTATTACAAACGGATAGTTAAATAATGTGTTAGTGATAAAGCTATTTTAATCTAATTTAAATATGGCTGCTTACTGAGCTTTATTATATGAAATATGGCCTTTAGACTAAGAATTTGTAAACAGCGCCATCTAGCGATCATTTCGCAAGTCTTTTCTCAAGTTTAAATCATTCACTAATATTGTAATATAACTTAAAAAGATATATAATACTTGTTTAAATAGTATATTTTTGTAATGTTATGTTAAAGAAATGACAATTCATATGGAAAAGATTTGTATGAATATTTTTGTACATTCGGGTTTGTATAATACATTTTCTTTATTATTTAATGTTTTATTTCCGACTTTTTAATAACACATAACATATAAGATTTCACAATAGTGTAAATTATATACTTCGAAAGGAAATTTATTTCGAAAATATATTATACATATTTGAGGAATACACACTTTGAGTCATATGTATAGGCAGGTTTAAATTTACTTAAACAGACAATAGATAATTAAAAAATCGAAAATAAATTGAAAAAAATCGCGACTCGGACAGGACTTGAACCGGCATCGTCAGCGTTCCGTGCTGTTGCTCTACTAATTGAGCTACCGAGTCCGAGTGGTAAAGCAACAGCACGGAACGCTGACGATGCCGGTTCAAGTCCTGCCCGAGTCGAATTTTTTTTATTTTTTAATTATATACTGCCTTCATGTGGCAATAACATAAAGAAACCTAATCTCTAATAGTCTAAACCCATTTTTAATATCAAATTAGCTTATTTGATGATACTTTTGATTGCATTGAATGTTATTTATACCTATAAAAGAATATTACTAATATTGCCATCTTTTCTCAGATATGAAAGGTTCTTCTTACGTCCAATGTATATGTTTAATTGTTCTTTCAAATCCTACTTTGAATCATAAAACATTAATTCCAGTCAAAAAAGCTTTGACCGAAATATTGTTTTCAAAGAAAACGAACTATGTCTGTCTCTTTCTGGCTAGTACGGTGCGTAGAGGACAGACGCCGATATCTATTTGCCGGTTCAGTTGTTTTTATAATTGTTATTATCATGACTAAACAATATTATTTTGTTTAAACATCAAACATTGATGCCAAGATTTTAAATATCAATAAATAAAATTATATTTAAAAAATGGTCAATCTTTATATATCTAGCTTTACAAAAATAAAAATTTTTGAATAACGCCGCAAATGTGGGCGGGTTGTGGTTCTTAAATAAAAGGTTATATTACTTATATCTACTTTTAAATAAAACACTGACGGTTTAAAACGCGATATATACGGGTCTCCCCTTGTCCACGACTGCTAGCATCCGAAACGTCGAGTCGTAGTTAAAATAATTTCCAAATAAGTTAAACTAATATATATCGCGTTTTAAACCGTTAGTGTTTTATTTAAATGTGTACTACACGTAAAGTATTTCCTTATCTTTTTCTTATTGCTTTTTAGTGTGAACAGTAAAATTAAAAAATATGCAACCAAAATTTGCTTAACGGTTTAGGCCAGTTAGGGATTGTCTTTATTGTGTTTCGTAAAATGTTTGTATTACATTGGATGATATAACAATTATGTTGTTTGATTTCTAATGAACAACTGAAATATCATTTCCCCTAGATTTAGAACTCACTGAGAGAGGCGGAATTACCCACTTATCTACTTAATAAAAGTTAAAAAAAATTAGGTTTTCATGTAAGTTTAAATCGGTGGCACCAGGTTTGAATCCCATTCGAGGCATTATTTTGAAGACAAATTTATTGTTTCACTTATTCGAGGACCGATAAAAAGCGATAAGCTAACCTAATAATTACTGGACAAAGTTAATTAAAGGCGAAATAATCAATTGATTGATATCGCTAAATCAGCCGCAAATATAATCATTAGGGGCATAATGATAATCAAGTGTATTATCATAAATATTGGCGATAAGAGATATCGCTTATCTTATCAGTGTTATATGGTAAATAATCACACAGTGCAAGTCTGCAGCTCATGTAATCAAATGGAAGTTTAAACACAGTTATCAAGCTGGAACAATTAGTGTTTAGTGTTTCGCCTTTGATGATTTAGCGAAATCGGTAAGTGCAGATTTGCAAAGAGCATTCGTAAGTTAATGTTATTTATACGAAAATATCTCGACTACGGTATACTAAGTTATATTATCTTATACTATTTTTAATTCTAAAATTTTCCGGTAGGTAACTAGAACCTAAAGTTGAGATATTAAGATTTCTTGAATCCTATTCTTTTAAATATTTTTACCTATAAATATATATATAGAAATCTTATATTTAATCAAGTACACACCCAAGTAGCACTTCAAATAAAAAAAATCATATCTAAAATGCTTTTATTATATCCCTAATTAAATCTTGTTCGTTTCTTTGAAATAAGTAGACCCGAAAACTAATCTATAGTTATGTGCTAAAAACTTTTCACGATAATGTTAGCTGGTGCATAAACAAACTTACTTATTTAAAAAAATTATAACAGGCACTTGTAATACGCTTTGACGAAACCAAAAGCTTTTGAAATAATGGCGAAGATAATAAAATCACTTTTCACAACATCGGAGAGACGGAAGTCCCGTTTAGAAGACAAAGAAGAAGATAATCCTCCACAGGATTTAAGAAGAAAGTTGTCTATATCCAGATCTGGTAGAATGAGGCAGGCGAATAAGAAGCGGCAAGTGCTATCTTTGGATGTTTACGGTCAGGTAAAATAAAAATTAATATTAAATATGCTAAATGTTGTGATAAATAGAAGTAACGTGAATTTTTATGAATTATTTGCAAGGAAACATATAGTACTAGTTAAAGAATCAATAAAAAAATATAATTATTAACCGTTGCAAATAGGTATTAAGACATATAATTATGTCTTAATACCTATTTGCAACGGTATAATTAGCTAGTACGCTATAATTAGCGTATCTAGATTTTAGTCAAAATTTACTTCGCGCAAAATAACACATAAGTATTATGGTTTACTTAAGTAGAAATAATTTAATAAATACTTTTATCGTACAACTTTAAAAGTCGGTTGAAAATGGGTCTGTTTCTTGTAAACGTAACTGAATCGTCTTAGAGGTGGAACTGTTGGTAACTCATCGCCTATAACATCTTAACCACGCCCTGGTGCTTTCAGGAAATTCAAAATTCGGATAAGCAGAAGCAAGTGGATCTAAAGGACAATGCCGAGGTTAAGAGACGTCAAAGCACTGAATTATCTCCAGAAGAAGAGATTGACAGCGCCTTCGAAATCATCGATAAGACGTAATAGCATAGCATAGCAGGGTTACCATATTTGAGATTACATCACTACTGTTAAGAAATAAGTATCAAGTCTCTCGTTATAGGGATTTGTGTGTTCTATTAAAAACGGTTAGTTAAGTTTAATACCTACAAACAGTTAATCTTATAGGAATTATTTTAAAGCTTCGTGTAATCTTTAAATTGTTGTGAGTGAAAGTAATAAAATTGTCTTGGAAGTACTTACAGGTAGAGAAGAGGGGAAAAAGTTGACGCCTACTTACTTACGGCCAATATCTTGTGTCCTTGTTCTTTGTAGGTAAATGTAAGAAAGAGACGAGAGACTTGCTTTTTTTAGAGAGAGATTTTCTTATCTACCTTACGTATTTTCTCAGATATGTCATCTGTATTTATGACGCCTTTTTGATATTTAACAGTAAGACGATCGGTGATGATCACATTATCTATGCGTGGTAATCATTGTACTTGACATTATCTCCCAGTATTAGGTAATCGTTTCAAAATATCAGTCCCACCTCTGCTTCTTCGCTTCTATAGGTGCCTGATGTTTTTTAGCCTTTCCCGATAAAAAGTCTAACCAACACAAAAATAATCTTTCGATTCGAACTAATAGTTCCGTCGTGGATTAGCGCTTCCAAACAAACAAACTTTTCTAATATTAGAATAGATTAAAAGTAAAGATGTCGGCCATAGTAGATAAAAGATTGTGGCTTCATGAAGCGAGTCACGCAATGTGATTGTAAATGAAATTGAAAAGAAGAAACGTCATGGTGACTTCTACTCGAGTTGGAGTAAAACTATCGAGTAATACGGAGAGTGCTGAGAATAAAACTAACTTATATTGAAGCTGGCTTATATTACGACGAAAATTGAAAACAATGAAAATCAATTATTTTTATCGGAGTTAAAGTTACATATTGTAAGGGCATAAACATATTTGTAATAAATTTTTATTGTAGATTAAGTCAACGTTATTACAATTAGCACGTATTCTGACGTTTATCTACGGAAACGCGATTATCTTATTAACAAACTACCCTCGATTTGAAATACTTGTTTCTTTCGAGAAGTAGGTAATTATTCTTATATTTTAGCTAATTATAAATGTGATTAAATGATTATAGTGATGACATTATGAAAATTTTATCGGCAGTAAGAATCTATGACGGCATTGTGACAGAATTGTGGACGGCAAACAAAATAATGTTATGTGGGCGGTTGAAAAGATTGTGTGATTTTTGGTTGATTATATGAAGATAATTGTAAATAGACATTGTGTGTTAAAATATCATCATTGATGATGTAATGATTCATCATCATCACCATCCTTAGTCTCCCCAAAACCAGGACTGCTGTAAAGCATCTAAAACGTCCGGTCGTAGTTAATAAGTAACCTACATATTTCAGGTTTAAAACTGTTAAAATTTTACTCAAACTATGGCATGCTAAATACTTCAATGTGGCACAAAAGTTGTAAATAAACTTTTGTATAAAATTAAATTAGTATTATTAAAGTTTGTATTGAAAATGTTTCAAAATTTACACCAAATAAAAGACTGATTAAGGAAAGGTATTTTTATTGTCCTTTTAAGTTTTTAAAGTTAAATATATTAGTTAATACTTAATATTATACTTTCATCTTCTTCTTTTTCGGTTTAATGGGCAGAGGTCCACCGATTTTGAACACCGTGCTAAAACAAATGTTGAGATAACTTTTACACAAAAATTACTTAACAAGTATTCATGAAACTCCTAAGACACATAGAAAGTACAAACCATGTTAAAACTTCGCGAGGGTGATTTTAGTGGTGAGAAATTGATCTTTTTGCAATGTACTCAAACCTGGGAACGCTAGCGATATACATGATAGCACAATTGCATGTTTCTATTTGTGTCATACATTGTTAAATATTGTCTGTAGTTTACGCGTGTAGTTCATATTGAAATAAAGCACTTTAATGGTTTCAAACGCGATATACATAATTTTCAAATAAGTTTAACTAAAATATATCGCGTTTTAAACCGTTAGTGTTTTTATTTAAATCCATACATTGTTTACAATCTAACACTACTTTCTTGGGATTCCTTTTAGAATAAAATATTGGCAGCCGAATGTTTATAACTCAACAGCGTTTTACTTTACAGTAAGTGATTAACATCACGTACAACTAATCTTTGTAACATTTTCACAGTTCTGCACTGATAACGTTTACAGCTGATAAACAATAATTAAATGTCATATTTGAGACAAACTTACTGGCATGTTGTGCATATGGGGCTGAATTTGCAGAACACTGAAATAGAAAACATTATTATTTTAACAAGACTTATAAAATTAGGTCTAAATGCTAGAAGAATTTAATCTTTGAAAAAATCTGAGTATATGCTAATATGCAGTCTGTATGTGCTGTAAAAGGGGTAATCAGTTGAATAAGTTGCTGACTATTTCCCCCCTCTGCCACTTGGATCTTCAACAAAGAGTGCAAAAGCTATAATATATTATAAGCTATATAAAACTAAAAAGACATTATTAAATGTCTGGTTATTTGAAAGAATTGCATATACATAATTCCAGCCTTTTTAATACAACTAAGTAACATGATATGTATGTATTACTTTATGCGTGTTTGTGTGTTTAATTTTTACTTTTAAAAATATATACTCTATTATTTATAAATGAGACCAGTTTGGTTTCGTACTATCAGTTAAAGCGTACTTTAATATTCCCTCTATTTATCCGGCTTGCCGTATAAATGTAGGGGTCCTGTAGCTGGCAGGGGTAGTCGGGTACCTGGCAGTATCTCCAACATAGGTAACACATACTGCCAAGTACGTTTACCTTACGAATTGCTCGTAAGTGGCATTTTGTACCTGGTTAGATAGATAAGTCGCCTTAAGTTGCTTCATCTCACTTTGTACTTGAACCACAGAACGTTTTTAATTTCTTTACACAGTGAAATATTTGGCTTAATTGACGCTTATTATGTTCGTGTGAGTTTGTGTGTTTCTGTGACATAAAAAAATATGACATACTTACCACTGAGACAGACAGAACAAACATATCCTATAGTAAGCAATTCGCGATGACAGAAGCAAGCCGCTCGGTAGTCGACGCGCCCGCGACCTGGCAACACCAGCTGCTTGCGTTCTGAACCCTCCGGTAGGAACACCCACTGGATCATGGCAACAATATAAACATCAATTATAACCATGGTTCCTTTGAACACAAGTCGTGTGTTTAACTACAAGTTTCCTAGCAAAAAGAGAAAAAGTTGTTTAGTCTCTGGGGCATAGAGGTAACATTCAACATATTTCTGAATTCAATTTGCTGATCATTTTTATTTACAAGCCCATCTAACCAAAATGATTTATCCCCAGGACCGCAAGCAATAAGTTGGCCCATTGAGTTATTAATATTTCTTACCAGTAAATATTGCAAAAGCCCTTCCAGTGTGGGCACCTTGAGATAAAGTCCCCCAGTTATATCACAACCCTGTTGCAATAAGCTCAGATGTTTGTCAAGAGAACAAACATCTATCAAAACTTGCTGTTTCTGAAATACAGAAAAAACCATTTATTTATTCCATAAATAAAAAATATAGTTGAATTGAGAAAGGTTTCCGATATGTGTGGATCTAGACCCGGCACGGAGTGTTATCATAATATTAAAGCTATTTATTCCATACAAAAGAAGACAAAACAATACGTGTGAGATAACACATAGCCTAGGCTTTATTAGGATTTGCCCAGTAGCTCTTCATATTGTTTCAGAGTATTATATTCAAAGTAATTTATGTACCTGTGCTGTGAAAAATACATTCATATAATTAATATATTGTGCAGCAGTGTCCGAACTTCCTGTAACTATCAGTATCCTACTGCTTATCTTTAAAGCTGGAGATGCTTCCCGACGTACCTGAAATTATTTATTTATAAATGAAATTATGTCCAATGTGTTAGCAAACAAAGTTTTTGCATTGAATTTATAAATTTTCCTACATTATTAAATAAATCCATTCACAATATTAAACAATAGAATTTATAACTGCATTTTGAAAATGAAATTGTATTGCTAAAAGTGATTCATTACTTACTTTAGAAATAAAACAGAGCCCCATAGCTAATGCTCCTGCTAGGAGAGATTCTCCAGGTTTTTCTTCTTGTGGTTGACTTTTTATTAAATTAACTAGTCTAAAAAATAAAAAATAAACTCCATATAAGTTTTTAAATAATCAATATCTGAATGTATAAGATACTTTTATTTATTTAACAGTAATTTTACATTTAAAATGAAAGTTGTCTAGTTTAACATTTTTTCTTCATTTTACAAGTACATGCAATAATACTACTCATACCTCATCTTAACAGTTTTTTCAACAAGTGTAAATAATTCATATTGTCCGTCAATTTGTCTTACATCAAGCGGCTTTCCTGGTGAAGGGTATAAGTATTCACTGAAATATAGATTCATGTCATATTTAAGCATAAAAGATGTTATACTGATATGTAGGTGGTTATGGTAAGGTTAGAATGGGCACGGAGTCGCAATATTTGAATTTGTTCATTTCACAGTAGATTGATTATGAAACTGTTGTATTTAGTACCAAAGATAAAGCGGATTTTAAAAATTATTGTACCTCTTATGAAAATGACATCCTATAACAGCCAGTTCGTTCCGCGACTTCTGCATAAGATGTGAATTTGCAAAAGCAATTACCGCATCTAAACAGCCCGTTAATATCTTAGGGTCTTCTGTTATGTACCTTTGATTGGGGTTTGTGTCCACTATTATTACTAATGTACTGCTGTCCGATGGAACTAGAATGTTAAAAAAGTCTTGTAGTAGTCACCTTCGGGAACAGTTTTAAAAGGTTAGAATCAAAAGAAACTTACTCTCGTCGTCTGCCATTGTATTGAGATTTAAATGAAAACACGTCGTGGTTAGAGACTTGTCAATAGCATTATATTTATTGAGTTACAATAATAATAAATAATTAATTCGTCGACACAAAATCAGTACAAAAATATAAACAATTTTTATTTACCCTAACCGCAAACGCAATCTGTCACTGTCAACCATCAATACTGACACAAAGGTGAAAGCTGACAATGATAGCAGTTATTTTATAATTGACGTACGTCTACACAGAGTATAGAACTATTTTGACAAATACAGATATTATATAAATTACTGCACGTAAGGAAAAGAATATTTTAAATTGCAAAGTTTCGGATTTGCTATTGTACCACACAACATTTGTAACAAAAAACATTTTTTTATTGTCTTGTGACAACAGCATAATACTTACAATAAATCAATTATTAAGTCTTGCGTTATGCGTCGAAGCCGAAGAGACAATGTTTGAATCCCCGATAAAGAAAAGTCTTACGAAATCCTTTTTATTTAATAATTTACTTACTTAATTACTCTTTATTAAAACTATTTAGGTACAAGTGCATTGCATTTTAACTATTTATTTTGCCTAATCTATCGACTATTTAAATTCATGTCAGACAACGACAGTAGTTAACTGTATAAGTAACCTACTAACTCTATATGGTACCTACATTAATTTTAATTAATTTTGTGATGACCATTGGGAGACAGGTGTCAGGACATCCTAGATTCATATTTGTCAAAAGAGCATTCTCGGCATTCTTTTCGGTATATTATGTTTTTGTCCTTCAGGGTTGTCAAAAGCACCGTGTAACTTGTTGTTATGTAAAATTATTACTTTTATATTAGAGTAACAATAAATAATGCTCTAAACCAATTATTTAATTTAAACCATTAAGACGTCAGCTATTGTAAAATATAATGTATTAATTGAGTTTGAGGAGCCGAAAACTGTCATTAATATTCTGTTTTAATAATGTCATTATTTACTAATCGCTATCAAATGGCAATCTGTTTCCGCATCGTCAAGGTGTAGTCTTGATTATACTTAATTATAGTAATATATTTGAACTGCGTGATTGTAAAACGTATTTACGTTATAAATTCGTCACTGTACAATGTCATGGCATTTTCAACACTAAAAGACTGCGTGGGTTGAAATCAGCAAATTATTATATGTAGGATTCTTAGCGACATATTTGTTGTTCGTATAATCGTTACAGTTTAGTGACAACCCTTATTAGAATAAGGTTACTTAGAACAGTGGCATCGAATCGATCACTCTCGTGGACATTGTTCAACTTGACTTGCGCCGATAAAATCTCACTCGTGCGCAGTGTAATTATCTGCTTTTTATTGTTTAGACCTAGTTAACATGCCGTTTAGATAAATCAATCAAATCTTTTTTCAACGCTCTTTCTTTTACTTTATAGAGTGTTGTAAACACGGCTATACTTTAAAGTAAGTACGTATATACTAATAAATGTAAAAGGATAATCTTAATGTATTTTGCCAGGCGTTACGTATTTCATAAATTTAAATTGAAAATTGGATATTATATTTCTCCTAGTTCTATCTTTGGTCGATTGAATGTTACTTTCGCATCTAACATAAATATTACCTGTATTTACCGTTGACGTACGTTTATGTATTTAATTTAGATATTCTTCACTTTTTCAAAATGTGATTTCGATTTTTATTTCTAACGAGAGTATATTGTTATAGATTTAGATTTGTGCATTTCGATATTTAAAGTTTATATATATATAGATTTATGAGTATTGTTACTGTATTGTCAATCTTCATTGTATTTAATTTTAGTTCTATATGTAACGTAAGGCCACGTAGTTATGACACTTAGTACAGATACAATAATGTTGCAACACAATATTTTTTAAATGAATAAACAAACCAAAAATAAAAAAAAAACTATAAAATAAATTAGTGCCCTAACAGATATTTAAAGTTAGAACCTGACTATAAACTACCCACTAAGCTCGTTTTAAGGAAGGAAGGTAGACGATATCAAGACGCAGTGTTTTTGTGTAATAGACGCCTCATGTTTAATTCATTCCCTCACTAATGATGTTTCGCTTTAATTACAATAAAATAAACATCTACAGCACCTTGTTCTGATGCCATTACTTTGATTTACAAGCCTGTGATATCACTCGTAAGACGGGAGCTTATTATTACAGTACAATTGTGTTTTATCGATGTTGAGACCGGTGCAAGTAAGTGACAATATGGAGGGATTTTATAGGACAACTCGCAAGTACAGATCTCAAGCGTGAATGTATTAATGGACATAAGTTTTAATTAGAAATTTATAGTAAGTTTTACCGCTAGCGACCCGTATATTTATCAAATTTACTACTACTACTATAACGATACATATACCTTAGTATATGTGTCATTTTATTCGTTTTTCAAACGAGAGTGTTTGTTTCGAATTATTTTCTCAGGATTATATCAAATACCTAATAAGCTGACTTTTTTATTATATCGTGTTCAGGGCCGTCAATACTAACTGGAGCTTTTGGCGTGACACCGGTACAGCAAACTTGTAACTGTAAAGAGAACTATTAAAATTTGAAAAGATTTAGATACGAATGACATTTCCTATCTTTAACTAGTAGCTAATCTGTAATAAAGCTCGACAGGAGCTTTTTAAGCAGCATTTACGCAATGGCTTGTTTATCAGAGTAGATTCCTAAAATATTAAATTTCATGGAGTGTCTACCACCTGCGATACCAATCCTAAGATACGACAAAGTTATGTCATATGTCAAAATACATGTTAACAGTACGAAATGAGATGAAACGGGCAGATAAATGAGTTAAATGTTATGAAGGATGTGACAGCGAGCTACCTGTCATTTACATACTAACATTTAATGATATACGCCACATTTGGGAGCGTTGGTGGTCTACGCACTTGGTTCTGTGAAGTCTACAGGGATGGTTTTACAAAAATAAATGAAGATATGTTAGTACCAACATAGATTGCTGTTTTTTTTATGTCCCGGTGTAAGCGAAACCTTATGCCCATCATTATATTCAATAAATAATAGATACTATTGGCACCTATTATTTGTCGTATGTCCTTAACTTAGATATATTTTTTTTATTTTTACATGAAGAAAAATTACATATTTTAAATTAAAAAAAAAAAAGGTTATAGAAAGAAACATACAAGAATAAATACTTGTGGATCGAATTAAAAGCACTTATCTTGAAAATTTGTTGAATTAAACGATTTAATTGTATCAGAGTTATGTATAGACATGTTTTGCAGCAGACAGCAGCAGTAAAATGTTTCGTTTTTGCACAAAAAAAAAACCTATTACTAAAGACCTTTCATACTTTTTGTTTGCAAAAATGTTTAGCTTATAAAGTATTTCCAAGACTTAAACTCCCTTTATTTTATTACTTGGCTCACTCATCAAACATATTTTTTACTCTAGCCCATTTCAACAAGATTTCAACGTCGACCTATTTTGGCTTTGGATATTCGGAAATCCACAGACTGAAACCCACACGTGATTAAAATTGTCGGCTTTTCCATCTGTAGCCGGTGGTCGAACCCGGACGGAATTTGGGATATTTCGACCACCTATTTAATATCTAGATTCACAGACGAAGGCCAACATGTTTTAGAAAAATGTTGGAACCCACGGCCCGCTGATTATAAGCCGAACTTTGCTACCATTACACCAACGAGCCCGTCAAATTGAAAATACATAATTAACAGTTCGCAAAAGTATCCGATAATTGAAATAAGCTTTTACGAGAACATTGTACGTCCGACGTGCCAGTGTACGGCGACGGTACATTAGCGCTACTCGAAATTCGAAATTGGAATAAGAAAAAAAGGCGGGAACGAAATAATTATGCACGTTCCGTTTCGTAATGGGCGTCGTGCTACCGTTTCGCTTTAATAGCTCGCTTCCATAGAATACTAATCGCAGTAGGGACAGTTTTTTGTTTCGAGATAACGAGACGAGCGCGCTGCTATTTAACAGTAATTGCGAAATATGATTGAATTTTTATTCTTTAATCACTTGTCGCAACTGATTGCAGCTTGCAATTAGGCGGTCGTTATGATTTATTAAAAACGAAACCGGCCCAAAATTATACTACTTACGATAAAAATATATGTGTTTAATCAGGGTAACCTTTTGCAACCTTTATATATTATAGGTAGGTATAGAATGTTCTGGATTAAAATATCGTCAATTACCTAAGTAATTTAGTAGTTATAAGTACATTGTAAAAACTGTTAAAAGTCAATAATAATTTAGAATATGAAATTGTTATTAGGTTTTAAAACCTAGTTATATTTTATTAGATCTCGACATGGGTCAGCTAGTCAACATGGAAACTGGACCATACTGGTATTAATGTATTCTATGGAATTGTTCTCAGAATTTAATTACGACCAGAACGCAGCCAGATTAGCTTGGCGCGTTCCGTATTGTTAATAAGTGCAATAATGGAAGACGCCCTCGCACTTTTGATCGCCGGTTCTATTGCCCCTTTATTAATGAATACTACTTATTCATATTTGAGGATTTACCTCATTCATATTTGAGGAAAGCACAACATGCTTTCAATTAAAGAACAAATATATTAAATACTGTCTATAGTTTACGCGAGTAGTACACATTTAAATAAAACACTTTAACGGTTTAAAACGCGATATATTAGTTAAAGTTATTCGAAAATTAAAAACGTTTCGGATGCTTTGCTGCGCCTGACCACGGCTGCTGCAAAGCATCCGAAACTTCGGGCCGAAGTTAAAAATCATTTTCAAAAAAGTTAAACTAATATATCGCGTTTTAAACCGTTAAAATGTTTTATTTAAACAAATATATTATCAACGGATCACGGGTTCTATTCCCCGTGATTGAAAATAACATATCTTAATATTGTTTGAACACGTCTTATAAAACTGGTCATTCATGAAATACCTAGGTGATAGGAATATCGAAATTCTGTTGGAATTTATTTTATGAGTTTGTATCGCCTATTATTGGTTTTGGACACGATGGAGGGTAATTTATACCTCCCTCCTACCCCTTTATAAACTTCTCTAGTAAAGATTCACACTATATGACCTAGGAAACATATAAATTAGTTAAGTAAATTTAAATCAAAAGTCAAGACAGTGTCTTTCATTTTACGCAATAAGTACTAATACTATTATAGAGGGACAGAAATGTCTAATTATATCAATTTCCTGTCACTCTAATAAAAGATTTATTAATTCAATAACGAGCTACCAAAAACAAATTGTCTAAGCAACAAACAAAACCACAAACGACTCAGCCTAAATAAGAACCGGGCCGAGAGATGAACACAAAAGAAAAGATAACGGCTATTGTTTTTTATCATGTTGTCAATATCGCGCGGCCAAATTTTCTATATTGGAATGCCACGATCCGCCAATAAGAAGCGGGCAAGAATTGATTTATTGTCCAATTAGCGTCGGTCAGGTGTGCCAACTGCCAAGATAGCATCGGGCTGGCCAACCTAACCCGGCCGCGGCCACTATTTCTTTTGGCGCTTTCCGTTTAAATGGCATATTGGATTCGAAAAAAGAACGCTTACACGGTGCTGTCAGATCGCTCGGAAGGCCGATTTGAAATTCTGATCGTTCGCGGCCAGCGTTTACTTAAGTGGAAATCAATTTGAATTAATTGTGCTCCGCTTTTTGCGCGGTAAGAACTTTAATTTGATAGGAATTGCTGCCGCTTTATCAGTAAAGCGGCAGCAATTCAGCAGCATCCAGCATTCAGATGCATTGTCGTTTTGGGGATGTGTGCTTTGAAGGATTTTGACTCCCAAACCGTACCAGGATGTGTGCGTCGTTTTAGCATCTTGACCTTACAAGCAAAATATGCAGTATTGTTCAGACGACTTGATCTCTTGCCTAAATCGCACATCAACGACGTGCTTATACTGGAATCATTCACAGATTTCTCTAAGGCCATTGTATCACACTGGAGTATTAGGATTCAACAAACGCCATCTAATGTTTACTATCGTAGCGGTAAATACATCACATGATAAGTAATAAGTGTATTTGACTATACATATTTGATAAAAAATAAATAAAAAGCATAATTCTTACTCAATATAACAGTAGGTATTGAAGCTAAAATTTGGCGATGAAAAAATTTGCGGCGAGATTCTTTCCGTTTTTCAACCTGGATTCGAGAGCTTTTAGTAAATATAAATTTAGAGTTTTTTTAGCGCCATTGACGTTAATAAGTGTGGGTACACTTATTTTTCGTGAGCTCATGATTCATTTCTCAATAACAGAGTTGCACGATTTATTTTATTTAGTATGCAATGTAATATTAGGCTTTAAAGATGAGATGTTATCTCTATGATAATAAAATATGATATTATTTATATACCAGTACAAATATTTTACAATTTGGTTGTTATCGTTTACTTCTATAATATATTTTCCTTGTTATTTAATTTTATGAACTTAGCCACCCTCTTAATATATCTCCCATTTCAAGAATGACGTCACAAACATGAACGTTTCCTTTATTATGCATTATGTAACATTGGCTCGTTAGCTCAGCGGTTAGAGCACCCATCTTATTCTAATAGCGGAGGTCGGGGGTTCAAACAAATCCCTCACGAGCCGTTCCTTTTTATTTTTCTTAATAATTGTATTAATTACAACAAAACATTTCTTTTAATGATGCGACAACAAAATTTCGTTTACTCATTTTTCACGTTTCGGTTGGTAAAAAAAACAGTAGGCCTCCCCCTCCCCACATAAGCCTCGCTAAATTGGTATTAATAAGCCAAGATAATTCCGGTGGGCTATATGAAAACAGATATTGTTTAACGGCCCCCATCAATTAAAGACGGTGTCATAACTATCCTGATTTCATTTAGCCTTAATGGCTAACGTTTCCCATATCGTGTTACCCAAATGGATTAGAAAATCGGCGTGTGCCGGAACTAATATATGTTTAATTACTGAACCTTATTTACAGCTGCTAAAAGTCTAATAAGAAAATGTCGTGGCAATATTTTTAAGGGTTGACAATGACAATGGTAATTTTTTTAAAGTTGAACCCTAAAACAAATAAAAACCTAAAGTCGGGCTTAAATAAAACACTTTAACGGTTTAAAACGCGATATATTAGTTAAACTTATTTGGAGTCTCCCCGGCCACCGACCACGGCTGCTGCAAAGCATCCGAAACGTCGGGCCGAAGTTAAAAATCATTTCCAAATAAGTTTAACTAATATATCGCGTTTTAAACCGTTAAAGTGTTTTATTTAAATGTGTACTACTCGCGTAAACTATAGACAGTACTAAAGTCGGGCTCATAAGTCGAATGGTACAATGTATGGTTAATAATCGATGTGTGGTGGGTTTATTCCAAGGAGTCCAACATTTTTTAATTTATTTTCTGGAACATGATGGACTTTGACATGATGGATTTCTATATTGACTGTTACCTCTGATGTTGAATGGTTACACGCGTTGCCTAGTATCCCATTAAGTGGGATGTTCTGAGCTACAATCTCAAGAAACATTTATTTGGATTGATCAGGACATAGAAGTGAGAGCAACTAATTGCTCGTGAATAAAATCGAAAACATAAAACAAATGTGTAGCATAGGGAAGTCGCGATTTCACTTTTATATCGACTACCAACAGTGTAAAACAAATAAATGCTTTTATTTTAATTTGTAAAAATTAATATATTATTGCATACACTTTTCAGTACTAAAACATACAAATAATAGTAATAACTACTAACTACTTCGTTGCTTTTTTTTTAGTTTTGTGGGTAGTTGGTGCGTTCTTAAGTCTCTTAAAAATGTTTGGGCACTCGGTATCTGGGAAATGTTGGCCATTCTTCTGAATAGCCTATATACCGTTAATGAAAAACAAATTATATGTTTCTGTAAGCTAAAGAAATAAGTATTAATACTTACACATCAAATACAAAATATATAAATTTTGGTGTAAAAAGTTACTAAGAAAAATAAAAAAAGGACAGCTCGTGAGGGATTTGAACCCCCGACCTCCGCTATTGAATTTAGATGGGTGCTCTAACCGCTGAGCTAACGAACCGATGGTAAAAAATGCATAATAAAGGAAACTGTTCATGTTGGTGACGTCATTTCGCGAAGTGGGTAGATATATCATGAGGGCGACTAAGTTCATGAAATTAAATAACAAGGAAAACATATTATAAAAGTAAGCGATAATAACCAAATTGTTGAATATTTGTTACTAACTTCAATCTCAATAATATCATAATATTTTTTTACCATTAAGAGATAAAATATTCATCTTCAAACCGTAATACCCATACTAATATATAACACTGAAGAGTTACTTTGTTTGTTTGAAAGCGTTAATCTCAGCAACTACGGGTTCGAATTAAAAAATATTTTTGTATGGATTAGAGCATTTACCGAGAAGGGTTATAAGCTATTAAACATCGCAATGTGACTAATAGAAGCGGGAAATGTGAACAAACCGGAGGAAATTTTCAGATGCGTACGCTGCGAAAATGGTTCAAGATACCCAAAAAAATATATATGAAAGAATGATTCCTCTTTAAATGATCTAAAAAATGTCCGCGACACTATATGTCTATCTTTTAAGATTAACTTGCAAGAACGACGGGACGCGACCGATGTCGTGGGCAGCTTAAATTTATAAAGATGTAGAGGTTTGCAAAATCAAATTTGGATGCCCAAAGTAACATTTCTAGACGAGCGAAGACGCTGACACAGCTAGTAGACAATAAGAACGTTAATATAATACGAAGCAGTTAATAAAAGCATAAATACATTCGAGATTCAAATCAATTTTCACACATCACCGACCACAGAGAACGAACTAATTTAACCGATTTAAATAGAGAACGAAATTGTCGCGCGCTTTCGCGCCATAAAACCCCCACGCTAGAAGAAGATAGAACACATTTCCTCTCTCGGTCCCCGCAATAAATGCGCGGGAAAGAAAGAGAGGTTGTAATAGCCGGAAATTAGCACTCGTCTATCTTTCATTTTACACCCCAAATTTTCTTATTCCAATTTCCTTCGCTACGAGCGTCCTCCAATTTGCGGAACCTCACAGCTATGGAAAACATTGGAAAACGTGCTCTGCTGCATGGTTATAGAGTCAAAATTTAATCTGTCGTTTGAGGTTATGTGTGTTGTGCGTTCGGATACACTGTGGAGCACTCTGTCATTTGAAATGAGTCATTTTCTGATAAGAATGCCCTATTGGCTGAGACGTGTGCGATTCGGCCCGCGTCCCCGATAATGCCATTTCCGATATAGATAGCGAGTAAGTGTCGGTTTTTGCTGGAGTTTTAATAAAGCATAGAGGGAGAGTGGCCGAGATATGGAAATGAGTGTATGGAGATGAAATTTGAATTTATACACCAGCTAGTTTATTCGGAGGGTGCGGGATTATCGTACCGTGAAGATGATTTCTGAACGTTTATTACTGTTTTATCTGTGGGTGTAATGTGATTATGGAAAGTTTGTCTATGGGCATTTTGGGGAGGGATTTCTTTTATAGCATCGTATGGGAGTGTTTTCAATAATTACAATTATGATCTTATTTTAAAAATTGTGTATTTATTGTTTTGAAATAAAACACGAACTACTTAGCAAAGAAGGAAATTGTTTGCATCAATATTTGGCAATTACAACAACAAACGAATAATAAAAAGCATGTTTTATAATATTGACATTTATAATGTTGTCGAACTACAGTACTTTATCTTCTAATAAATAACTATCAGAACTTTAAAACGTAAGGTCTCAATTCATAATATGGATCCCACACCAAATGGTGTCTTCGATTTGTGTAGGCGTTACAGAAAAAAATCTTGGCATAGTATCTACCTACACACAAAAATTAATTTTCGTTCGTATCCCACGACTTTTAAAAGATAATATTTTAATTATTTAATGAGTCATAACGACCACTACATCGGGGGACTTTAAAATTAAATCGAGTGAAAGAAATCGATTCGCTCAACATTTATCGAAGTGTTCCCACGCGCAAGCGCAGTTTTTGTCACTCACCTGCCTAACATTGAAGGACTTTCGTATCAATAAATCGACAAGTTGGCATTGCCCTAAAGTTATTTTTATATTCTTGTTTAACACACAAAGGTAAACAAAAGAAAGTAAAATAACTTTAACTAAAACATTTCGCGGTTTGAACCGTTAAAAGTGTTTTATTTGATGGAGAATAATTAAAACATTTTATTACTATACTTACTTGGAATAAAGTACTTACATAGTTTTATACCTAAGTACTTACTGTCTATAGGCGCCTTTAACTTTTGGTCAGTCAGAAGTAGCGGCAAGTCAGATTTCAAAGGTCACAGCACACTATATAAATGATAGTGCTTAATGCAGACGCCAAACTACCAGTAGGGACAGTTCAATCTTGCGTCTCTATGGGTAGTCTTACTTGTAACTACTACTTATTTCCATGTTTACGTAGAAGGAAGCAGTGTAAAGGCTTTTTTAACAAAAAAATGCTATAATCCTATGGTCATTAAATTACTGTACGAAAAATTTATACACCCAATACTGCATAGGTATATTCATTTTCGCTTCATTTCACTCATCTCAAATGCATTGTTGTATCAAATAAAATTTTAAATATTCTTTCGATTCAAAATTGTATTATATAAGTATTCATTATACGAGTCTATATATAATAAGTAATTCATTTTTTTATTCTTTGCATCTTTTGTTTACTGCAAGTAGGTATGTTAACCAGTGTTATTCTGTACTGAATAAAAAAAACTTGTTTTAATGTAATTAATACAATTAACATAAACATATACATATTCATTAATAGGATTCTATTACTAATTGTATACACGTAAACAACATATAAACATTTTTTGTTGTACTATATTTATGGATAGCTTAACGCAAAAATTTTGACGTGTTTTCGATTGTATTCAAATTTTTACATAGTATTTATTATATAAAATAATGATTTCGATACCAAATCTTGTTTTGTTGTTTTATGGCTGGGTACCTACCAATTTCACTTGCCATCGAGGGAACTGCATGTCTACCCTCCTCCATCCTAAAAAACACTAGTAGAACACTTTAATACGCGTAAACTAAATTAGGACTACTTTAGTTATAGAAACTTGCTAATAATAATTGTAGGAAAAAGTCCGATTTTACGGTCCAACATCTTCGTTATGAAAAAAGACCATAAATAAGAACGGCGAACAAAACAAATTTTTATCTCCTAAAAACGTGTCTATGACTCGAGCACAAGTGGCTCCATTCATAAAAGCTGCATTCATTCACAAAATGCAAAAAATGACCGCTGCGAGGGAGTAACTCATAAAGTCCTTTGTGACAAGTTAATCTTTATGGACTTCATTTGATATCCCGTGGGATTTGAGAATGTGATGATGAATTTATATTTATTATGTCACAAGCCATTCACGTTGCTTTGCCTGGGAATCACCAGCTAGAACCAGAAAAGTGGTCACTTTTTTTGGCGTTTTTTATCTTATCCAGGGTTGGAACCTAGGGCATCAGAAATTTTATGGAGAAAGAATATCAAGAGATTCTAAATTAGTTACCTACTTATAGTAGGTACTTATAATATGGTAAAAAGTCTAAATAAAAGACTTTAACGGTTTAAAACGCGATATAGTAGTTAAACTTATTTGAAAATGATTTTTAACGTCGGGCCGAAGTTAATATATCGGTTTTAAACCGTTAAAGTGTTTTACTTAAATGTGTACTACTCGCGTAAACTATAGACAGTATTTGATGAAAAGTCACCAAAAATAATGAAATAAAGCAAAAGAGGTGACTTTTTTCCCTTATATTTTATTTCACGTATATTAACGTATTCTAGATGGGGCTTCTAGAAGCAGAGGGGCCTGATAACAGAAAAACATGAATTTCAATAAGGAGGAAAATTAAAATGCGCAATTAACTTAGGCAAAATAAAATATGTTACTTGCGTAAGAATTGTGTTAACAATTTTCGGTCACTGTGCTCTAGTAGATTAACATTTTTAGATTAGACAATAAAAATAGCTCAAGTGATATTGCAGTTAGGCTAGCGGTCTCATATACATATAGGTGTAAAAATAAATATAACCGGCTCATTTCAATTACAGCAATAAAAACATTAAAAAGGTCAAATTAATTTATAAAAAAAACTTAATGTCCGTGATTTATTTCGTTGTGAAATTGGTATTTAATTGTCCTCCATTCGATAAACGGTTTTTTGCGACGAATTTATTCGAAAATAAGAGTTAGGTATTTTGATAAACGTTTATTTCAATATCAGGTATATATACTAGTTGGAATAAGCGGTTGAAATAATTTAAAAATCGAAAATAAATTGAAAAAATTTTCGACTCGGGCAGGACTTGAACCGGCATCGTCAGCGTTCCGTGCTGTTGCTCTCCAATTGAGCTACCGAATTCTACCGTTCCATGCTGTTGCTGGAACGCTGGCGACGCCGTTCAAGTCCTGCCAGAGTCGAATTTTTTTTTAAATTTTTTTTCCATTTTTAAATTATATAGTGCCTTCGTGTGCAAGTAAAGTAAAGTACATGTAAAAAATATTAATGTTTTCAAACGGTAGAAATAATTTCTAATCTTCATCGTTTTTAATGCCTATACAATATTTACAGACATTAAAAAAACCGTACCTAATATTTTTTTATATTAGCTAGTCTTAACAGCAAAATTTTAGATAGTGTAGATGTAAACTTGTCCTAAGAGAGAGTGAATTCCCGTTTCCCCTCGTGAGGTATGGGGTGAACACAGTTCTGTGTCCGTTCTTTTTAACAGGCAAGTAGTTGATCAAACTTCTGTACCCTACCTGACCCCAGGACCTTTCGCGCCCAACGCAATACGTTTAACTTTTTTTTTTTACGTGGGAAAATCCTTTCGGATACCCACCGCCCCAGAAGTAGCAAATGGGTTATGTCGGACTTAAACCGACTAAAACCTCACAAGAAAAACCTCCGACACAAATGTGAAGCATCCCGGGATCTCTTTAGAACTCGCACGGTAGGCAATAAGTACGTTTAACTGCTACAACCAGTCTTAATATTAAGTTCCATTATTTTGATTCTCTTTGACACAGGTAGGTGTACGAGTTAGAAAAAATAGAAATTATGTAGTTTACGCGAGTAGTACACATTTAAATAAAACACTTTAACAGATTAATAACGATGTAACTAATGCAAAGCATCCGAAACGTCGAGCCGTAGTTTAAATAATTTTCAAACAAGTTTAACTAATATATATTGCGTTTTAAACCGTTAAAGTTTTTTTTATAATGAAGGTCGCCAATAATTTAATGTTATTTACATTTTAGCGATGTAATTCAGCATGCATGAGCAATGAAATATCAAATTCAAGATATATTTATTGAATTATTAACAATTCTGACCACAATGAATTAGGTATATAATATTGGTGCAACTTTGTTAGACTAGATGTTTGTCTAAATGTCTCCGCAAATAAACTTAACTACATAATCATAGGCATTTATCTGTTATTAAACAGAAATGCTCGTAAGTGGTTTATAAAAAAGGCCGCATTGTTTTAATTTTCAAACATGTAGTTTATTTCTGTATATGTAGTCAGTTGATTGTCAGTTTTCCTGTAGCTATAAATATATATTTCTAAAAACGGATGTTTGACATACGAGGACAGACAAGCTATCTATATAACTCTGAAGGTATTGCAGCTTTTGACGTTCGGAAATCCACAGACTGAAGCAGAATCGCGGATTCACGACTTTACAACGTCCTCCTTTAGTGACCGACATTATCTACCTCTACCTCGAAAACCAATGTAAGATGATTTTATTAAATTTTTCTATCTATTAAATTCAATTTAATTATAATTAGCCATACAGACTATTGGACATACGAGCTAGAATAGGATTGAGAAGTGTGTCGAGTGACGTTACCGTAATCTTCTAATGAAAGAACTGGTAGTAAATGGTAAATTTATAGTCTTAAATTCAGGACTCGGTAGCTCAATTGGTAGAGCAACAGCACGGAACGCTGACGATGCCGGTTCAGGTCCTGCCCGAGTCGAAACATTTTTTAAAATTTATTTTCGATTTTTAAATTATATAGTCTTAAATTTTTAACTGATAAGACAATCATAGTGTATCTAGTTACCTACGCGAATAAATGTTTTTGTCTTTGAATTTGACTTTTGCCTTCTATGCCTTTTACGATCGAGGAAAAATTTTCAATTTATTTAAGTAAAACTCTTTTAACTACTTAATACACTAAATATATTAATTATTTTAACTACATCACGATGTTTGGAATGCTTCGCAGTAGCTTTGATCTAAACCATTGTTTTATTTGAAAGTGCACAACTTGTGTTGTAAACTACAGACAGTATTTTATATCTAATTATTAATTTTCTTGCCTTAGAAACAACTTGTTTTACGATCGTAAATTACTGATGTTAAATTAAGTCTTCATTTCTCGAAGTGCCTCAAAAAAATCTATGTTGCCAGCAACAAAAAACGTTCAATGTAACTATCATCTCCGATGATCTATTGAGACTAGATTTTATACTCTGTATTAACATTACGGAACTGTTGCTTTTTCAGGACTGGCAACATTAATGAACGCTACATACCAATCTGTTGGTGTTTAATGATCGTTGCTGCATTGATGCTGTTTTTAGTGCTTTATTGATAACTGTTATTTTCCAACCACAAATAGAGACAAAGAACAATTAACTCTAGCCGAAACGCCGCTTAAATATATCACTTTTAACGGTTTAAAACTCAAGATGTACTCGTTGCACTACCTTGCAGCAGTCATGGTCATGGAGGCGCTACGAATGCTGCAAAGCGTTTGAAACTACGGGTCTTAGTCAATAATTTAGAAATAGTTACCTAGTATGTTTTGCATTTTAAGCCATTAAAATTGTTGATTTATTTTAATTCGTACTGCTCGCAGCAACTATAGATAAAACTGATCAACATCGTACACGCATTGCGGGTTCATATTCTGTATAAACTATATGTATTACTATATTAGGCCCATAAGACCCATTTCATTTACCAGTGAATTAATAGCTTGATAAATAATTTAATATCATATCATCAAAGACGTTATCTACCTATTTTTTTTTTATATAATACATTTTTACAATAGAACTGTTATTCTCATATAATTTCTTTTCTCTTATAACTTAACTTTGTCGTAACAGGTACAACTTCGAAAAATACGACCTGCTGTGGTATTCTTCTCTCCTTTCATTCATCGTTACGCAAGGAAAAACTGTTAATAGGATCGACACATTTTGATACTTTATCTTTATTTATATCAACTGAGATATAGTGTATTTAAAGATCGTGTTCTTCACCACATTGTTTAATGTTAGTGTACCTGACCTTTAAATCTAGACCTAATATTAGTAAAATAAAGCAGTTAAAAATACGAATGTTATATGTTTCTATAGAACCTGTATTGTATTGCTGTGTTTTTAAACTTAAGCACATTTGTACAAATACAAATATTCTTTATAGTCTCATTTAACGAGAAACAGCAATTGAAATAAGAATAAACGGCGGCTTTATCGCTAAAGGGCTATCTCTTCCAAGCAACTGCGGCCGAAATGATCACACAGAAAGAGGAATATATGATTCAAAATTTAATCACTCAAGACTATATGGTTCAAGGTTTAATGACAGAGGAATGTATGATTGAAGAAAAGGTACGCGTTTTTATGGTTATTATGGTTACAGCCATTAGATTCACCTCCCCCCAACCTCCACAATTAGGTACAACAACTGAAACTTAAAAATGCAGTAACTTAATTATTGCGCGTTTTAGAACTTTAAGGGTGTATTATTAAACATTTCTATAATGTAAATTTAGAGCAAATTTAGTAGTTAGTGGAGTATCTTATTAAATTATACAGTACAGTAATACTTATAGTAACTTAAGTATCATCTGTTACGTACGATATTTTTCTTAATTTAAAATGTTTTGCGAAAAGCTCATTTCTATTCAGTCGCTGTATATATATGGCTTATAAGGTTTCACAACTCAATCTCACTAACAATCTAGTATTACTAAGTATAAAATAAGCAGAATATTTACTTGGAAACGTATAAAAACCAATATTATGAATGAAAGTGGCCACACGGAGTCATTGAGAAATTTTGAATTATTACCTTCTTGATAAATTGTCGTATTCATTATATAGTAATAGTATTGTCGTAGTTGGGTTTGCTATAATATATTACTCTCAATTATCGTACTGAATGTGTCTGAATGTTTTTGGTTTTATTACTTACTAGCTGTGTCAGCGACTTTGTCTGCTTTATTTAGGGCGTAAAGGTTAGATTACTTTATAAATTGTAACTGTTACCTATGACATCTTATTTTTACGAATTATTATTTTATAACTTTTTTTACAGGAAACTCAAAGATGTAGGTATAATTTTCCCCGTTTGTTCCACATTTCTCACTGCCTCTTCGCTTCTATTAGTCGCAGGGTGATGTCTTTTAGCCCCTTTCTCGTCTTTCTCGATAAATGCTCTAACCAAAACAAGATGAATTGTTCAATTCAAACTAGTATTTTCCGAGATTAGCCCGTTCAAACAAACGAACTCTTCAGCTTTATATACTCGTATTAGTAAAGATAGGACATATGTTTATCCTTTTGGAGACACCAATAGATGTCGGGATGAGCAGTCCACATCTTGCTCACCATTTCACCCAGTACCTATAGTAAGTATCTTACTGTTATTGACCGTTCTTTTTGCTCCACGCATAAACGCAATGCCAAGGATTACGTTAAGCGCGAGTTGTTAGGTTCAATTTTGAAGTTATAATTTTTCGGTCGGAAATAACACACAAGTCTGATTAACTACTTGATAAAATCAATTATTGGAAGGCAGATATGTGTTCGGCTCAAGTTAGCAGAGGATTTTTAATTTTTTTGTTGTGTAGCATTACGAAAACATGACATAACGTATTGGTTGGCTGCCCTATGGCTTGCTTTCAAAATGCCGAGGTATTATTTTTTCAATGAATAACAATAGAATAGAGAATGAATAGAATTAAACATAATATTAAAATACAAAAATTATAATTTCAACCTGTACTTAATAATCTAGATTTTGAAAACTTTAATTAGAAATCGATTTTAGATTGAAAAAGTTTGCGACTCGGGCTTGAAATAGCATCCTCAGCGTTCCGTGCTTTTGCTTTAACCAATTGAGCTACCGAGTCTCAAATTTTTCAATGTATAATCGATTTTTAATCTAAATTTTATTTAACATTCCTACTATCTTCTTGCCAAAGTACCTATCTATACCTATGCGTAACACAAGATCATACAGGTACGCACACAGTTTTCAAATTTAATGGAATGTTAACAACGCAGTACAGTGTGTTAAGTGTAAATAATAATAGCAATTATCAAAAAATAGTTAGGTACAGTCATAATCATTATACATTTTGAAACTTCTTAAAGAATTTAATTTATCGATATACACGTCACACCTATGTAGATTTACAGACAAATATATATCGGAGTATTTTTTCCAATTATATAGCTCCAGAAAATCTTCTTGCTTTTATTTTTTATTTAAAAATAAATTTCCTCTAAGTGGAGTCATGTGGGAGCAATAAAAAGATAGATTATCCTTTTGTCTTTCCATCAGTGCGTCAACATCTTATCAGGCCCGATGTAATCTGCCCTTTGTTTGTAAATGTTCTTCAAACAATCGCTATTATAGCTGTAATAAGCTGCCGAAGGAAAGAGATTGGGGCAAATTTCTATATTAAATGTCTTTAGATAGTTATTCAATCTGTAAGTAAAGATAGGTTAATGTAAATATTAGTTATTATATAGTAAAAACGAGTGGTAACTTTCAGTTTGAAAACTTATTATTTTTTAATAAAGTTTTCAAATATAAATTTAAAAAAATACGCAGAACTTGAAACGGTAAGAGCAATAGAGCAATACCACAGGACTCTGTGGATCATTTTTCAATTTTTAATTTTGGTAATTTTCAGTTTCAGAGAAATAAAAACATAGCAAAGTGAAAAACTGAATATTTAGTTAAATATTTACGAGTTTCAGAACAGGTGATAATTTATATGTACTTATAAATTATAGGTATTGAGAAGGACTTCAACTTAAACAAGAAGGTATCTATGTAAAATACTTCCAAGAACTGTTTAAAGTCAAAGATTTTTTCCGTTTGACAACAATGATCATTTCCGTTGCTGTAAGCGAACTTTCCTTGTGAACGAAACCAGCTTTTTACGAATCGTATGCAAAGGAGCACATTTGCATCCTCAAAAGTCCCCAATTTGGGTACCCAGCCTATCTGGATCGTTAAAATGCACGCACGGTAGCGGACGACACAAAACAATAAATAAATAACGAGAATAATAAATATAATTAAAAACGACAAAAAGCATCCGTCCTCAAGACGTGATACAAACAGGTACGACTCTATAACAAACACGATTATTGTTCAGACTAATACAGTCCTTATGCCTCTAGCAATAAAGATCAAATTGACGGACTCAAAAAATAAATCCGCGTAATATTTTGTCACCAACGCATCACAGTTCCGAAAGCTCCTCATTAAACCTTTTTGTTCGATCTGTCAGTAAGGTCGAGTTTCCGATGCCTTCAAGTTTTTTTCAATTCGAAAATGGAATTTAAACGAGATGACAATTCTTTATTGTATCTGTGGACGTTGGAACGATTTTCTCCGTCCGCTTTTATTAATTGGTGTTGCCAGAGATGAAAATCGCGTGTCACGGCCGGATTCCTAGTCTGTGGTATCGAATAAATTTTTAAGTTCCTATTAGGGCTGGTGATGGGTCAGTTGTGGGTATTTGCTATTTGGTGTTGCCGCGTTCAGCGTTGCCTTAAATTTATTGCAGCAATTAGTTGAGACTTCGTGAAGGGGTTTATCTTTCACTCCGATCGAATTCTATTTGGGAGGTAGCAACTAATGGTCGAATTTCAAGGAACGCACCTTTGATAATTTTTAACGATATCTAGTTGTTATTTTCGGAAGCGACGGTTTAATAAGTTAATTGGATAGAATTCCACTTTACAACGATATTAAAGGATAACCACGTCTTAATTAAAGGTTCGTCATAATTGCAGAGGAATCTTTACGATTTAACAATAATGAGAAATATCATTATGCGTATTTATGGCTATAATGAGCGTTTACAGTCATAAAAATATGTTTAAGAAGAGGTCGGTATGTCTGTTTCGCCATTGGGCTCTATACAAATTAAGCTTAATTGCGAGGAGAATTTATCTCGAGAAATGCCTCGTTTCAAGGTAGACACGACAAAATTCACGAATTTTAATTTGGCCGAACAATTTTAAGTGATACTTTTTCTTGATACGAGTGGGTCGATGTTGCAGTTTAAACTAAGAATCGGTTCGATATACAAATAACTGTGTTATAGCTTTTTGGGCCCACATACTAAGTGTGTTAGTTTGTATTTATTAGGTGAGGTACATATGGTTATTATTATTGATTCAGTATTATTTATACAACATTTTGTTACGCTTACATCATGCAATGACTTACTAACAAGTCTATGGTTTTAACAACCGTCGTCTTTTAAGTAAGGTTTAAATAACAACAAATTGACTGTTATTAGTAATTACAATTTTCATATTATATCTATTAAAACACTTTTGCACAACACAAGCAACTCTGTCAAAATAATCTCTTCTCACAAATCCATAGTGTGCTTCCAGCACCTGAATGCGACAAAGTTCTTAATCCGATGTCGTTGTATCCGGTAGCCGAAAGTAATTTGTGAAATTACTTTCTTAGAACCGGACTCAATTAAGGGACCATGTAGGGTCGACCAGTTTCGTGTCCGATTTTTATTTGGTCATTTTTAAACCGACGAATAATTAGAGGCTTTTTATCTATACCCACCTATATAGCGTACGGCAGGCTATAGATAATGTATTTCTGTTAGCTTTCGACAAGAATAAAACTTACAGAATGTTAAGTAAATTTAATACGTATTTCAAATATTATTTATATATAACGTTTCTTCATGCTGATGCCCGACGTCAAAGTAAAAAATTGCTACGCTAGCGCCATCTGTTCCGTCGAAGTTGATATTTGGCGAAACTGGCCGGGTCCTTGCAGAATTGACTATCGTGGTGACAGTGTTTTATTAAAGCTTGTTTAATACCATTAATTACTTAAATATAAATCAATAAAAACTTTTAGTTTCTCAGCCATTAACTCTTATTAAGAAACAAGTCAAAGAAAACCATTACTTGATTTCTATAGTTGGTATACGTAGAAGCGAGTTTTCATTTGCTGGAAGATGCCTACTTTGCATACAAAAAGATATGCGGAATAGGTAGATAATAATTAAATCTATCATTATTTTAATCATCACATCACCAACTTTACTTTTACGGTACGCTGAAGGATATGTGAACACAGTGTGATAACAACAGTAAGAATTATAAAAACGTTTTTAAATATTTTGTAAAGCGTCTTTTAAATATTATAGTGTTTTCGTCGCACTAAATGTTTTTGATCATACACTCATTAATAAACGTCGTAAACAAGGAAAAATATTTGCAAGATTTATTTTAATTCAAGCTAATGCCGATTCTGTACTACATCTATTTACTTATGAGTCAGTAGCCCGCGTTGCGCAAGTACAGAATATTTGTTTTTATACATGTATTTAAGCGTTAACGCTACATCGCTACTGTTCCTATAAATTTGTGGTAAAGCAAAAGTTGTATGCTAATTAACAACAACAAAAAGCCCAACATCGATTACGAACGGGTTTTCGCGTCATATTAAACGGTAAGTAAGTACCACTAATGAGTATGGCGGCATGAAATTTTTCTTCGAAACGTTTAAATACCATTTTCAGTAAATTAAACTCTCCATATTCGGTTTGATATTGCACAAAAAGTTGTAAAGTGCGTTGTTTGTTCGTGGGAGGCGGACCTCTATTTAGATGACACGGGCACAAAACAAATATGAGGGACAACTCCCCTGTCTTTGTTATTCTTTAGCTAACAAAAATATAATAAAAAATTGAAAGTTTGAAACGTGCAACACAAGATTATTATTATACTTAATACATAGTATATCTTATCGTATTATACTTACATGCATACATGCACCTCTCGCTTAACGTAATTTCAGCTTTAGCTTATTAAGGCAACTGACGATGCCGGTTTAAGTCCTGCCCGAGTAGATATTTTTAAATTTATTTTCGATTTTCGAACTATCTTGTTTCTCTCTTTTTTTGATCAACTTGTTTTAACGAATCACGGCCTGATTGATTGAAGTTCATAGTGACTCTCCGCACTTATGATACTAGAAAAAGAACTACAGTACTACTACAGTAGTAGAGAAATACTATTTTAAGTAGGAATTTGTCGTTTTTTTAAATAAATTTAAGTACAATGTACCTCCGGCGGTATCTACAGTCGATTTCGACTGTTTTTAATGGCAAACCGTGATTAAACGTGCAATATAACGCCCACGGGCGAGTGAGTTATCAACTCGAGCGCACGTCAGCAAGCAATTAACAATCGACGCTCGGTATATTATCCGCGCGAATTAATCGATTCCATTCGAGATTTTAATAATCGATTGGCATCTGTGCGTTCGCGATGAGTTATGATTATTTGTTTTCGGGAATTAAGTTTCATAACGCGTTACATTATCATAACGCTGACTGCGCATTTTTAATTTAATATCGTAATTAAATTAAAATGCGCGGGGAAAGAAACTAACATGCTATTGCTGGAAAGTATTAGTTTCTTAGTACCTGATCAGTTCATACATAAAAGGCATCGCCCAGGTCTTTTAAAAGTACCCTTTGGTAAAACTAATTTGTTAGGAAAACCCTCCTGGACAAGAGTTTTTATGTTTGTAGTTTTTATGATTAAATAAATAAATATATATTAGGTAGTGCCATAATAAAAAAGGGGACATTCTTTGTTTGTTGTGAGTTATTTATTTATTTGGTATCCGTATAACATACATGCTTTATTACTTACAAATGTTACAGAAACATGTTTATGTACAAATAATATATGTGTGTGGGGCATGGGGCATAAACTTGAAATATTCCGTCCTGATATCTATGCAGTAAGGTCTTTAATAATGTCCCTCGCACCATATTTTTATTTGTTGTTCTTTAATTATTATTATCTATATTCTAACAAGATATATTCCAGATCTATACCCATTTTAATAACCCGTCGTTACTTACAAAAGACTTCTCATAATGAAAAGCGATTAAATCAACTTCCGGTAGTGATATCAGAATTAGCTTTCAATTTCAAGCTAAATGAAGAGATCCGCCGACACTAGAAGGGCGTTAAACAATTTTCATGGCCTCTTAGCAGTTACTAACCTTTCGCTAGGGTTGGTGCAAGCACTTTTTAAATTTGAACGGGGGTATTTTTTACACAAAAATTTATTACACAGAACCTTTATTCGAATGAGTCACGATGTATGGAACTTCTCGATTAACTAAATATATTTTTACTCTAGATGACTCCTAGATATTGATAATTTTTTTATCGTATTCAAATGTGGACATGTGACAGTACAGTTAATTTTTTTAGGACTGTTAACTGTCACCTAGATATTTGTAGATTTAAATCGGTGCTTACTTGGTCTGTGACAGCCCTAATCCGTGGGGCCAATTGGCAGCCTGGCGTTGCCTGTGGGCTAATTAAAACATCAACTAAGGCAGCGGCCATTTTGCTCCCGACAGATAATCTTTCATATTTTGTCTTAGCTGTCGACCATGGCCGCTGGCGATTCTCGATGCATTTAATAAGAACATGAAACAAATGAAGATAGGAAATTTTATTTAGACTATAATCTTTCGAATTTAGTTTTCAAGCAATTTGTTATCAATAAGGAATATAATTAATCGAGGTTATATTTCCTTTAAAAGTTAAAAATAGATTCACAGTGCGCAGAAATATTATTTATAGCTTCACTAGATATTGTAGATGATACTAATACAAAGGAGGCGTTTTGTTATTAAAAACTTAATTCGTTTATATTTGCGTTCGGGATAATGTTTTTGACAAATGGCTAACCGGTTGATGGCGGAACGGTGTTAGGGTTGGGAATATTTTAACTAATGGCTTACACGTCATATAAATAATATTTTGATGTGTTGTCTAAGCTCCTTAGATTATTTTATTCAATTTAATTTTATAAATTCATTGATTATTTTTATTTAATTTACTTTTAAAACATCAAGAATAAGAGCAATAACTTTAATTATTCAAGTAGTTATGAAGTAAAAGTTTAAAAAAGCACTTACTAATTAATGTTAGTGACTAGCACATAATACTACTAAATACCTTTACAAATAGTAGTTTTACTACGACTCAACGATTTGCATTTCCTAGCGTTACGTTAAATATTAGAGGTCTCGGATTCGAATATAAGGGAAAAATGTGTAGATATCAACTACATTCTTTTTCAATTTTCAGATGAAAAAGCCGTCAAGTTTAATCACATCAGTCTGTGTCAATATCCAAAAATCAATTTGCAGGTACGCAATAAAAGGCCAATGAAGTTCTACCTTGTTCTTCACTTAGTGGAAAGCGAATTTCACTTTTTTTAAGTGACAACCCTGGACGTTTTTTCGCATTCGGGACATATTAGTTATAGGTGAGCGTACAATTACCCAGCCACACCCATCACCACTGTTTATTAACTGCAGTTGATTGCTAACATGAGATACACTCGCGCGCATTTTGCTAATTATTTTTCGCTTTTAGCGTAATATGATAATGGCAACTTTGTGTTTAGAATTTAATTAGAGTTAAGATTTATTAATAAACGTGACAGTGTATAGATTTGACCAATTGGTTTGTGTAATTTACACACACAAACATCTACAACGATAGATTCGCACGCATATGAGCCTGCTAGAGGCATAGTGGCCCAATAACAAAAACACAATTCTGCGAGAAAAGTGTAAATGCGCAATTAACTTAGGCGAAAATGGTTTTGTACTATTGTGTGTGTTAAAATCATGTTAACAATTTTCGGTCACTGTGCTCTTGTAGATTAACATTATTACACTATAAAAATATAAATATCAAGTCATAAAATTGCAGTTAGGTTACTTTGCCTCTCTTTGAGAACTATTTTGAGACTAATGAAAACAAAATAATGTTTTTCATACTCATCTTTCCTGGAAGATGTGTTTCTATAAAATTATACTCTCGCATTGTTTTATCGCGAAACAAAAGAAAGAGACAATTTTTAATCACTAATTAATTCCTTCTACGAATAACCTGCTTAATTAATTGAAGCAATTATAACTTATAAAAGGTAAACCGGTGCACGAATTACGAAACGTTAACCGGCATTTTCAAACCGGTTTTTATCAATTTTGCAATTAGCAAATAAGTGCTGTCAAACATAACTTTATTTTGCAGGTTTGCGTTACCGGGTAGGCGTCAACTTCTTTACAATAATTCTTACACAAATAGGTAATAGGACAAATTATTTTTCGCCTAAGTCAATTTCGCGTTTTTATTTTCCCCCCTTATTCTATTTTTTATTAGGCCACTCTACCTCTAGCTCCCTCTTATAATCATCGGCATTTGACTAAGGCCTTACTGTCTATCAATAATGTATGTTGGTAAAGTGTAAACAAATTTACGTTACTTGATTACATTAAAATATTACCTTATTAGACATCTAGGACTAAGTAAAACATCCATAAATCCATCCAATTAAAATGTGTTTGAAAAAGGCGAGCTAATTTAATTCGTACACAGTTAAGTAATCATTAATTGTTGACTGAACGGTTGTCATTTCATTCGTCAGCTGTAGAAGGTGAAACTTTTGCAAACGTCTATAAAGGGAGGACAATAAAAATTCATTAAGCTTCATACAATTCATTTGCGAAATAACAACTCAAAGGTGACCCTAGAAAAACTCCGAATTGCTTCGTTACAGCTACGTTTTATTAGCAAAAAATTAACTGCGCAGGCCTGAGTTGTCTGGTCGACTCGTCGTTATAAAACTAACCAATTACAATAAATTACTGCCAACATATAGTAATAATGAGGCCGTTTTGGTAAATAAATAAATAAATGAGTAATTAATGACATTCGTCCGGCGCGTTCCGTCCGACGCAGAATACAAATCTGTGCATTAAGACGAATTAACATCGTTTAACGAGTCGAATTGTATTTTTTTTTTACTGGCAACACCAATTAGCGATGGAGGGAAACGAGGTAAACTTGTACTGGCAACCGTGAATTCTTTTTAGGCGACATAGGCTTGTCTGTCAACAATAACTGCCCTTAATTGAATTATAATAAGGCAATTAGTGTTATAAAAATTGGACTTCATTAATAAAGGTTATTGAATATTTTATAAAAATAACGTGGGTGTCATTAAAGTACAAGTAGGATATAAATATTAATTAATTATTTTGTTCTATTTTAGGAAAGGATAATACATTAATTGGTGTTATTCTAGAATAATCTTTGTACCTACTTGTAAGATGAACCTATACAAGTAAAGGTCGATGTCATATACCTAGCTACTACTATAGCTAATATATAGGTAAGTACCAAATCAAACCAGAATATCAGTTGTAACTTGGTTTTATTTATAATAAAGAAAACAAAATCTTTATTGATTATCAGTAATCTACGCAACTACCTCGCGCTGTTATCATATTGATGATTCATATCATTAAAAAATCTATTTTACGATAGTTATTCTTACGTATACAAATAAGTTAATAGATATTTACAATATAATTTTGCTATCGAATCAATTTTCAACCCACTAAATTTTTTTTACAAAATTCGGCGAATAAATTAATCACTATTCAAATCGTTAATTAGGTCTAAGGAAATTTGTATTTTAGTATACTAATAATGAAAACAATACAAAATTGACGAAGTTATAATTGGTATTTTTATTAGTTTTCGTCGTAAATTAAACCAGTTATCACATTAAAAACAGATGTTTATGACGATGTGATGATGAGATGACGGACTGTCCTCAAGACAATTTCGACATTGTTGGCTAGAGGAAGGTTCTAAGTTATTAACTTCATGAATTTATTTTTGTCTATGTAGTGTAACCAACATAAATAAGCAATGTATACCTTAATTTAAACACTATTTTACAGTTTCTAACTATAGTATGGCTAAATAAGTCTATAGGTATATACAACACAGAATTTCAAATGTATAAATTCTTCTTGTAAATTGGTAATTAAGGTATTATATTCAGAAACTAGGACATAAGTATGTAGTAAATAAAATATATAGTTTTTATAGTTACAATGCGTAAATGTTACTTAATATAAATTAGGAAAAATTACCATAGGAAGTTAAACTTACTTAATTATTCTAGTTTTATTTTTCTACTATTACTTATTACTGACTCTCGATTGTACTAACAAAATATTTTTTGCTTACCGTACTACGTCACATTTATCAATATGATTCAAACGGCTTCTTGTTTGATAAAGAAAATGCTTTGTTTTTATTTACCGAAGCAAGCTAAAGTCTTGATCACACGAAAATTGACACACAGCTTATAATTGTAAACAGATTGCAGACCAAGAGATTTATGCTAATTTCTAATATTGCTGCCACAGATTAAAAATGTAAGGATTCTAATGACTCATATTATAAAAGCACTGAAATAGTCTCAACACTAGTCTTAATCCATCACTAAGCGATAAGTCCGTTTCCCGCCAATTCAAGATGGCGGATGATCACGCGTTGTCGCGTTGTCCGAATGTCAATGTGGTTGTAGGGAATTCAGGATATTCATATTTATGGCATGCTGATGGGAAGGGGGCCCGCCGAGGAAGCTCAGTTGGGGTCTGGTGGCTGCGGCCATGGCTGCAAATAAGGGGGGAGCACCCCCACCACCGAATAACGCAAAGGAAGGTGGCAGCAACGGTCTCGCGGAAAGCCGAAGTTTTTCAATTTCAGCCTCTTGCAGTCTTTTCGCTTTCGCTCGCCGATTTTGAAACCATATTTTTACCTGTAATAGAAAGTGTACCATTAATAGCAGGAATTTTAAACGGTTTTAACTGAAATTGAAATTACGAGAGATTTACAAGGTATGTAGTAGAAGTTCTTTTTTTAAACTTCAAATAAAAAGGAACACATATAATGATAAATTATTTATGCAAAAAAGAAGTGAGGGTATGTATTTTACAGCGAAAGCGGTATTTTTCAACAAACTATAAGTCATAGTGCCTTTGCATAGGTACAGCAAATGAAATAATTTTAAGAGATTTGATGATCGGAATCCATCTAAAATGTCTTAAAAACTACATATTAAAAAAAATGTTATAGAGAGCTATAAATATCTGTGTTTCTCGTAATACCTAAATAAAAAAACCTGAGTCTCGTTTAAATAAAACACGGACTTATGATGTTTTATTTAAACGACGTTTCGGATGTTATGCAGCAACCGTAGGCTAGTTTTATTTTAGTATGTACTTGCGTAAACTACAGACAGTATTTACCTGAGTCTCAGTCAATCGGAGTGATGAAGAGAACTCGGCTCTCTCCGCTATGCTCAAATATTGTTTGTCCCTGAACTTCTTCTCTAAGGCGAGGAGTTGCTGCGTGGTAAAGGGCGTCCTGGGCTTTCTGTTGGGCTTGTGCTTTCGGAGCTGACAGCGGACCACTGGAGGCCCGGTTGGTGCACCAGCTGTGGAAAGATAATTCTGTTAAGACTTGTTGATATCTTGGATATTTTTTTAGAAAGTCAGTATTGTTTAATATCCAGGATGTCTCGTCCTACATAAATCTTAGTGCTGTGGAAAATATTATTGTAGTAGGAACGTAAGTAGTTTGAATCATATAGTTCTTGTGAGAAGTAATAATTATGTCTGTTATATGAACAACAATTCCTCTAAATGAAAGCGACGCGCTCCTTGGTGTAATGGTATGGCCAGATAATAATCCAAGGGTTGGTTCGTTCCCAACCGAGACCTCCAATTTTTTTTAATAAATTTATAATTTTTAGGAAACATGTTGGACTCCGTCTGATACTCTGGATATTAAATGGGTGGGAGGAATATTAAAATTCCGTCCGGGTCACAAACCACCGTCCATAGATGAAAAAGCCGTGAAGGTCGAGCCGAAACGTGAATTAATCGCGTTGCGGTTTCAGTTTGTGTTTCCGTATATTTGAATATACGGAAACTTGCTTTGAAGCCATAATAGGCCGACAGCGTATCTTTATTAGATGTTATATCACCATTAGGTGAACCATGCTTTTCTGTCCTCCCCTATCGCAAAAAATAAACAGGACGTAGAAGACCAATTTGGGTGTGTAAACTAGTTATGTATATCTAAAGAAAACTCACGTTGGAATTTGTAACATAACCTCATTATACATCCAGAACGTTTTACATATAATCGATATAATCACAATCACTGAATTTTAATGCTATTTCTATTGATTTTCATATTATAGGTCAGTCGGTAGCGGGTCAATAATGATATTATGCAGGCCATTTATCCGTTGATGTAATAGTAGGTAGTATGGTTAATAATCAACGATTCGTGGGTTCGATTTCCAGCGGGTTCCAAACATGTTGGACTTTGTCTCAATATTAAATGGGTGGTAGGGATATCGAAATTACGTTCCGTGGTTTCCGAATATCCTGTGGCGTATCTTGTTCAGATGTTAGATCGCTGAAGTTTTGCACCTATCATCAAGTGAACTACATGCGTGTTGGTCCTCTTTCATCATAAAAGGTACTATTGAAAGATTTGTTGATGACTTTGGCTTTGACCGAACCAAACAGACATTTGTTGATAGTTAAGTAGAGTTAGACTGTTCGGCGCAGACGATTTAATGTCGTCTGACTTTCGGTAGACACCATGTCTATATAATACTGAAGCGTGATTAAGCGGTGGTCCCAGTCGACAGGTAGTTTATAAACCAAGGGTTCTAACTACCGGTTATCACCAGCGAATTTTGAAAACTATATTCTTAATTAGTAATCAATATTATTTTATTAGTATTTATCAAACGCACGAAAAATGTAAAAGCGTATTCTCAACTCATATACAAAATTTCATTATAATTGATTTAGCCGTTTTGTAGGAGTTCGCAAACATTGTGAAGATTAAATAATCTTGTAATATGTAATTAAAATTTAATAATAATAATATCTTCCAAGTTTTTGTGTCCTAGGATTCAAGAACGTTTTGATAGTACCTACTTAGGCTTTTTTTTAAGTGTTTGTTTGCCATGGTCATTTTTATTATGTCATTTTTATACCAAACTGTCGGTGGATAGAAACACTGTAGCCTTAGCCAACGATTGTCATTGTATTTGACATAATTTTCTCTACTATTACAAGCATAACAGGTGCGTCCGTCCGTAAAAGATAACAAACATCACTTTGATATTGTAACTATTTTCCGAGTGAGACTATAAGCAAAGTTTCATTTGTATAGGCAGAGCGATAGGTCTCAAACTTATTTTTTTAATTTTTTCACACTTTCACATCAAAATAATTCTAATTGTCACTTATTAGTACCCGTTACTTTGCAAACACGTTACCCGATAATGTATTTTAATTTGTTGTCGCTTGATATTCATCGATTTACCGTTCATTGACTCCTTCCCTGACCTGCATTAACATACAAACTTACAGTTCATACGAGCCCTTTATAATGTTGATGAGTTTTATTATTAGAATTAATATAGAAACTCATTAGGTTATTGTTGGTGCCCATGAGTATTCATTATTTTAATCGATTCTGTGAAGACTGCAGTAAACAAGCTATTTATAGCTTTAATTTAAAACTTTAACAAAATGTATTCGTTACTAAGTAACGGGTACTCAACTTGTCGTTAGTATTCTTGTGATAAAACTGTTTTTATCTGTAGTCTATGCACTATCGGTTACAGCTAATTTCAATTTATATGACAGCTGTAAGATTATCCGAAACTGGGCTAAGAATTATTGTTATTATCGCAAAAGCAAAATGACATCGTTTTAATTAATAAGTATTGCGTGTCATCATTATTATTTCTTTAATCAAATAATAGAGTTGACCTTAGTAGTGTTATTAGCTTAAGATGATTGCAATCATGATAACTCAATAAATCATAGTATGATACAGTTTAAACAGTTGTTTAGTAGGGAATTTTAAAATTCTAGTGTTGTGTTTAATATTTCGCATATCCACGTATATAGATACACTACACGTCGATTAAACAAATTAAAATAGCTATATTTATATATATATTGTAGTATTACTTATAATTTCATAATGAATTAGGTACATATATTTATTTCGACAAAGAGTATTAATTTATAGAAACATACGGTGAAAAGTGATTTTTTTTTAAATACAATATCAAAGTCCATAATTTGAGCATTTAAAGCAGATAGAAAGAAGTAGATAGTAAATATGATTATAAACAATAATAACAGCTACTCACTTATATAGGCGAATGAACAATAGATAAACAGTCATCGTCAATATTATAATAACCAACTAGATTATTACAGAACTGAAATTCTATGAGACATTTGAATCGCATACAAATATTCTTATATATCTTAGTTTCCCACTCATATTGCCATTTAATACCGCTGTGTTGAAGGCAGATGTTATTGAGATCCGATACAATAGTGAGACAAACCAAAAAGGCAAGCAAACGTCTAACTGGAGTGATAAAATACAAACAATTTCAATGGCCGAACCCTTAGACATATCAATGCACAGCCTTACGCTAATGAAGATATAATATCCATCTCTAAACGTATTTATTTTCCCGCGCGTACGGCACCGCCATTTTGTTTTGATGACAGACTATAGACAATTTGCGCAACCGCGTAATGGCGTCCAATTATGCGCGCTCTTTGATACTTAATAGGATTTAGTTGTCAATGTCTAAATTTAATTGGATTATTGTAATCTCTTGCGGATGAATGCGTTATGCAGATGCTTATTAAGGCTTTAAATTGGTAGGATTTATAAGGATTGCACGTCCGTGTTTATATGAGTAGCCCTTTGATCAACCATTTTCGGTTTTACTCGCTATTGTATATATACATAAGCTTTAAGTACATATGTGTAGGTAGACACATATTTTCCATATAGTATTTAGGTAAATGTTTAGATATTTTTTCGTATTGTGATGTTCATTATGTTTACGTCTTTTTTTGAAGTCTTATATGAGAATAATGAATAAGGACCCAACTATTACTGAAAATTGTCACTCGTTTTACTAATAACACAGTAGCAATAGTGCGTTACTAAGTGCCTCGTGAATGTGTCCAATTAAACTCGAATAAATTACAACTACCCACATGCGATGTAAAAGTGTATACGATCCATGAATTTTCCGGTAAATAAAAATTATTAATGCTTCAATGATCTGTTTTTATTGATTATTCGATGAACAGACAGATGTTCAACAAATTGAAGTGGATAGAATATATAGACTGGAAACTAAAATGCAAATTAAGTGGAAAATTTTTAAGCTTTAATATATACTTACCTAACAAATGATTGTCACAGCTTGGTTTTAGTTTGGAATGATATAAATAATTTCCCGCAGTTATAACTCAAACTGGAACAACGAAAAGACAAACACCAAGCCTCGTTTATTATAAAAGGTACTTTTGACCAAACGTAATTAACATTGGCTATTTAAATTGGTGAACTAATGATATAAAACGAATTCATTAACATTTAATGTGCTAAATACCATTTAATGTCCAATAAAAACCTAGTACTTAAAGTTTCTTAACTGTTTGTAAGTAAACTGTGACATATAATAGAACTGCTGTTAATTGGTTTCTTTTGCTGTCAACATTCCTTTATTATTTCCAATTATAGCTGATAAGGGATTTAATTAATTACTGAATGATTTTAACTAACTCCGTGGACTTAATTATTTGCTTTGTGTTAGGATTCTATTTAACTAGTTTTTCTGTTTGCTTTTTATTATTTCATTATTTTCAATTCAACTCCGTCTATATTAAACTTAACGGAGAAGCATAAGCTTATACCGATAGGTAAAAAAAACGAATTAAGATAGGCTGTCGACATATTTTGATTTTAAAAATTATCCTTAGGTTGAAATATAGGTATATATCCTAGATGAACTAACATGATTCATGGCTTTCCATTTCGACTTCGTATATATCAATTATTTTAATCTAATGTACCTATATTGTAAATCAACTTTAGCCTGTATAATCGTTTTGATGTGAAAAAAACCTTATTACTTTTATTATTTGGAATATTTATATATGCTAGAGAGAGAAAACATTACAACACAATACTAGGCACTTGTAATGTTTTCTTATAAGGTCGCAAACCTTATAACAAATAACCTTTATTAAAATAATTACCATTAAAAAAATAGAGATAAACATAATTATTATTTGAAACTTCGTTTATAACCTATTATCATACTGTTTATTTAAGCATATAGAGCGATAAATAACACAAAAAATGAATTTTAAACATAAATGGTCAGAATAATAAACAAATGGCCTAATGTTTATCACTTAACCATTTATAGAACGCGAAAGACATTAATTAATTCATTATGTGCTGGTCTGTATCAAATTAGTTTTTTATTATATTATATTTTATTACCGATACCGTATATCGAGGTGCATTCTTTGCAATACAAAATGGCACCTGAAACAAAAACTTAACGACAGTTAAGCGTGAATTCACCTTTATCAATGTCACTCTTCACACATAGTACAATTATATACAAGAGTGACAGGGATAGATAACACTTTCACGCATGGCGGCTATATTTAGGCTTCAGGCTTTTTAGGTTTAATCATTTTTGCAATCGATAACTCAATAGGTAATTTATTAGTTACCTAAATTTATTTACAAACTACCTTAACTGCTTCGTCTTTATAAAAGTAGAGTAACCAAATATGGGCTACCATTTTGTTTTTGGCCCAGAAATAAAAAACCTATTAAAAATTAACCATTTACCTACTGACGTCAAAATAATCAAACATACATTTTTAAAGAGTTACATTCATATAATAGGTAGGTATTTAATTAACATATCTACCTCCTCATATTTCGTAAATTTCAAAGTAATCGCTTATATTGGTAATCCAGAAGACATTGGGTTAACGAAAATTATATGTTTAATAATTTGCCGCCATTTCGTGAGCCTTTCCGTGAGTGGCAGCGCGCTACAATTCTACAATTTGTCTGCGCAAGCTTTTTGCGCACCTCGGTAATTGGTCAGCTGCGCGCGCAGCCCGGCATACCGTCCCAATATGGCAGCCGCTCGGACATTTAGCTTTTTAAGACTATCTGACAAATGTGTAATTATTAATATTGTCCCCGTTGACGTGTTTGGGCACAATTCGCGTGCCTCCATGTTTTTGCTCTATGCCTTCGAAGTTTATTTAAAACAACGGTTTCAAGAGTCACGGTATTTCTATGGCTTCACTAGTTGCGTATTTATGTAAAACCGCTCATTTAACCATAGTGTAATTCTCCTACATAGACTATAGAAAACTATATGCAGTTTGCGAGTAAGTAGGTAGTACTTACACATTGAAAGAAATTTAAAGGGTTTAAAACGCGAAATGTATTAGTTACAAATTTTATTAATTACGACCCGACGTATCGGTTGCTTTAAACGTTTTGTATTGTTAGTGTTTTATTAAAACTAAAGAGGGGATACTCTTATAAATATAAAATAATTCCATACTACCTAATAGCTTTTATATACGCCAAAAAAAAGAGAAAAACTACATTCAAAATGCATTTTTGTCAATATATATATCATACCTATAAAATATTGGTGGTTGAAATTGTTTTGAATAACACTCTGACTTAACAAATGAAGTGTGAGACGTGCAAGATCAAAACTGATGTCAATCTTAGCAATCCCAAGATCTTGTTTTAGTATAAATAGGGTAACTATAAAATATTTGAAAACTTTAACATGATATCAATAAGAAAAGAAACGCTATGGATGTCGGTTCAAGGCCCGTGTCGTAAATTTAAAGTCGATTTTTAACTATGAAATATTCTTATACCTACAGGCGAGTTTTAAGTTACTAAATTAAACTTTTTATTGATTTAGCTTCTGGTCTATCATAACTGTTGGCCAATTTTATATAAAAAGATCGTAATAATTATATCATCTTTACGATAGCCTCATCAAACTGTCACCACAGAGGCACTAAACATTATAATTTAACTACCAGCGGAAACTAAGTTGCGAGAAGTTATAAAAATATTTTAATTACGAAAATCAAAGGTGTAACAAATTAAATGTTTTTCATTAATCACCTGTCTTAATGCAAGTCACAGCTGAGCTTAAAATTGTTTCGAAATGACGCAATTTTCTCAGTTATGTCTAAATTGGGTTCCCAATATGGTACCTATAACCTAACGTAAGGGGATTTTGTAATTGGATAAGTTTTTAAATAACTTACCAAATGTGAATGATATAAATTATTAATTATAGAAGGTTTGTTTTTCTTGAGAAAGAGTAACTTTTCATTGGTGTAGCAGTTAGCACGTAAAGGGAAATCAAGACACACGATTGTGGTCGTTTTATAATATATTATTTACAATCAAGAAGCTTATTTATTAAGTTTCTCTGAGATTTTAACCGAAATATCTTAAATCTAACATTTAAATTGTATTGACGTTCATAAATGTACATGGCTATTAACATATAATATTTTAAGCGCGAAATGTATTAATAATAAACTACGGCCCGACGTTTTCTTTGCAGCAGCCAGTATTTTACGTTTTAATACGTTTAAAAGTGTTTTATTTAAATCTGTACTAGTCACATTAACTACAGACTGTATTTCGCTAGGTACCTTAATGAATACGTAAATGATTTTTTTACGTTGTATTATGAATTTTACTTGTCTTACTGTATTATATAAATTACAAATCAACTTAAAATTAAAATTAAGACAGTCTTGAACAGTGCACAACACTCCGTGCTGCTCCTCTAACAAAATGAGCAACCGCGTCCCAAATGTCTTCGTCGAATTTTTTCAACCTATAGATACGTGCAACTCTCGCGCAATGTAATTCCAACCGTAACCGTTCCCTACTGTATGTTTCTCCTTTTTTTAAAGTTTTGTTGACAGTTCCTTGTAAGGTCTCAAAACGTATTAAAGAAGAAACACGAGGAAAACGGTAAGTGTTTTTACAAGTGTGCACTATAACACTGAAATTAAAGCAATGCGTAGTTATTACCTCTTTAAAAGGCCGCCTAGCGGGGGACCTATCTCGTAAGCACTCGTAATTATTGTTCACTGATTTGCCATATAGGTGATATAAAATGAGTGTAGTTAACCCCCTGAGGAGTTCAGTGTGTTTGAAAAAGCAGGAAACCAGGTCCTAAGCACTCATATTAAAGTAGGCTTAATAATTCTAGAAAGATTAATTGTTTCGTAAAGGGAAGAACACTAATACTCTAGTAGCCAGTTTCCTCTATGGGAATGGGACGAACACATTTTTGTGTCCGACTATTAAAAAGGCGAGTAGTTTTGGCTTCTGTGTTCTGCCCGACCGAAAATTTTCATCGTTTCCCAGGATCCAACCTAGGAGCTTTTGTGCTTAACACAGTAATAAACAACACAATTTAAACGTTTTTTAAAAATCTTTTTGGTAAACATAGATAAAGATTTAGTAATATTTCAATTGGGATTTAAAAAATAATATGCCGAAATCTCTAAACATAGTAGAGGCCCCGAGTTCCCTTCCCAATCCGTCCCTGTTTCTATAATTGGTAAATAAATACGTTATGGTTTTATGAGAGTTGGCTAGATTTAATTGCAGATATATCTACTTAGTACCTGGAAAGGAGGACAGCTGTTCAATGAGTTTATAAAGCGATTTGTTCACTATATTTGTAAGTCGAAAGTTGTTTACGAGGTATTTCTAATTGCGACTCGTATTAGGTAAAACCGGGACGTATGGCTTGATAAGCTGCAAGGAGAAACGGTTTCTCGCTACATCGTGTTATTTATTGACTGGATTTTGGTTCCCATAACTTCACGTAGCGAAGAATCAGCTCAAGTGATACTGATTTCAATGGTTCTGACTAGTGGACTGGACTGAAAGGGCTTGGTAGTGTAATTGTAGTATAGCTAATTATCATAGGTTCGAGGACTCGATCCCCACCGGGTCAAACATTTTTAAATCAATTTATATTTTTTCTGAAACGTATTGGACTTCGTCTGGAAGTCTGGATATTCAATGGATGGTAGAATTATCGAAATACTGTCTATAGTTTACGCGAGTAGTACACATTTAAATAAAACACTTTAACGGTTTAAAACTCGATATATTAGTCTCCCCGTGACCACGGCTGCTGCAAAGCATCGGGCCGAAGTTAAAAATCATTTTCAAATAAGTTTGACTAATATATTGCGTTTTAAACCGTTAAAGTGTTTTATTTAAAAGAATTATCGAAATTCTGAGTCACGAACTACCGTCCACACGTGAAAAAGCCGTCAAGTTTATTGGTATGGTACACATATTGCTTTATTTGTTGATTTTTAAATATCCATAGGCAAGATAGGTAAACCACGCATCTTTTTTCTTATCATCATTTACTTTACTGGCCGGTGTCTGTTCGGAAAACTAAAGATGAATTAAGAAAAAGTTTTATTTTTATCCTATCAGGAATCATAAAAAAACTTTCAGCTCTTTCAGCAGATTATTAAATGCTACAGCTTTAAATCACTTAAGTAAAAAATATTTATTTTATAAAAAAAAAGTGTGGCGTGCTATAGGCGTTTGCTTCATAGCCCAAATGTCCCCAAAAACCTGTGTCCCATTTACTACTAACAAGTTTTACAAGCCGTTTGATTTTTGTCTAAAAATTATTTACTCCCAGTTCCGTATTAACGTTATTTCCCGGGATCCAGATGCAAAACATCATCGTTCAGGAAACTGGAAACCATAGAGTTAATTATTGAAACCATAATTGTATCTCATCGATAATTTTTCGCAAGCAAATGTCGAATATTTTTTACTTGAACGCTTCTTCATGTCACCTTTAATTGGTGACAGATCCAGTGATTTCCCCAGTTTAATGACCTGAACGAGTCATGATCGAATGAATGAACGGAAAGGCTCCGTTACCATTAATGAATGGATTCAACAAAACATCGGTCCGTGGAAAAAGTTTCATTCAATTCTACTACCTAGTTAGTGTGAAGTTATCGCTATTTGGTGGCTAATGATTGAATCTAGTTTTTCCCTTAAGTATAGTTTATGATCGTGTCCGTTAAATGCGTTAGCTTGCTTGTTAGTAGTTCTGAGTTCGATTCCAGGGCAACGACAAACCGCCTTTTCCAGGCGGGGAACGGGAGTATAATGGCTTATTTGTCGCAACAGTCTACAATATCGATTATTAAAATGGCACATAAGTTGCTCGGGCCGTGCCCTACAGGGGGAAACGGAATTTACTTTATTTTCAATTTTATATATTTCATTATTAGTATTTTTAATTGTTGTTTAATTAGCACGGTACAATAACCAATTACACTTACACATTAAAGAACATTCACAATTGTTATAAAATTTAAATTTAATTGATTGATTAGGTAGGTACCTACAAGGTGTTTTGTAACACTTATTTTTTTTTTATGATAGGCAAGCAAAGTATTTGTCCAAGATGCAAACTGTTGGAAACCGGTGATGTCCTAAGACTTAAGAGACCATGTCCGTCTAGACAATTTACTCAGAAAAGTCCAATTTGTACTTTTCCGGATTGCTGTTCACATCAAGAAAGAAGACGTGAAGCGACTCTTGGGGTGTGGTGTCAGGAGTCTGGGACTAAAAGAATAGTAGAAGCCTTAGAGAGAAAAGATAAGAGAACGCTAAGCAAATAAAATCACTATTCGCCAATGGAGATATCTCGAATTAAAACCGATTCAATCCGACACGCACTTGATAATTAAGAAAGTAATTAAACTGCATCCTATTATGGTTGATTAAGAGGTAATCATCTAAAATTGATTAATAATCCGTAATTTAATATACTTTGTTGCAGCGTAAGAATTAAAAGTACACAGACTGTATTGTACATACAAAAAGTTCATAGACTAGTCAAATAAAGAAGATTTTGTTACATAATATTGTAACTTAGATTACTTAGATTAATATATAAATAAATTTACGAATTTAAAGTATTGAGACAGATGTTGATATTATTATAATAAGTGTTTTATGGCTTCATTTAATTGTAATTTGCATAGATTTTGTATGACAAAACTGTATGTAATCTACATATAAATCGGATTATATCTTTGATGTCTAAAGATGCTTTTGAAAATAAAAAATGTACACTTAAAAAATTGAGTTGTAAAATGTACAATTTTTGAATTCAAATTTGAACTAGATTATTTTACAAATATAAGATACGTACAACCTGGAATGATACCTGGAACACACTTGTTCCACACACTCTATGTGTACCTATTTGTAACGTAATATAATTAATTATAAAAAATGATCCAGCTTAACTGCCCATATTAGTGTCATTGAGACATAAAAATGTTTTTATTTTAACTATTAATATTCTGCCAAAGTAAAATATCACAAAACAAAGAATTCGTTTGTATGCCCTTTGCGTTGTTCGAGTTGTTTTGTTCTCGTTTTATACTGTCTGTAGTTTACGCGAGTAGTAGGTACACATTTAAATAAAACACTGTAACGTGACCACGGCGGCAGCAAAGAGTCCGAAACGTCGGACCGTAGTTAAAAATAATTCAAAAAAACTAAAATAAAACGCGTTTTAAACCGTTAAAGTGTTTTATTTAAATGGTTCTAGTTTTACTTATAGGTCAAAATATACCTTGACTGGCAATTTAAGTGATATTCAGACCTTATATTGTGTCTATTATCATCAGAAAAACAGATAATTAGATTTTTAAGCACTTGCTGTAGTCGAACGTGACTTATTTTGCTCTGTTTGCTTAAAGTATAACTGCGTAGTTAAATATCTAAAAACGCAATATAAATCACTTTCGACTTTACACGCGCTGATTTGTAGAAGTGATAAAATATTATTTATATATTAATCTTGAACGACTTTAAGGGGAATTAATCGAGTATAAGTGCGTTTAATATAAACCAACAATAACTGGATATAATTGATTTTGATTCAATTTACCCATGAGCGTGACATTTTGTGTTTTGCTTGATTACGCGTTTGACTTGCGGAGCCATTCTATTGAAATCAGTAGGTAGGTCTGTCTGTTACGAGTAGATATTCAAATAAAACACTATAACTCAAATAAGCGGCAGAAAACTTATATTCAATCATCAATTCATCTTCTAGAATCTAGATCAGTGATACCCATAGTGATCTATATAATATAGACTTCAACGTAAGCGAAAAAAAAATTTATGGGTTCATGAAATGAAAATTGAAAAAAAAAAACACACACACATAGTAACTTTCACTTACTTCATACTATTTTATAATGTAAAAACATAGACATTATTTATAAAAGTATTTAATTTAAATTCAATTAATAAATGTATGTAGTAACACTAAACTTCACTACAGTTAGAAATTTACAGGAAATCAATATCAGGTAAGTAGGGGGGTCTACTCTCTACCCGACATGGAAAAACATGGCAAGGGGGCGACACAAAAAAGTTTGGGAAACTCTGATCTATAATTGTAAAAATTTCAATTTAGTACGATGAAATTTAAGAGTTATTTTTTTCTTTTATAGTGTAAAAGGAAGTTTTTTTTAATGGACTACTCATTTGAATTAGTAGTGTTTATAAAATATAAGAACTGCTTAAAAATAAGGATTTTTGAATGACTAATGAAGATGGATTGAATACTACATTTTGTTTCGAGTTCATCGGAATATTTCTTTAAACAAACTTATTTGTTTTTTCTTGAATAGCATGCGGTTCGCTCGATGAAGCACTGTCAACCTATTTTAGCTGTGAATATTCGGAAATCCACGGACTGAAACCGAAATGCGATTACAAATGACGTCTTTTTCATCTGTGGACGTTGAAGTTGGCATTTGGCGAAACTGACCGGGTCGTTGCGTTGAATTGACTAACGGTGAACATCGTTTGCCGGTATGCTGTTTTTTTAAATTGTTTAATTACTTAATATATATCGCGTTTTAAGTCGATACAATGTTTTATTTAAATGTGTACTACTCGCGTAAACTACCGACAGTATTTAATATAAGTCCTTTATCTCCAATAAATAAGCAATAATATAAGTAGCACGCACCTTTATATAAAAGCACACTCGATCATTTTACGGTATTCGAAACCTGTCATCGAAACGCTTATCGGAATTAGTAATTAGATGTTATTAACGACGATCAAATAGTCTAAGAGCTAACGACGCGTCCGCATTGCGACACACAAGTCTACACCTATGACTATTTTATTTTTAGGTCCATTTTGGTAATATGGAAAGGGTGAAGCTGTTAGTGCTTAAATAAAACAATATTGAAGGCTCCAAACGCGAAATGTACTACGGCTCGACGTTTCGGATGGTTCACAACAGCCGTGGTCACGTTGGGCCCTTACTTGAAATATTTTTTTTAATAATTTTGCATTTTCAAAACTGTTTTATTTAAATGTGTACTACTCGTGTTAACTAAAGATTGTATGTAATAATTTCTTGGTTCGTCGTTGGTTCAAATATTTATTTATTTTTATATAAAAATCTCGTCCGTATTTCTATATTACAAAAAACTTCTCTGTCTATTGGTTATTCAAAAGGACAAACCATCACCTTAATATGAAAATATCATTTCTTAAATTGTTTCTTAAATTTTCCTTTAAATATTAATGTACAGCTTACAAAATAATAACATCATTGTGCTTATATACATTTCGAATATCCATAGCTATAATAGCTCAGTGACAGTGTCAGAGACAGTGTTCAACTCCTAGACTATATTGTGATACAAATAAATAATTAAACTAAACATCAGAACAGATATTAGCATAACTAATAAATTGATTAATTTACGAGGCGTTTACTTAATTAGATTCGTTTCTTTATTAAAATGCAAATGCCGACCGCTTCATTTTAATGGCTTGTCAATCAGAAATGACAAAATTGTGTTTGTTTAAAGAATTAATGATCTTATAAGTTGTAACTGATCGGGTTTTATTGAGAATAAAACAAGTGTGTTTTATTTTATTGTATTTATTTTGCATACTTCTATGCATTTCTTGAAATTGCCTTTCAAAATGGATACGCATTGTATGATTAATATAATCGTAAGTATATATTATCTAAGGATCGCTAAATTAGTTATCTGATTTAATTGCAGTCTTGTATTTAACAAATAATGTTGTTTGTATATAATAAAATCTAGATTTATTCTGAATTTTTGTTTGTCTCGTGTCTCGCATACGGGACACAATTTAGTAATTCAATTTAAGTAGCTTAACTGTACTTTATCATGATTTATATGACGTCATCTTAGAGTTACTTATAGGTAATTTTACTACATGCAAGATATGTCATATGCTTAGTTCAATTAAAAATTTTACACAACTGATTTTATATGCGAATATAAGAAGGTTTTTTAGCATTAATCCTTTCCTTCTAAACAAATATATGTTACCTAAAAATAACTGTAGCCAAATTGTTAAACGTGCTGCATAGCATTGCGTTATGGTCCTGGGTTCGAATCGTGATGTACATTAGATCGTTTTGTTCTGGCACGGCTGATAAGTCTGAAAATGTGTTCGCCCCATGCCGCAACGGGATTTCACTCACTACCTACCATAAAATCTTGTATTTTTATCAAAATTTTCACACTTCAAGGTTGTTAAAGTGGGGCTTTAACAAGCTTAAAGTTCAATGGCCTAACATGACATGTACTATTAAGATGCCAAACTACGCCCCGTCTAGACAAACATCATTAATTCACCGCTAGATGGCGTTGACGGTGACGCAGCATCGTTTATCACAGATGATAATTACAAATACAGGAAACAAATGGAAATTAATCGATATTGACAAAAAATATAACGAAGCTGTAAAGGTTTTTTGGCAAAAAGGTGTTTATACTTTAGTAATAAATAAATTAAGTGATTAATTGGGATTTTGGCCGGCAATTTTTGGATTTATTGAGTTTTTTTGTAATGAAGAAGTTATAGCTTGCATTTAAATCTATTCTTATACCAGTTTTTAAGTAGTAGATGGTAGGTATGTTTTGTATTTTTTTTCTCTTAGATCAAAATAAATAAATTGATCTTATAAAATAGTTTATCCATAGCAACGGCTGCTGCAAAGCATCATCAACATCGGTTTGTAGTAAAAAATAAATTTACTAATATATTTCGCGTTTTAAACCACTAAAACATTTTTATACGAATAAGTATAAGGTTGCAACTATAGCAACTAGATGTGCATGTATATATGAATATAAATAAATGTATGTGCGTTTCTATGATAGGGATGGACAGACAAACATCGTGTACACTTGAGGAAAGATAAAATGACCCAGTCATATAACACCTAGATAAAATGCGATTTCCACCCTATGTTTTCTTTAGAAATTCAGAACAGAACGTAAATATATTATTTGATAAATTAATAATAAATATTATAACATGTAAAGTATAGTAATCTTAACAAGCAAATTACATGCCATTCTCTATAATCCTTAAGCTATGTGATTTACACACAAAGTAGAATTAACCTTTGCTCTGTCTAATAAGAATTCAATTGTTCAAATTTTCGACAAAATTTGTTTTGTACGATTACATTAACATATAGAATTAAGTTGCATAATATTGTTTGAAATTTAAATTATTGTGTAGTTCAAGTTTCCGATTATTTAAAAAAAATGTTAAGTGTAAAAGGTATGTTTGGATTTTTTTAGTGATGAAGGAGGGTAGAATTAGCATTGGCTTCAATACCCTCGATGAAATACCCAGCTATCACATTAAGATATTCCGACGAGCTATTTTGCTTTTGGACAGTCTAAACTTATTTATCTGTGGACGTTGATTCGTGACCGGGACGGAATTCTCAATATTTCTACCAGGTGCTTAACATGTTTCAGAAAAATTAAATTAATTAGAAATTCACAGAAAAAGCCGTGACGTAATAGCTCGATAGCATCTTAGTGAGATGTTATATGGCTGGGATATTTCATATCCCGTCAATTGAACCTCATGCCCGTCTGTCCTCTATATTAAAAAAAATGACTCATTTATTTGGCTAAATCTACATCATCCTTTGGGTACCTTGAGGTACCTTTGTCCCTCACGCTTCTTTATACTAAATACAATGCAGTTAAACCCGACTAAAGACAATGAACAATTTGAGACTGTGGTTAAATTATCATACAAACCTAATTGATAACATTCGGGTCCTTTTTTGTCTGATTCTTAATTAATATGATTATGTAATGTGACATTGAAAAATAATGTAAATCCAGTATTGTCTGTTATCGTGTTTTGTACGATGTCCTGAGGTAGAATTTTTGGACTATTTTAAAAACTTTAATATTTTTCACATGTTATTGCACATGATGTCACTAAAATATTAAATTGAATTGAAAAAAATTGCTCCAGAATTCCTTGTTTGTATGTATAGGTTCAAAAAAATCGACCTTGGCGCGTAGCTCGATTGTTAAGAGGAACGCGGTGGGTGCCGGTTCAAGTCCTGCCCGTTTCATAGAATTTTTACTATAGTTTTATTCAATTTATAGTCGATTGTTAATATATTTGTATTCTGTTGGAGAAAAGCAAGGATCAGGATAGAGTGGGGAAAAAGGGGGAGGCCTTTTGCGACGCAAACATACTTAATGTTCTGATACGCATTAGGTGTATACGACTATTTTAAAAGTAGGTGCCAAAATTTAATGTCTAAAATATAAAAAAAAACATCCATGTAATTATATATATTATTTATTGTAATAAAATCTTAATATTATTTGTGTCCTTTAGAAGAGGGGGAATACAGCGGTCTAATTAATCATGTGTCTGTTGATAAAGGTAACGAGTTAAACAGACAAAGAAATCAAGTTTCGATAACAATCTCTCAATTATGACGGTTTAATAGCTCGGGTAAAGCTTGAGTTTTTGAGCCAATTTATATTTGATATAGCTACAGAAATATCTGCCCCATGCCCCATATAAATGAGTTTTCACATTATTCATAATATTTTCTATTAATATTACGTAAATTGTTTAATTCTTCGTATGTAGTTTCCATATTCACCATTTTTGTATTACCATTCGAAGATAACGAATATTTTAAATTTAATTGCTAATGGAGAGTCTATTGGTAGACGAACAGCATGTCACACTAAAGTCATGGTTCAATTTCCCCCTGTGTCAGTTGTGTCATCTAAATTTATTTACGCTTGTAATGTTTATAAAGCCGCCGGGCTACTTGGTGTAATGGTCGTGGCTTCTACCCCTACCAGGTCAAACATTTATAATATAATGAATTTATAGTTTTCTGAAACATGTTGAACTTTGTCTGGAAATCTGGATATTAAATGGATGGTAGGAATATCGAAATTCCATCCAAGTCATGGAATACCACAGAAGAAAAAGCGTGAAGTTTAATCGCGTTTCGGTTTCAGTCTGTAGAGTTCCGAATATCCAAAGTCAAAATAGGTCGATGACGCATCTTGTTTCGATGTTATATCTGTGGTATTGTCCTCCTCTATCATGAACGCAATAACATGTGAAACAATAATACGTTTTAAATAAATGCGATATTCCAATGCTAAGGTTGTTGGTTAAATTATGAGTGACTAAACATTTTATTGCCCCTTTATACCCAACTGAAATAAAGTAGCAACTTCGTTCTTTGTTTTAACTTATTTAATTGTTGTATTAATTTGGTAATTAGCATATGAACAACCCGCTGCGACTGTTTCTTTGTTTATTGTTTAATGTGATTAATATTTCAAAATGTATACCTGCATTAGATAATAAAATTGTACCCAAATTGTATGAGAGTGCATTGACTTGTTAATTAAATTACGAAGTGTCAAATATAGCCGACAATTTTGACCATAGATGCAGAATTAAACAAAATTTTTAAGAAGTAAATTACTAATAAAATAATAAAATTATGCCTAACTTTACAAGAATATTACATATATATATAACATAAATTTCATAATAACATAATTATGTTTAATAATGATTGTATAAAAGATTATACTATATCAATCGTTTTACATTGTAACTGTACGCTAAGTTCCTAACTCATAAAATTTTGTTATAATTTCGTCCGTCTAATTCGTAAGTCTATTAATATTAGTTACTAGATTATATTTCATCTAACGAAGAAAATATACATTTTGTTCTTGTCTGTTTAGTCTTTTAATGTCAAATTGATGTAGTCCTAAGGACGGGAGTTTCACTTTGGTATTCTTGGCAAGACCTTTAGTTTTGATCTCGGCATTATATTTTATTTTATGTATTCAAGAACATAGCACGATGGGCCGACAACATATAGGCGATCACTGTCTACACCCGAATGGGCTCCATGTGACTGTTTATTTTAAAATAACATCTGACGGTCGCCTTAGTCTAATGGTAGCATTGTTTGATTACTAATCAAAGTTCACCCTTTTGCTAGATTCCATTTCCATCGGGTCCAGCATGTTTATAATCAATTTATATTTTATCTGAAACATGTTGGACCATCGTTAAATTCGCTAATGGGTCACGAATCACTATCTACAGATGAAAAACCCGTGAAGTTTAATCGCGTTTCAGTCTGTAGATTTCCGAAAAACCAAATCCAAGATAGATCACCTACCATCAAGTGGACTTCCTGCCTATCTCTTCTCCTCTATCATAAAAGAAACCAGATCTTTGCTAAGTATTTAGCTTTGTTCCTACTATTATTTCTTTAATTATATCTATAAATCTTAATATTTCTTCTTCGCTTCTTTATCTATAGTAAATTCAATTATTGTTTCTAATAAGAAGTTAATGTATAATGATTTCGCTAGACTATTTGCGGCAAAATTGTTAGATTGTTAAGTGTTTGGAATGGATAAATTAGTTGAGAAGAATTGATAATTTTAACTCTTCTAAATATTATACTTGTTACTTATTACATTTAATGAATTGAAATGATTTGGAGGAGATATTTTTCAAATAGGTATTACCTCGTTTAATTTGTAAGTTTTTCGTTAAATTGTGTGTGTATGTTTGAGTAGTATATCATTAAACGACACAGATATTATTTTTTTACACGTCTCATTAATATTACTCACTGTTGGGCGACCCCGCGCGGAACATCGGATTAGGCGCCATCCACGGGAATGCACCGAACGGCCAAGCGTGTGTCGGGCCCTGGTACAGCCTCGGCAACAGCGGCTGCGGCACCACGACTCCGCTCCTCTCCGTCTCCTCCCCATTGCTTTCTCTCTCGTCTCTTTCATCGCCAGCATTCGACTCCACATCCTCTATGTCTACATCACTATCGTCCGTATCTATGACACTGTCGTTGCTGGGTTCTGGCGTGACCCTGGGCGCATCGGTCTTCCCCCCCAGCAGCGAATCTACGCTAAAGGAGATGCGCCCCTTGCCGGTCTCAGCGGCATCGGCTTCCAGGGTCGTCTTCATCATATGTCTGACATCTCCCGATCACCCGCGCCTCCTCGGGGTCAGTCCGTTGCGACACATAGCAGGACCCGGATTCTGTTTACACTGATCAGCTTTTTAATCACTGATTCGACACTCGTCTCACTGATATCTCGATTCGTTCGCCGCTCGTCCACGGCGCCCAGTGATCACTGGTGTCGATTCGCGATATCGCCGCGGAATTCGCGTGCCAGTCGCACGGTTATCGCCGCTGTATTGGGGAGGCCCGCCTATCCCGTAGCGAGAGAGACGCCGCTACACAGCGAGGAATTTTAATAAGCGGCGCGGTTAGAGCGAGACGGCGATACAACCCGACATGTGTGTAAACGCGATATCGGGTAGGCGGAGACGGTCGCGCTCAAATTAATCGCCGTTGTGAAATACGCCTTATACTATTAACACTTAGCAATACAATATGAACTTTATTACATTGTATTAGAGTAGAAATTCAAATGTGATGTAATAAACTAGTGACGTGATGGAAGTGAGCGCGTCGGGTTGCAGCCGCTATTGTTTGAATGAAAAAGGAGTAAATAGCTACTACCGACTGGAGGGGACTTTACGATTTAATTATTCGCGAATACGGAGGCATTTTGTAGCGAGCTAATGTCTCATTGTCTCATTAATATCTCGAGACGGCCATGTTTGATTTGTTTATGACACGGGCGAGGTGCAAACGTTGGCAACGTCTATATTGTCTGTGGGAACAGCGGAGCTCCGAACAAGTTAGCATTTAGCTGTTCGGCTTGTTAGAGTGTTTCACTTCGGCGGTCGCTGTTTTTGTTCATGTGTTGAATATTGATTGTCTTTGTGATTGATAAGTATAATGCCTATTGTTTCGAGGAATTAAGCATGTTTACACCGGCTAATGGCTTTACACCTACGACCCTCAGGCGAACTGCTTTTTTCAAACTTAGTGAGCTAACTTACATTTCTTAGAAATTTTAAATGTTAGCAAAACTAAGTACTAAGAGCGGTAAATGTAAAAAAAAGTAAATGAAACTGACAACACTATTTACATGCAATATTTAAAATTTGAGATTGCAGATTGCAGATTTCAATAAAACACCTTTAACGGTTTAGAACGTGAAATGTAGGTATGCCATTATTACGATTTAGTATTTTAACTGCGGCCCGTCGTTTCGTTATAGGTCGGTATATGGTTATTAAGTTCATTAGTACATTTTTAATCGTCGAAGTGTTTCTTTTAATGTGTACCTATTACGCGCGTAAACTTTAGACAGTAGATTTGAGATTCATAAAAATCAAAGATAAAAAATATGTATTTAATAGGTAACTCTTATCCAGGTAAACACTTCTACTAAAATTTCACACAAAATGTTCATTTATAATTATTCAAGTAAGTATTATTACTTAATCCGTGTTCCTCATGACTTATGTTTATTTAAGATGTTTGAAAGTATCAATTATCCAAGTTATTTTTACAGCCTTTTTATATCTACTACAGATATAATTCTTCAAAAACAATATACAAACCAACAATAATTCACTGTGTCTGAAGCACGAATTAATTCCAAGTCTTTAAGATAACAACAGATTGTACAAAATCAACAAGATCAAACAATGTCATTAAATTGATATAAATATGTCAAAGCCCGGGATCAAAATGCGCAATAACGCTTACGTTTAATCGTATTATCATTATATAATTGCATTTTGAACCTTATCCCAACGCAATAGAGTCGTAATATATTTATACGTCGTATTGTCGAAAAAATTAAAGGATTTTAGGTGTTGTTCCCTTGTGTTAAGGGTCATGGAGTAGAAAGGTTGTCCCCTAACCAATTAACGTTTAATTGTAGATAGAGATTATCGTTAGTTTAATGAAAAGAGTGTAATGTACCGTTTATTTATATGAAAATAATTAGATTATGAAGCATACTGAGATTTAATTAGTAGTTTATCAAATTGATCTAATAATGTTATTTTCGTAGTTATAAGTAATGGATAGTATAGACTGCATATTGCATAACTATGTAGTCACGAATGGTAGAAAATGTATGGTATAACAGTGAAAGTGATAAAAATATTAAGTCTCTTAGTTAGTGTTTGACAAAAATGATTGCTATCAACACTTCGTGTTTCTGAATAATTGATAATTTTTCTGAGACATGCTGGACGAACCACCTTCTGCAGATAAAACACGGTAATGTTCGGGCTTGCGTTTCAGTCAGTGGACTTCCGAAAAACAAAGCCAAAATACCTAGTCCCACAGCGAATCTTGTTTATTTGTAAAATGGCAGGTGTATTAACAAGTGCTTAATTTTAAGTCAAACATACCTCCGTACACATTGAACGTATTTCAACACGAATTATTTTATTCCTACTAACAACTCATCTTCTTCGCCTATAAACCGTTAAAAGTATCTTTAAAAGCGTAAACTACAAATAATAGGTACAGTATGTAATCCTATAGACATTTAAAAGGAGATATAAGATTTAATTACTCATAGTTTGATCTTTTGTGAAAGTAAGGAAAGTCGTATTATACCTATAATATTGTGTCATTAGTGTTTCATGCAAGGAGGTAGGTATATGTAAAATAGGATATATCTTGTATTTCATGTGTGTATTTCTCTATGAAAGTTGTTTATTGGCAAAAAGCCTTTCAGATTGTCCAATAGTCATATTTGCTATATTTTCTTTCAGTATTGTCTGTAGTTTACGCGAACAGCACCTTTAATAAAACACTATTAACAGTTTTAAACGCGAAATATACTAGTTACATTTAAATAAAACACTTAACGGTTTAAAAGCGATATATTAGTTAAACTTCTTTGAGAATGATTTTTAACTTCGGAACGACGTTTCGGATGCTTTGCAGCAGCATTAGAGTTAGAAGTTTAACTAATATATCGCATTTTAAACCGTTAAAGTGTTTTATTTAAATGTGTATTACTCGCGTAAACTGTAGACAGTATTTTATATTAGCTACACCTTAAATAAAACACTTTGAACGGTTTAAAACTCGAAATATATTAGTTATATTGTAAACACTTAATTTTAAAAATTTCGCGTTTTAAACCGCTAAGTGTTATTTTTCATAAGGTACTCGCCCTTCGCAGTAAATTTTCGAAGTTACCTATCGCATTGCCGAATGAAAAAAACTACCTCCTAAATCAGTCGGTACGATAATGAAACCCGTCGTCCATAATAAAACTTGAGAAATTTCAAGAGGCCCTCCGCGGAGGCGTTTAAGTGAAAATTTATACTGAAATAATACGAAAGCGGCAATCTTTTTGTAATAACGACTTTCATATTCCCGAGTGTTGCGAACAATTTAGCGGAGATGAGATATTTTTTTTTATTAAAAACCCGGGGCGAGGGGGCCGACCATTACTCCGCGAAATGAGTTTTTAGTTAGCGACCTTTTTTCTTCAAACACAGGATGCTCCGGTTGGAACTTAATTGTTTGCCTCGTTGGTCTGTTTTATTACATGATGTGTCAGCGTGCGTTTTAAAAGTGTTAGTTTTAAAAGTTTTACATACAAACAAGCATACGTTAGTGATTTTTATTTACTAACTAGCTCTATCAGCGACTCCGAATTCCCGCTGTTTTTTCGCTTCTATTAGTCAAAGCGCAATCTTTATTTATCGCCTTCCTCGATAAATGCTCTAATCAACACAGAAATATTTTTTAATTCGAACCAGTAGTGCCTGAGATTAGCGCGTTCAAACAAACAAACTCTTCAGCTACATATTAGTATAGATAGGTACACAAACGTTTAAATTATAAATTTAGAAACATAACTATAAAAATTAAAGATTTATTGATTATGTGCATAAATAAATAAGGGTGTCAAAAACACAAATATAATTACGAATGGTGATTGGTGATTGATGAAAGGTGAAGCACCCCAATCATATAATGGCTAAACTGGGTACGCCGTCTTTGTCATTTTGACTTTGGATATTCGGAAATCCACAGACTGAAACCGAAATGCGATTACACTTCATGCTTTTGATCTGTGCAAGACGGTTAGAGACCCAGACGAAATTTTGTTATTTTTACCACCCATATAATACCCAAACTTCCAGACGAAGTCCAACCTATTTCAGACAAATTATAAATTCATTCGACTCTATTTATACTAATGTCTTGCAATTACAATACAGCATATGTAATTGGTACGATCGGTGCGACTGGAAAAACTGCAATTTCCCAACACCCTGTGGAGGCTCGTTTGAAAAGCGGCAGGAGTAATAAAACGTGCGTCGCCCGACGTTGTCATCGTAAAAACATTTCCCTCTTTAATATTCCACAATTGCCACTTTTCCTTATATTTTTATGCTTAATGACACCCAGATAACCGTATTCCGAACCGGGGAATATTCCGTCGAGATTTAATTCCGCTTTAATGCTCTCTATAGCTATTTAATACCACTTATTTGACTCGTTAAATAATGGCTGTCTGCATCTACATATCTACGTAGTAACAGATTTTTACCCAACTGTGACTTAAAGGAAAAAAAATAGGGCGACATTGAATCTATATCTTGACGTTATGAGGCTGGCACATTACGCTTTCCACCAAGTGCTAAGCTCGCCTGTACCTACTCTACTGTAATTTGAAATGGTTTTTGTTTAATATTTACAATTTTCTTATATCACAGCCACGATGTGTTCTTACAGCTGCTTTAAGATCTGGTCTGAAAAACTTTTTATCACGGTTCATTTAGAAACTTAGAACCTACGTAAGACGGCCTGGGTTCGAATTGTTTTAGAGAGTTGATAAGGTAAATAAGTACTGTCTATAGTTTACGCGAGTAGTACACATTTAAATCTCAATCATCATAAAACACTTTAACGGTTTAAAACGCGATATATTAGTTAAAATCATTTTCAAATAAGTTTAACTAATATATCGCGTTTTAATTAAACGAACACATTTTTGCGTTATTTTAGTTTACACCCCCTACAGTGTTTTCCCCAGTTGGGCACGTGATAAACACATTGACGTGACCATCCGAAACAATGTATTGATTTCCCAAAATTAAAACCTAGGACCTCTCGCACTAAACGCAACCCGTTTTACCATTGAGCTTCAACAAAAACATCGAACCGCGTTCCCCTTAAGCAGTTGTTCAGAAATATAATCTCCATCACACCAAAACAAGCACCTTGTTAGGACGCACAGTGTAAAGCTTAAAGGCAAACAGCACCTTAAAACAACCAAACATCCAGCTACCACTTAAGCGTCACTTAACTCGACCAATGTAACTTGACCCCTCCGCTGTTCCCATCGAGATAAACGGCCTCATTAAAAGGGGCTCTTCCTAATTTAAGTATGGCAGGGTACTCACTCAATGAGAATTTAGAGTGAGCGAGACTGGATAGGTGAACAGGACGAACACATTTATGAGTCTGTTCCATTGATCGACTTATTTAACTAAATGATTGGATTGATGCATTTTGCCCGACCCAAGCAACTTATTGTTTCCTAAGGATTCGTATCTAGGACTTCTCGTGGTTAACACGATAACGACGATGCTTCCATAATCTTCTTTGTTAAAATATCATGTATATTCTATAGATTAAAAGTGACACTTAACACTAAATATCTCTAAATAATAATCCATTATAGGTACTTAGTTACTAAGGTACGATTATTTCGTCACAATACTTTGTGTACTTTACGATATAGGGAGTGAGTACCCGGCAATTTTATTAGAACGTATAAAATTTAAAGAACTGTAACGCATTCGAATTTCGAACGAACGTTGGCGCCATCGAGCTAAGCAGATTATGGTTTAAGCGCGTTCGAAATTCAAATGTTTGCTTTACAAAAATGGAACGATGTTTTCGCATTAACACCTTTTACTGTTGTGCTTTTAAGGAGGTTAAACATAACGTGTGTGGTCTACCTTGTTGATGATTTTTAATCTGTGACTCTCCTTTTAACATGTTTTCTTTGAGAATTAGTAGCTAATTGTGGAGGGAAAGCTCTTTGTTCGCTTTTTGAGCAGGTTTTTGTGTTTGATATTGAAATTGGCGTGTTTTGTAAGTGAAATTGGATAAGCAATAGTATGAAATATTAATACATACGTAACAAATTTTCACGGTAGCTTTTTAATGTCAGTTTGTGAATGTATAATAGACGCGAAGGCTAAAACTTTTTGTAAATACGAAGTCAAAACAGTTATATACACAAATTACCTACTTGTTATATTGCATAAGTAATACTTTTCTATAGAAACTACTTTCATTTGGTTTCGTTAGTTTCTAATAATTTCTTTTGGTTAAAATTCAAACATACGAGTGAAAGATCATACATTTTTGAGCTATTGGCTGCATTTTTACAATGTAAGGTAAGAATAAATGATTCTATGGATCAATATGTAACTCTAAAGGAATCTTTGAAAACCTCAAAATCGGAAAGTGTTAATTTTCACACGAGACAAAATTCGTGATCAAACAGTCTCAATTAAACTTGAATGCACTCACTATATTAAAATAAAATAACTCAAAGGCATTGAAACGCGTGCTCACGGACACGTGCAAAATCCCTTTGTGCATTCAAGACTCGAGGGTCCTTTGATATCAAGACTATACACGTAGGTGACGCGAAAAAACGTCAATAAACAACAATAAAATTATAGCGAACATTCGAAATTCAAACTTTATAAACGGCCAGCTCGATCCTACACAACACGAATAAGGTCGAGTTTCTTATGCTTATCCCTTATCTATGGCACGAACAATTTTGTGGTGCACGTCAAAAACGATGTCTTCTTTTCCGTGAAGATATTTAGATAACATTAGTGGCTTCTAAACGGTTGTCCGGCCATTTCAATAGGTTCCCATATAGAATACCATTCACGAACATTGAATGGATGACGTTTTTCCATGAGATGGTTTTATGTTGATAAATACGCGACTAATCAAATTATTTATGGCATTAAATCGTAATAAAGTTTTTAAGACATCTGCCGGTTAGTGATTTCTTTGCGAGGGTTAAATATTACAAAGGGTTGAGATTTTAAAGATTGTGCTTATAGAAGTCTGTATTTGGAATCTTTTGAGTACAGCTCTGTAGACGCGGTAGGTACAGGAAATATTGTTATGTGCCTATATCTTTTATAATAGAGGACGAAAGAGAAGCATGGAGTTCACAGGTTTGTAGATGAGATACTCTATATAAACAAGATTAGCTGTCGACCTAGTTTGGCTTTGGATATTAGGAAAATGATGTAGGCTCTGCTCTTTTAAAAAATACGCTGTGTTTATTTGTTTCAAGGTAACATGGCGTATCTAGTAAAAATACATAAATCTGGTAACAGCTATATTAAGTTTGCTTAACTTTTACGCCCCTACAGTTATTATTAATATAATAATTTAATTACCATTTTGTGTTTTAAAAACTGTTTAAGCAATTAAATTAAATGCAACTAAAAATTTAACTACACAATTATAAGCTTCTCAAGCCGAATAACAGAGTAGGTAGGTTGCTAAAATCAGTCTACCGAAGCTTTCAAAACGGTAAATTAGATGAGGGTGGTAAACATCACTTTTCACCTCATTAACTCACTGTAAAGTACTCCATTATATACTTTATGTATTTCTAAATTACCCGCCAGTTAGGGGTTATACCCTCACCAATGTATATAGATCTGTCTGGTTGTACGTCACTGATTTTACGGGCCTGTTTGTATAGGGCGAAGACATCAATAATCCTATTTATTCAGAGGGAAGTATTTGATCAGACTTCCGTGCCCTCCCTTATTTTCCCGGGATTCGAATCTAGGCCCTCACGTGAACGCAATGGTAAGTAATACGTTTAACCGGAGGTATTATTTTTACGTAGGTATTATTTTTACGAGCCTTAAAAAAGCCTTCAAAATAACATGGATATTGATAGTTTGGTTCTTGGTGAGATGTCAGTTAATTCACGCCGTTTTCCATTACCAAATAGCTCTTTGACAGGCATTTTAGTACTGTCTATAGTTTACGCGAGTAGTACACATTTAAATAAAACACTTTAACGGTTTAAAACGCGATATATTAGTTAAACTAATTTTAAAATGATTTTTAACTTTGGCCCGACGTTTCGGATGCTTTGCAGTCTCCCCGTGACCACGGCTGCTAAAATGCCTGCTAAAGTGTTTTATTTGAAAGGCATTTTAGTGTAATAGTAGGTATGGCTTATAATTGGTAATCGTTGGTCGTGACTTCAATCCAGCATGTTATTAGTCAATTAAAAAAAGTGTCTAATAAATGTTGAATTTCGTATAAATGGGTGGAAAGAATATCGCAAATTCCTTTCAGGTCCCAAAACATTGTTCAGAGATGAAAAACAAATCAAGTTTCGCTTTCAGTCTGTGGATTTCCCAATATCCAAAGCCGAAATATATTGAGTGCGCATCTTTTTCAAATGCTATATGGCTAGGCACTTTCCGTCAAGTCAACTCCAAGATTATCTGTTCTCCTCTACCATAAAAATACTAAACTCTTACACCTTAACAGAGTCTATTTGCATTAGTAGTCTCGTAAGCTTTAGAAGCAGAAGACATCTAAAATAATTAGATTATATAGATTAAACATAGACGAAAGCTAACATTTCAAGCAATGTTACAGTGTATAATATGTATTTCTATCAGCCGGACCGAACGTGCATTCAACAAAATGAGGTTGCAAATGTAAAATCGATTAACTTGACTTCGAAACCCATATGTCTAAACAGCGAGTGATATTCTATTCATCATTGGCCATTGTCACTGCTCCTATTATAGCGAGAACGTTAATACGGGGAAGTTGTAGGGTGACTATCGTTCTTGATTCTTTAAGTTTTTTACGCAAAATCAAAGGTGGGATTAAGTATCGATTATAAATTTAAAATAAATAGCATTTTGAGCGTTTCATGGTGTTGCTCTAACCAATTGGGCTATCGAGTCCTACTCGTCATTGTCGAATATTTCAACCTATTAATATATACATCTCTCGCAGCGTGCGAGTCCTTCCCGAGTCGTATTTTTAAAATTATAATTGATTTTAGATTTACATATGTAAGGCAAATATGTGCTTGTCATGTACTACAAAAAATATTAACAAAACAAAATAAACTTTTAAATAAAACACTTTAACGGTTTAAAACGCGATATATTAGTTAAACTTATTTGAAAATGATTTTTAACTACGGCCCGACGTTTCGGATGCTTTGCTAACTAATATATCGCGTTTTAAACCGTTAAAGTGTTTTATTTAAATGTGTACTACTCGCGTAAACTATAGACAGTATTTAAAATAAACTTTGATAACTTCTATATTTTTCACACGTTATTGCACATGATGGCATTATATAAATCAAAATTCGATTGTAGATTGTAAATTTATTTATTTAGTGCATGCCGATTCAGGTCCCAACCGTGTCGTGAAGTTTTTTTTTTAATTTAAAATCGATTTTTGGTTTAGTTAAAGAAAAGTTAAGTTAGCATTACTTTATGTTATCGCTGATATTGTGTATATGTTCAACATACACATTTCTATTCGATGTTATATTAATGTATAGAAATGAATGTCCCAAATAATTGTCACCCTAGCTAACACAATATAGGACCAAGCGAGCATTCAGAGCCATTTTAATGACCGACTGATAGCCGTTTAAAAACGAATTTGCTCACTTCTGGTACATTTAGCAATTATCATTCATACAATGGTGTATCGCGTGAATCATTCGAGTCTGCGCGTGGCTGGTTAGTAATTTACATTAGCTAAAGCGCTTATGTGTAAACTATACTAATATATACCTAGAGCTGAATAGTGTGTTTGTCTGAACGCGCTAATCTCAGGAACTACTAGTTCGAATTGAAAAACTCTGTTTGTTTGTTAGATTATTTATCGAAGAAGGCTAATAGGAGCGAAAAAACAGCGCGAAATGTGGAGAAAGCATGGAAAATGATGAAAGAATCATTTCTTAAAATGCCAAATGTTTTGTTAAAAATAACCCTTCCGGTGATTTGTCATAAAATGAATAGGTGTTATTGTTTAGTATGTTTACATAGTAGGTTAATACCCAATTATAACAAAAATAACTGTTAATTAATATTTTGATAAGTAGCATAAATACAGGAAATTCATTTATCGTATATTACTAATTGCCTAATTAGACAGGAAAACCCCTAATCGAATTATTTATTAATTATAATTAACGGTTTGCATAATATTGGTCATATTTTGTACGTGAAAACTGAAACTATATTTTCCATGAATATTTAAAACAGTGAATAAACATATTGTCTTTCGGGCTGTTCGGCCGACGTGAGCGAGAATATGTTTAACTAATATATCTCGTTTTAAATCGTTAAAGTGTTTTATTTAAATAGATTGACTTTTTTTTAATTTTATTATTTCCAATGCTTTGCTTTGCTGATTAAAATGATATTTGCTATCAATATTTGAAACATCCATTAACTCTGTAGGCCCCAACCATGAGGCCCAGTGTTTGGAAGTGCGAGGCTGATGATCATGAGTCCCAATAAAAATGAAGAACAATAAGACTTTCGTTTTTTGTGATAGAAAAGGATAGACAAGCAATCCAAACATATAACATGAGCAACAGCACGGAACGCTGACGATGCTGGTTCAAGTCCTGCCCGAATCGAATTTTTTTTTTAATTTATTTTCGATTTTTAAAATAACATATAACAACCTAACCAAAATGCACTGCCTGAGCTATTTAGACAAAACGCGATTAAAATTCATATTTTGAAAACTTTATTTTTTACATGTTGTTGCACACGAAGGCACTAAATAATTTAAAAATTTCGTTCCGTGCTGTTGCTCAGAGCAGAACGCTGACGGTGCCGATTCAACTCCTGCCTGAGTCAAAAATTTTTTCATTTTATTTTCGTTTTTGAGATTTTCGAGAGTCAAATGTCTATTGCCAAGTTTCCTAAATCGTCAATATTATCCTTTATGGAAGAATTGCCGTATCCTGTTTTTATCCTCATATTTATTATAAAATAACAGGAAAACCTCAAATAAAATAACTCATTTGAACAATAATAACAATTAAGCTTAAATTTAATTGATAATGATTTTCTTGTCGTTGTTACTAATTTGTGGTTTCAATTGTGACAATTCGACAGGCGCTTGTAAAAAACTAAGTGCTTAGGTATTATTATTATTAGAGTTTACGCGAACAGCTTATAAAATACTTTAACAGTCAAACAGAAAAATATCTAGGTATATAAATAAAACACAGTTCACGCGAGTATAATATATTGGCAAGCATTCGCGATATCAGGCCGTAGTTAAAAAATAATTGATGTAATAATTATTTTTTAACTACCTTTAACCTTTAACAGTATTTATTGACATTTTAAACCGTTAAGGTATTTTATTTAGTGTGTACTACTCGCGTAAACTACAGACGGTGTTCAACGAAAATAGTTCACGTTTTAACCGGTTAGAAAGTTAAAATTGTATGCATTGGCGTAGTTATAGAGAAAATCTTTGCATTTACTAGACTTGACTTTACGAGACTCAAACCCAATGAAAATTAAATTTTGTCTCAACACATGCGAAACTAATTTAGGAGTCATATTATTATAGATTATAACAATAGTTTTAACCCTAGCTGAGTTTTTTATGCAGTTGTCATTTTGTAGTTACTTATAAATAATACATGTACTGTGCCTTTGTTCCCTCTTACCCCACTTCAGTTTATTGTAGCCCCACCTAAAAGAGTCTATAAAGAAAACCAAAACATGGCGTAACGAACCGTTTCAAATGATTCGTATAAATGCATTTCGGGTTCATAATGGGCCACTTTAACTCAAATAGGGGCCAATCACAGAATATAGAACGAACCAGAAGGAGGGTTACGTCACATTACTTAGTTGTGCAACGAAGTACGAGCTGTGGATGTTTTAGTATCACTTTTTGTAGTTGAAATAAAGATTTTTATAATGAAACAAGCTTACAAGCTGCGCCTGCGACTTCGTCCACGTGTAATTGTCATTTTGGGCATCATATTATTGATTCATCTTAAAAGCTAGACATATGGTGTCGCGGACTTTTTTTACATCATTTAATAAGTGTCATTTCTTAAATGTACTTTTGGTATCTTAAACCATTTTCGCAGCGAGCGCATCGGAAGCTCTTAAAATGAATAATGTTCCCTGTTTCTTCCACTTTTCCCGCGGGTTCTTCACTCCTATTGGTCGCCGCGTAATGTTTATATAGCCTAAGCATTCATCGATAATGCTGTAAGCAACACAAAAATAATCTTTCAAATTCCAACCAGTACTTCCTGAGATTAGCGCATTTAAAAAACCCTTCACCTTCATAATAAAAGTATAGATGCGTTCGAATCACTCCATTTTGGAGTAGTCGTACCGGCCTCACTTGCCACCTCGTTGTCGGTATCTCGATGATTCAGTGCTCTGTGGAACCAATAACTAACACATATATCATGGGCCGGGTTAAACGACAAACTCACTGAATGATTCGACAATTACGCCGCGTCGGGTATTTATTGAATTAAATTGTACATTTGAAAGGCTCATTGTTATGTGATTTCGTTAAGCACTCGTGTTTGTGAATAAATATCAATTTGGTGATGGGCTAACGGTCGTGATGGCTTTGAATACTGTCTGTTACATCTGTACGAGTATTTCTGCATCAGTAGTTTACTGGTTTGTAACGCGAAGTATATATGTTAAGTTATTTTTCATTTATTACTGCAGCCTAGCGATTCGGATGCTTTGCAACCGTCACGGGGAGCTGAAGATGGAGGGGATCCTCAACTAATATATATCGCGTTTTAAACCGTTAAAAATGTTTTATTTAAATGTTTAATAATTGTATTTAGTCGCAAATTTCCAGTCTATGTAGGTTTAATTCTAGGTAACTATATATCGTTGAAATCCTTCCCTAGTTTAACCGTTAAAGTAGACAAACATATAGAGGATAATAAAAACATTACTTCTCCTTCGCTGTTGTCGGGAATAAAAGTGCTATTTGAACATTGTTAACGTAAGTAATATAAATAAAAATGAATCATTTTAACGTAACCACATATAAGCATCCTGAACTTATTTATCTTGTTTTAAACCGTTAAATAGTGTTCTAATAGCTAATTGAGTAAACTAATCTTAACGAAACCAATGCATCAATCACCGTTTTATTCATAAGCGAAATATGTAAATGTTTGTCAAGTAACATATTTTAATAATATTGTTGCGAAGGGTCGCGTCCCCGAATGCGTTTAGTCGGTATTAAATTCGATATTTTTCCATATCATTGCGGGGTGGGATGCTGGGGGTGAAATGGAGGGTAGTATGCAAGATCTGTAGCTTTATACAATCTGAAATATATCAGTATGGATTTGGCACGTCCATACAAAGGGTACATAATAAATACTCTGTACTACATATTTACCTATTTTGCGAAATCCTTTTAAAGTCAAAATTCTTTGTATACTTAAATAAGAAAGTGGTTAAGAATTATATAATTTACTGAAAAACCCCAAAAAGTGTATAACTCTAATTTTCAAAATCGTCATGCTTTAGTATAGAATAGAATTCATTTACTCAGATACATCATTTACAATTAAAACTTAATCTAATAAACAAAATGAAAATGTTTATAAATAATTGAATTAAATACAAAATATAGTTGCCTCTAAAAAAGGAAGCCATTCAGCTAGATCAGGACTAATGTCCCAACTTTGAAATTCTGTCGCCCGTTCAGAGGCTGAGCTAACGCAAGCGAGGTGGTTTTAAAAATTTCTATTTAACTTACATATTGAGACTTAACAGAAGAAGACAGTGAAATTATAATGAAATATATTTTTTAGATAACCTAGATTCAGAATAACAATTTAAGATCCCATATGTCAATAAGGATGTCAATAATAAAAACGATTTATTTCTTGAACTGGTAAACTAAAGTTTTGGCGATACGTTGAACATAATATTTATTGCATAACACCATCCATGGATAAGCCCTTAGTTCAGCTCGGTTTAACGCAGTCAACTGATCCAATAATCGCTCCGTTTGAATTCATTAATGTATTCGTTACTCTATCGTTATTGCATTTGCAGGAAATTTACTACTTTTTCTATATTTCCGCTATTTGAGCGGCTTATTTGATGATGGACATTTATTACAATTACGATTATACGAAGAACAAGGGTCTTTGCAACGATATTTATTGTTAATTGAAACAATTGTTTTTAAGGCAGAACGCAAGGGTAATTATAATATCTAGGTAAATTTAAAACATATGTAGGTACTAAATTTAATCCTTTATTTAAAGCTACCATTATAAGAAAATTTAATCCTAGAATGCATTCAAAATACCTTTGCCCACTAAGTGTGCTACAGAGAATGGAATAACATTAGATATTGTAATAAATATTTTTATTCATAAATACGACACGGTCGGGTCTTGAACCGGCATTAACAGCGTTCCGTGCTGGTCAACCATTAAAGCTACCGTGTCTTACACGTCATGGTGGAATTTTTTCAACCAATAGATACATGCACCTCTTACGCATTTTATATGATGCCATCATGGATCTGCCAAAGCCTACAGGAGCCCCGGGTATTGCGTAAGATTCGGTTTTTCCGTTTCAAGAAGATTCTGTTGCTGATAGATTGCGGAAGATACACTTGTTAAATCATCCTCCTTGCATCAGCAGCAGAAATATAACTTGGCTGTGTCTTTATTGCGTGTACTATGTATAGTTTAACTTCTGATACAATAAGCATATCGCTTCATGCTACGGTAGAAACTATGAACGAAGAAAAAAATGAATTCCTAAAATCCACTAATAGTTTTCTAAAAACCATCCATTTATAACATGAACATGTGAATCGTGAATGACTTCAGAAATTGTATAGATTCCTTCGTCTACACATGCTTCTTTTCAACATAGGCCATCATTAATAATAATTCATCATTAATCATTGAAATGAGACTTAAAAGGAGATGAGGTGCAGATATTCAAGTAAACACGGCACTAATGATACAATTGAAAGATTAATTATTTAAAATTTCATAGTTATTGAATTAACGTGTTGTGTTTGCAGCGTGTGCCAAAATAAACTCACACACCTTTTGATAGAGATTAAAATAGCTTAGCTAAGAACCCGGCGTCGGCTTGTCTGATTAAAAGCCTTCTAGTGCAATGACGTTGGACTTTTCATTGATGCACTTATAAAGAAATGTCCATTCATAATTTTACGCCGTTTGCGGTAATTATAATGGATCGTACATCTCATTCTTGGAATATTTTATCGTAATTTTAAAGCAATTTCTGACAAAGGTTTTGCAGTCATTGCTGGCTGAAGAGGCTTTTATCATAGAATGTTTTGTTAATGAAAATCCAGATGGTCATGACTCCATTAATATTTAATTATTGTACGAAAATAAGCACTTGAGTAGGTTGTTCATTGAATTCTATTGACAAGTGCAGTTTACCAACATTTGTTACAAAAAGAGTTGTTCAAGGACCTAACCAGTGAGCTCTGTTTTATAAAACGTGTTTGCGACAAATAAGAAGTCCTAGGTTCAAATATTGGGATTATTATATAGATATTATGCCAAAAGGCACTTTATAGAAAGTTTCAAAAGTTCAGAGATGGGTTTATAGTAGTTAAACTAAGAATAATAAAACTAACTACATAATAGTAAGTTATTGCTTCATGTATAATACGTTTTTATTTAAACGGTGCTATAATAAGGGTTTTCAGTTAATTACATAATTCTTTACCAATTTATTTCTTATTTTTACAACACAATATAGAAGGCAATAAATTACCACTTAAAGTGATTATTAACAATAATACTTCCATTAAAAAATCCATAAAGCTACGAATAATGACTCTCAGTAGCACAATGGAAGCGCTATGAAATATTATAGATATAGCGATGGAGATAATTTAGTACAGTAATATTGTCAGATGAATCATAGTAACCAACAATATAGTTAAATCTAGGATATTATTACAATAAATTAAAGGATAACTATTAAAAATAATAAAGCTAATACGCTAAATTAAATAATATGCCAATTATTGTTTTTTTTTACTTTTATTTCTTACGTTAGGTATTGCACATGATGCCATGCAATAATTTGTATTTATTTAAAAATCTATCTAGATTAAAGAAATTTGACTCAGATGTGACTTGAACCGTCATCAACAGAGTTCCAAATTTAAACAAGTCATTGCTTGTAAAACTTTACACATTTTTTAAAAAGTTTTTCAAATTCACAAAAAAGTTGTGAGGTACCTACTAAATACTCTACGAAAAAAATCCGGACGTTAGCATATAGCTTTTTTTATTGCAAAAATATCATATTATTTCCTACGCTATGATTTGGTAGCATCTGCCATTTTCACCCATACTGTCTAATATCAACAGATGTCTGAAGGGAAAACTAACAATAGCTGTAAGTGACTCCAGTTAAATAATAAACTTTAACGACACCTTATTAAGGATTTATTTGTACACTCGAATTATTATAATATAATTTATTACAAATAGGTAGCTCACTGTAGGACGTAGTTTTTATGAGATTTATTTGATGTAGTTTAATCTCTTTTAATTCTTATTTAGTATCTCTTATAAATATCTAACTAGGTGGCCGTTTGATAACAATGCGTATCTGCGTCTATTATTTTTACTAGGTAGTCTTGATTCCCGAAGTTAGGGTTGTATCTAAGCCAGAATAATGAAGCTAAATGATAACAAAATTGTACATTTTAAAAGTAACTAGCTAACCCAGGAAACGATGTTTTGCTGTATAAATTATTATATAAAGGAATTTCGACGACTTATGTAAAGATCTGGTAAGATCTCATCCCTACTGCGTGCTGTTTACCGGGCGAGTAGACGCACACGCATACCTTATCAAGGAATTTTAGGCTTGTATGCTTAAAGCCATACATTATAATAATAAGAATTATTATCCCTTATCCCCACCTATTCCCCCTATCACTTAAGCGTATGAAAAATACTTAATAATAAAAAACTGGTTCAAAGTCCTTTCGGAGGAATATGGTAACTAACACGTGACACAAGAGTTTTCTATAAGGTAATATGGCTTTTTTCTCCGGCCTCCTAACCCAGGATCTTTCACACAAGTAAGACACTTATTCCAATCAGTAGGTAAAAAATATGACTATTTTTGTTTAAGTTGGTAGTTTTGGTATAAGTGACTAACCAAATGAAAATTAAACCAAAACTTCTGCACACCCTATGTTCTCACATGAATATTTAAATCTAGTCGCGCGGTTAAAATATCATAAATTTTAATTATGACAGCACTAAAACTGTAACATAATCCCAAAGCGTGTGCCGGCGCTAATCACCTACTATTGTATCTTGACACTTCGCACAAATTTTACTTCACACAAAAAATGGCGGCAAAAAGTTGCCTTCGTTGTGTTTCAATATAATTACAAATGGCTAAGAACAGATAATGATTAGTCATAGACTATAATAAATACTCAATCAGTTTATATGTTCTATATTTAGGTAAACGTAGTAAAACCTTTTTAAACTGTGTAGAGCTGGCTTATTTCTATTTCGAATTTCAAAGAAAGTATCATATCGTCTGCGTAATCGTTTGAAATTTCGCATAATCTATATTTTGTACATCCGTTGCAGACACGCAGAAAAAAGTGGCGCCAAGTGTAATAGGTCAGTTGAATTTGAAACGCCCCTAAACCTCGACTTTGACGGAATTTTATAGCGCCGGTTCCTAATGAACCGTGTTAGTTTTAAATCTTCGACAAAAGTTCAAATGATAATCTGTTGGTTTAACTACTTGTTCTAAGATAAACCTTTTAATTTTTAAATTAATACCTTTTTGAACTCGGAAAATTGGTAGTGAAAAGGCTATATTTTTTATCTTGCTTATGTTAGCTAGTAGCTGATTGAACTTCCTTATATTTTATCTGTATTTAGTTGTAATCCTTCTTATATTATGTTTGGTAAGTATGTTGTTTCTGAATACTCGTTTTTCCATCTACGATATTTTAGTCCTGGTTTTCGCTTTTCTCAAGTGCGACATAAAAATGTGCTTCTCGGCAAGATTAAAAAGTTACGCACAATAAAGTTAATCGTACAGAAAGCTTTTGTATTTCCAAAGAAGATCCATACACCGCAGCGCAACGTAATAAAACACGATTCAAAAATGGAACGGCCATAAGTCATAATTCAAATTTGGAAGTTCGCAAATCCAGTAACGAACCGTGTCGAGTGCATCGGGGCTCAGGTAGCGATGCATCGAGTTGCAAAGGAACCGCTTTGACCGACTCCGAAAAAAGAGAGAATCTTTAATTTATTACTTACGTTAACATTCATCATTAATTACGTTTCGTAGTTGAATAATTTTTTTACGTACTACAAGAAGAAGAAGTGTATAATCTTCACATTTAGTTATTAGGTTTTAGGGCCAGGCATGATCGTACAGTAATAACGACGCACTGATGTCAACTTTAATGACTTCTGTTAGAAGTAGAAAACGTAAATATCTGTCTAGACGTATTGTGTAGTTAGAATTGTATCTACTGGTACTAGTTCTTCGTCATACTTTTTTTTCCTAAACATTGAGCGTAAAAAAACAAGTTCAATTCACAATTTTACACAAGCGGTGGCACAACAAAAATTATTGCCCAAAAATTAAAACGATGAAAGCCTCCAAAGATACGTTGAAACCCGAATGCTAAATTATTTACGATCAACAATACAAGATGTCACAGTATTGTCAAATACAAGCTTAAATTCGCGATTATATTTATGGCGGCAATATTTAATTTTCGCAAGCTTATGCCTTTGCTAACTACCGCTGTGGAGGTTTTATTACTTTTTTCGGCGGGTAACCCTAATCTCGGTGACTTGTTAAGTGATTCCTCGAGATTAATGGGGGGTTAATGAGGTCTTATTACGTTGGCAACACAGGGCCAAATCGATTTTGAAGTTTATCGGTCATTAGTCGATTATGAAGTCAACGGTTACACTTTATCTCTAGAAGTGTTTAACTTTTGACTATGCAAAGTATTCTTGAACGAACTCAACGGTTTCTAAAACTACCTTAAAACACATGAAGACCGTGGACAGGCGAGTATAGGGTTTACTGATGGTGGAAAAAATACTGAATGAAAGAACTTGACGACTTTTTGATCTGTGCACCCGGACGGAATTTCTACCCAGATTTCTAGATGAATGTTGGACTTCATCTAGAAATCTGTAAAAAATCCATAAATTGATTAGAAAAATGTATGACCCGGTGGGAATCAAACCCACGACCCGATGACTATTAGCCATTCATTTCTACCATTATACCAACGAGCATGTTACATTTACAGGGAATTTCGTCCGGGTCACGATTCACAAATGAAAAAGCCGTAAAGTTTTCAGTCAGTGGATTTCCGAATCCACAGCCAAAATGAGTCACCAAGACATCTTGTTGAGATGTGAATGTGTTGGGATATATCACCTGCCATCAAGTGAAGCAAATGCTCTACACAGTAGTAAAAAAAATAGCTCAGTTATGTCCCTTGTCCTCCTTCAGAGAAGCGGGTGAAGAGTAAATGTTGAACAAGGCCGACTACCAAATAAAACAATGAGAAATCACATAACCCACACGTAACATCAAGTATTTCTACTTTTACATACAATCATTAATTTAATTAATAAAAGAGAAATCTTATCGCGGACGAGGTTCGGGCGTGAACTAATTAAATGTATTGCATTCACGATTTAATTAAACAATCCGTTCGATATCTTAAAATAATAATATGTATCTAGTAAGTGGGTTTATGCTAATGTCTTTGTTACTTCTCACGTGGCGTAAATTTTAAATACAAAGTAAAATCCCGTTTCCCCCTCGTGGGTCATAGGGCGAACACATTTTTGTGTCCGGCAAGTAGTTCTTCGAACTTCTGTGCCCTGCTCGACCGACACAATTTTTTGTTTCCCTGGAATTCGAACTCAGGATCTCTCGCGCTTAACGCAATGCTAGCAAGGCAATACGTTTAACCATTTGGCTACAGATGCGGTCATATAAATACAAAAGTATATAAAATGTTGAATAATTTTTAGTTTAAGCGCAACACGTTATTAGGTAATATGTGTAAGATTAAGTATTGCCTGTAGTTAACGCACTCGCCTAAACTAGTACGAATTGAAATAAAACATTTTTAACGGTTTAAAACATATTAGTATTATTTTTTTTAATTACGGCCCAACGTTTCGGAAGATTTGTAGCAGCCTTCTTCACGAGAGTCCCCCCGTATATGAGTTAATTAATACATTTCACGTTTAAAACCGTTATATGTTTTCTTAATATATTTAAGGTTAATTTTATTGTGGTTACAAAGTCAATGATGTGTTTAGAATTACCTTTATCTATAATAGAAGTTACTTCTTTTATAAACAAACAAGAGAGAATTTAGATGGGGTCCGAAACTTCTCGCTCCTGGTTTCCCAGCACAGCCTGTATACGCTCCTCGGCCGGTTCTAGGCAGTAAGTACGGTGGGCAGATGTTAGCCCCTCGTTAGTGAACATGCGCCGTTCTGCCTACATCTTAATTAAGGAGACTTGCGTCCGGAACTCGGTATGGCAGCACGAAAGACATTCACACACAATTTGTTTATTCATTTTGAAAAGAGCTATCGTTCATGATAAGTATACTACTAATAATAATACTTCTTATATAGTATTAAAATAAATGCACTAGAGAAATATAACTAAATCTAAATGTATCCTTATGTTCCTAATCAAGTTTCACTGAAAATATTGTGAGAAAATTCTTCAAAGTGAAACTGAAGGTGAAACTTAATAATAAAAATTACTTAATACTTATAGGCATACCTAATTGGTTTCTTCAAGAAATAGATTTTCATAATTAAGATTAGTCAGATTGAGAAATAGCTTGTAGTTTAAATTTCAATTGTAAGACAGTACTGTATCGACTTAAAAAAAAACAAACTCCTTGGTGGGTAAGTGATAGGTACCTCTTTAAAAAAAACAATAACGTATTTTTGGGATGTATAACATTAGTTAATTATGAATACCCTTCTAAACATATAAGGGTAAAATCTCTTTTGTAGGTCCTGTTTGGGACTGTGGTCGTTCCCATTTATTCAACAGCGAACTTTCTGGTTGCCATACCCATATTAGGTCGAATATTGATGACCAATTAAGCGTCGTGTTCGAGCAATCTCGGCTACCGAAGATAAGGGTATTTGTTGGTGTCTACCAAGAGACAACTTTATGCTAATTTTACCCCCCTCCTCCCCCGGGTCCGGTCTTAATCAACTGGACTTTAGCCCATTGAAATTTCAAATGAACACTGTTTTATCGCACTCGTACGAAGGCGCAGAAAGATTCGTGAGGTAATCTGATCTTACTTGGAACGACGTGAAGGTTCAAATGAGATAGTACTTGGTGTTATAGTAAAACTAATTAAACGGGTTGAAATGCGAATTATAATATTTAATAAGTCCTTTCATGACTACAGCTGTTGGACAGCACCCGAAGCCAGAGGGTCGAGTTTTAAATTCGTCATGTAAAATAAGTTTCATGACCGATTGAAAATTTACTACGGGCATAAAGTGCAGATAAAAAGATACTTTGTACACAAGATAAATTGGAACTGATTTGATTAAACTAGACCTTATCATTTCTTGTTTCCCAACTAAATATTTACTATGTTAATATTGAAATTTATGAGCAAAAAAGAAATAGTACAAAGTAAAGTAAAATTAAACACAATATTCTAAAGATTCCACTATACAGGCCATCGCTTGACAATAAACGGACGAAATCCTTACTGTACTTGATTTTCATGCGTCTTCAACTTACATACTTCTGGCACCTAACGGCATATTAATAAAACGTTGTTAACGGTTTAAAACGCGAAATGCATTAATTAAACCGTTAAAAGTCTAATATTAACTTACAAACGACATTTTAACAAAAAAAATGTTTCATTTTGATAGCTATTACTGATATGTTTAAATGGATTTGAATGCAATAATAATTCGCACAATAGCATCAGCACTTGAAAACTTTCACCTAAGCGTCGTCTACTCATAAAATTTATGAAGATTACCAACAAACGCCCACTATCAATAGACTAGGGAAGATTTATTAGTCCCCATTCGGACATGAACTAATTCACTATGAAGGAACGCATACGCTGGACAATTGAAGCTTTGTACCTCCTCAATATACTTCAAATGACTCCTTGACGCGTCTCGAAGACGATCCTATTGTACGTAGGGCTGTCACTTGATTATTAATAATCTATAACTAAGCGCATTCCTTAGAAATGTTGGTATAGCTATAACTTTTACGCGTTCACCCTACCGTTGATAGTAGTGGTGACCAACAGTTTTCAAAAGCCAAAATAGGCCGACAACACATCTGTTACGATGGTACATGGCTTGTCTGTCCTCTTCTACCATAATGAAAACTAAGCTGCCAATTAATGAAGATCTTCTCCGTCCTTCGTCTGGTAATTAAAAAAGAAAAAAAAACAACAAATAACTTTGTTTTTAATTTACTTTTTTTTTTAATTTTGGGGCAACCCTATTAGCGGACGCTATTTGAAAATCGAACGTCGGCATATTTATTTTGAATTAAGAATAATTTCTTTTTTAGCTGCCGTCTGTGGCCGTGGACGTGTGCCGCGCATTAGTGGCCTTTGTTGACGTAATATTAATGAAGGTTGAGGTTTTATTCCTTTATCCCGGACTACCGCGTTGTGGCGAGGGAACGGTAATATTTATTATTAAAAGTTAAGCTTACTGTTATGGAAAATATTGTTTTATTATAAAATTGATTAGGTATATTATTATAATTGATGCATTGTTTTGTTGAGTTATTTACGTATATTTCATTTTATTACTGACATCTCTTCAAATTATTGCAGGGTTTTATCCGTTTTACTGTACGATTTTTACGCAAGATGATCAGACTTCTGTGTCCTGCCCGATTGAAACATTAAATTGATTTCCCGGGATTGGAACCGAAATCCTTTTCAGGTTAACGAAATAATTAGGCTTTACGTTTGATTTGTTAATAATAACTTAGCTTCGGAAGCGGTTATAATTAACAATAGGTGTAAGAAAGTAGGTACAATTATTCCTGATAATTTTCAGTCACTGGTCTCTAGATGAGCGATAATTTTTAACAGAAGACTTTTAAAATAAAAACTTGTGCAAAGGATATTATGTTTAATAATGTAGTTCAATATCTACATATTTAAATAAAATTTAAATTAAATTAAATGAAATAGTATAAATCGCATTTTAAACCGTCACAAATGTTTTTTTAATGCGTACTACTCGCTTACAAAACAGACTACATTTGTAACTTAAGATATTTAAACACCGTTATTAATATGGATCACAAATAACCAAAATACATAATATGTAAAGCCAGTGTAGCCGTCTATTGTTTTGGAATAAGTTCACGTCACAAGTACTAATTGCTTTATGCAAATTACGGGATTTAGTGAAGCCTTTTGTTGTAAGATTTCTAAGTTTTAATTGTTATTTAAGCACGTCGCCCATATCTTTGTAGGTAATAAATAGTAAAAAAATAGGAATTTTTAATTAAGTACTTATAAATATTTAATTATAAAAAGGTAAAACTTATTAAGATTTAGTGTAAATAAATAATGCACGCTGATGAATGCGATAAAAGAAAGCTGATATAGAAATAGTATAAATCACATGCTAAGTTAAACATATTATTAGAGATGGGCCGATATGGCTTGAACCGAAACCGAATTTCGGCTAAATATATCTACCTATCTAATATAATCAACAAACGCTTCAACGCGCCCGCAATACGAACAAATGTGTGTACCGAATAGTAAGTAATGCACCACGCTTTATAGATACTTCGGTATATAAATTATCACACTCGAGTTATTAATTTCGTATAAAGAATTAACTTATATATTTATCACATTTAGTTTTCTCTAAATAAAGTTTTTCTGCTCAAATTATTGATGATAGCTACAGAGTGCTTTTTTTGTACTGAATAGAAACCTCTATACATTAATAATTTGAAAAAATTCGACGATGATGTGTTAAAGCACCAGCAAGGACTTCTGTGGATGACGTTTAAAGTTATGCTCGTGTAGTTTTAATTGAAATAGTGCCATCGCGTGCAAATTAGAAAAATATCGATGTTTTTAAGAAACCGAATGCCAAAAAACTGAAGCCGAAACTCGATCCTTCACTATTTTTTATTAAACCTCCAAGACCAGTAGCATATTATAATCGATATCATCAATTCGTAGGTGTAACCGGACGATTGCCTCATGTGGAAACCCGTTGTTTATTAATTAGTGTTAATTAGTGAAGTCGATAATAAAACGGTATGAGTACTTGTGAAACTTGATATAGCTGTAAGATACATATGTATTTAAACACACGGGCTACGCTCGTGACTTTGTTTAAATCAGGGAAAAAGAATGGACGGTTTAAAACGTGAAATATATTTAGTTATTTTTTTATCGCCACATATTGACCAGTTAACATTGCATGTATCAATGGAAACAAATTCGATGACGACGAGCGAGAATCACTTCAGAGAGGGACTCTCTCGTGTCACCGATTTATTTAAATAGTATTTGATCGATTTCCAACTTATTACCTAAACTATCGCTCTCAATAAAACCTGTAAGAAATAAATATAATCATTAATGATTGGATACAATTCAAATAGTCAATTTAGAAGTAAGAATTATAACCCTTAAAAGTGCCATTGCAAAGCCTTAACGTTTGCTTTTGTACATTTCTAAATAATTAATTGAAAAGTATAGTTTAGTGATTATTTAACCATTTTCTCAGATAAGATGTATGTAACATCTGTTGTACCTATGTAATTAGGGAACCTTACAACTGAGTACAGAATGTTCAGCAATCGATGTACAAATTACCTAAAAGTTGTAGAATGGTTATAAGAACGAATTACAAATAACAAATACAAAAGTTATTGTCTGTAGTTTACGCGAGTAAAACTTATTTACTATTATTTTATCTACAGGCCGACTTCAGATGCTTTGCAGCAGTCGTGGTCATGGCTGCTTGAAAGTGTTTTAATTTTAATTTACAAAAGTAGATAATATAAAGGGGTAGGTCAGTATATACAGATATCTAATATTATAAATGCGTAAGGAACTCTGCCTGTCTGTCTGTTACTCTTTCATACCAAAACAGCCTAAATAATTAAAAATTCTACCCCAAGTCACTATTTCATGCGAACGAAGTCGCGGGCACAGTTAGTAGTTCATAATATCTACTAGATTTGTTTACATTACATTGCCATAGCAACGGGCTCAACTTAAGTTCGTTGCTGTGGCAATTAACAATCAGATTTGGGATGTAACCGTTAATTAAATAAAACCGAGTGATCTCGAATCGTTCCCAGGTGTTGAACTAATTTCCTATAAGTGACGCTAATAGCTCGCAGCTTCGCCTAAATGCTGCACTTACAAGCTGGATGGGAATACTGTCTTTGTATTATACAGGGGGTTTCAAAAACTATAGCCAATGTACATGTCGCTGTTGAATAGACAGACAGACATAAGAAAAAATACTTCACTTATACAATCAACTTTTACTTACTATCGTATTGGAAAGAAAAGTATGTAATGATAAGATAATAATTTATCAAACGCTTAGGTACTTCGATCTCTACAGACTTGCATATTATGCAGTGTTAACAAGATATTATTAGCAAATTAGATCTATTCTTTAAGAAGGATTCTTAAAGAATACTCACTTAATTGTAATGTCATTAAATTTAGGCTTATATAATTAGGTTTTATCTATACTAATTTATACCTACAAGCTGAACAGTTTGTTTGTTTGAACGCGCCAATCTCAGGAACTACCGGTTCGAATTGAAATGTTTGTGTTGATTTAGAACATCGAGGAAGGCTCTATATAGGCTACAAAACTGAGCGCTGTGACTAATAGCGGGAAATGTGAAAAGATGGTAAAATTAATCATCATTATGGGTATGGGTAAACAGCTAGTTATTAAATAAAGAATGAAAATGGTATGAAATGTTTTTTCTCTCTCTTTCTAGTTCAATTTGTTACTTGCTTGACGTCTTAAACTATCTTTGTGGATCTCAAAGACTTTGTTACATCCTGTACACAGGGCACAGTGATTTCCTATTAGTCGATAACTAACGTGTACATATACTAACAAACATGTACCGTGGGTACGGCTAGAGGAAATTACATTAGCAAATGTGAACTAACGCCAAAAGCTGTGGGAACTTACATAATATGGGAATTTATTTAACTCTTTCGTGTTTAGATAAACTTAGGTCTTACTATGTTTGAATACCATCCAGCCCTCCATAGCCTAGCAATACTCTGAAAATAATAGGGCCTGGGTTCGAATTGAGAGGAATTAGACTTTTGGAAACCGATCAGTAGAACGGACATATTAATGTGTCATCGTCGTATTTTTTTTCCAACCTATTGCTAGAAGCACCTTTCACCGGGATTCAAACCCAGGTCTCAATATTAAATACCAAGCTAGCTAACGCGTTTAACTATTGCTACGGGGGTAAGTTAGCGCTAATCTTTCCAATAGCTAAGAATTCTTCGGTATACATTCGGAATACATTCTATGAGATGTCAAAGTAGTAATCAGTACAGTATGATTGAATCTTAGAGTATTAGAATCGTGGGTAGATGAGGAAAAGGAAAGGAATAATTGTATGTAACTGGTGTCCCGGAGATTCTAATGAGTTGTAATAAGTGCCACCCAAAGTGCATGCCCCGGCTCACTTGGCGTGGAGACAGCTCTTTTTAGCAGCTTTCGAGACAAATGGGAAAAACTGTTTGAAACTAGTTTTATTTAATATGGACCATACGTGTAATCTAGCTACAATAAATAGTGATGAATGAAGTTGTCATAACGATTTTGTCATCAAATGTATATTTAAAAATCATTATTGTAATTTAAAGACATTCTTATATTGAAGTCTGAACGGTACATAGAAATATCATCATTCTAAATATACACATGAAGTCATAGACGTTCCTAGAATAACCGCAAAAGTGATAAAAACATTGTAACGGAATTAGCACTTATATTATTTGTTCCTTTTGTTTGTTAGTCGATCTATTAAGATTTAGCTAACAGTATTTTCATACAATAGGTACTTACAAATGTAAGTATGGTGATAATAATTTCAAGTTTAAATCATTGCCGTTTTAATTAAACATTAATTATTTATACTTTTCTACATTTGAGACTATTTAAGATTATTATTAATAAGAAAATAATTTTATTAAATAATACCGAGTTTTAATGAGATATCGATACATTTGTAAAATATTTCTTACACCATTTCGGAAATAAACATAGTCAAAATCAATGAAAAAATCTTCTAATTATAACGATAATTCTTCTCTGGGTACTTCAAATTTAAGTTTGCAATATATTTATTAAAGTAGAATAAAATTTTACCTCGGACAAGTCATTCAAATTCGGTACTTTCATTTTAGTGTTATTGGTGGAGTCTACAGATCTAGACCACCAGCTTCGTTGCGCACTATTTATAATTTTATTATAGTTACATAAAACGGTTACATAGACTAACGTCCTTTTTACAAACTCAAACACACAATTTAACCATTTATTTCACAATACATTAATAACTTAAATATTAGCCTAATAACAACATTTAGAAGAGAAGAACTTCAAACTTAGGGAATCGGTGTAAACCAATGAATAAATAAATTCAAGTCAAGGACGATAAAAAAGCCATGTCCACACTTCTGTAGCCGGACAGCGCACCTTACGACTTCATTAGAGGGCGTCAAGCGACCAGTCACGACACGACCCAGTCGTCTCACTGACTATACTTTCTAGAGAAATGTATTCACTATTCTATAGAACAGTTCAAATTGGCACACTTGCTTGTAACTAGACCTTACATGAATTACACTAAATATAATTTCTATAGCTGTAATTATCTATACTAATATTATAAAGCAGAAGAGTTTGTTTGGACGCGTTTATCTCAAACTACTGGTTCGAATTGAAAAATTATTGTTGCGTTGGTTAGAGCATTTATAGGAGAGGCTAAAAAACATCGCGTAGGAACAAATAGGAGCAAAGACACACTGGGAAATGTGAAAAAAACTTTGTAGGTTTCCGATGCACACTGTGAAAAGGGTTTAAGATACTCAACATGTATTAACGAAATTATGATTCCTCTTGAAACGATCTTTAGATCTTAGAACATATACAGTCGCAGACATTATTTTGATAATCTAAGTCAATCTGTTAAGATTAACTTGCAATAACAATGAGATGCAGACAACGTCGTGGGTAACGGCTAGTATGTATAAAGATGAGGAGGTTTACAAAAATAAATTTTGATGTCCGAATTAACTATATTATACAGCTAGAGAAGAAAAAAATAAACAGACGTAAAGAATAAACCAGATTCACATCCACCATCAATAGTAGTTGATTATTTATAAAGGGTTGAAAATAAGTCTTTAAATTTTAGGTCTCAACCTAGGTTATCTGAGAATACTACTATATAAATAGTGCACGACCGGAAATCAAACTGCCAACCTAACAAATTCGAATTTTTATTGAGAAGAACTTTCAAGGAGTAGGTAAGCTCTGTAGCATCAGACACCTTCCTATCCAGCAAAACATTAAGCTGTTTATGCAGACGAGGTCTATCTGCTAAAGCAATAGTGAGCAAGATGTCCGGGTCGAAGATAACTGTGTTCGGTGCGCTAATGGTTAGAGACATCGCTCGATACATATCATTTATTTAAAGTTCCTTCTCAATGGAATTATTGAGATTTATTAGAAAATCTATACTAATTTATAAAGCTGAAGAGTTTTTTGTTTGGACGCGATAATCTCGGGAACTAGTGGTGCAAAATCATATTTTTGTTTCGGTTAGAGCTTTTATCGAGGGAGGCTTTATGCTATCAAACCTCATGATGCGACAAATAGGAGCGAAGATACAGTGGGAAATGTGGAAAAAACTGGGAAAGTGATTTAGCTTTAAGGGCTTTCCTTGCGTGCGCTGTGATAACAGTTTCCAAGATACCCAAAAAACATGTATCAAAAAATTATTCCTCTTTAAATGATCGAAAAAATGTCCGCGATAATATATGTCATAGTATCTTTTAAGATTATCTTGCACAAACTACTAATTTATAAATATTATGTAGGTATAGGGAAAAACAAATTTTCATGCCTAAAATAACTACTCTACGCGGACGAAGTCGCTGACACAGTTATTTATATAGTCTCAACAAATCCTTTTTCTAGGAAAATATAATATTACAGTGTTTATTTTATCTTGTGTGGTTAAAACTGCATCCTTTCCTTGGTATAGCTAGCTTTCGTGTTTTTATATGCGTGGAATTGGCTTTTAAAGTCAAAATCGAAAATCTTTCATTCGCGTAGGTAAGCCACACTTATGAAGGTCACACCGGTTAGAAACTTAAGACTTCAAATTTACATTCAGTACCATTTCTTAAATCAAGACCGAACGAACGAACGAGAATACTAGCAAGAAACTTACCGCCACTCCTTTTATCGCTAAGTGTTATTTTCCGAACATTACCTAAATACTGTCTATAGTTTACGCGAGTAGTACACTTTTAAATAAAACACTTTAAAACGCGATATATTAGTTAAACTGTTGCACTAATACAAACATTTTTCGACTTGGTATAAAGTGTTTTATTTCAATGTGTATCGTTTAGGCTATTAGCCTGCCCATACAGACCGATTCTATAAGATAGTTTATATTCTTTTATTTCTATTTTGTCAATCTGTTAGGTACTAATAAATTTTAGTTAGTTTAATTTTACTATGTATGAACATTCGGTTTGTAGAGCCTTAACAGAAATGACTAAGATCGCGATACGGACGCCCTTTGCTCAACAGATTTCACTTGTACAAACGTGATAGGTGTGGCTTAGCCCTAATGCTTATTACTAAATAATCGCTCGATAACAATTCGATTGTAAAACATTTGTATTGAATAATGTTTAATTGAACAACAATAATGACTGCATTACAAAGTTTTCTCAAGCAGTTTCGGAGCAAAGACTTACAAAGTCTCGAGGGTTGCTGAAGTATGAAGAACCTTACATTTCGATTGTACAGGGTCTTTAAATATGGTTACCGTGGTTTGAGTGTCAACTACATCGATTTGTGAAATGTACATAGGATATTGGCCGATTCCCACAAAGAGAAATCTGTTTTTTATGATCCAGGAGGACAGACAAGCGCGGGGTTCATTCGATGGTTGGTGTCAGGATCAGGTTGTTGGACACGTCAGACAAACTGATGCAAATGAAATTTCATAAAGCACGGTCGAGCCGTTTCGGAGGAGCACGATAACCAACATCAACAGTGTTAATTATCATGCTCTCAGAAACATTTCGGATGCCTTGCAGCAGCCGTGGTCACGAGGAAACTGTTCTCCCCGTGACCACGGTTGTCGGGTCGAGATTAAAAGTCATTTTCAAATAAGTTTAACTAAGGTTTTATTTAAATGTGTACCACTCGCTAACTATAGACAGTTATCGCAACTAACATTGTGTCATAAGAATTTTTATATTAAGTATACTATGATATGCCCTGCCCGAACGAAAACTTCATGGGAATCAAACTTACGGTCTCCTTTTCTCAGAACGCAAAGCCAAAAGCCACTAAGGCAAATATAGCTACACCAGAAATAGCTATTACATTTCAGATATAATAATTTATGTTGCGACCGTTTGTCGTGAAGGTAATAAGTTAATAACTCGTCGTAATTACAAATTAGAAGCGCCTCGGCCACGCAGATAACTCTCAAGATAAGTGGCCCGAGTGGCTGTATAGAATAGGCGAGTTGTCGAGCGGGTGCATTTTCACTAGCACACGAGCGTACGCGCATCGGAATAATGAGGCGATTCATTTAGGTTCAAAGGCTTTATTTCACATAAGATTAATTACATTTAAAATGAGATTAACAAAAATTATTAAAAAAATACGTGCACGCTTTTTTGATATAATGTATCCTTGGTTTGATTAATTCAAGCTTTAATTCATATTGATGTAAGTTAATTCAATATTGGAGTGCACATTTTTTGATATATTTCAGATTAGAATGAAAGTGTTGTAAAAATAAAAAAAAATTAAATCAAATATTTTACTTCGTGAATAAGTAGATTTCGTAAGATGGCGTTGTCTGTTGATAATGATATAGAATTTTGTATTATTTACATAAACGGCTTATCAGATAAATGCATTTTTTTTAAATTATAAATCGATTTGAAAATTGGTGGACCTCGTGGTGATCGAACCCAAGACCCGTCGATTTACACCAACGTCAAACTGTCTCTATTAATGTGATCATAAGTAAATTCACGTAACCAAGCGACCGTTAATGTCGCAATTAGGAGATTTTACACCTCAGTAATTCACTAGAATAGGGCCCGAGATAACGCACTGATTCTCAGCGATAAACTCGGACTGAATCTTGGATGATTACGTCGTGACGATCCTCGTTGATTACCAGCGACTTGATAGCTGTAATGACTCTATTTCTATAAGGGTGAGTCCACGACGCAGCGGTAAGCGGGCGAATACTAACAACGTGTTTTAGTAAGGGACCCAATAATGAAAATAGGTCGACATTAAGAATTGTATAAAGGGGCCTATTTTTAGAACTTTGTTTTATTGCTGATAAATGGGGAGAGATGTAAAATAGTGTTACTTATACATGATATATATCTACATGATTTATACCGAATTGTGTATTTTCGTTGCCTGTAACTAATATTAAATCATTGAATTCAAAGCCTAACTAAAAGGTAAAGATTGAATATCCTTAAGTATCCTATTTATGTTAATTAAATAATGTTCAATAAATAAACTTAATTTAAACAATGGAGCCCGTAGTTCTAGTAAAATAAATATCGTCTGTTTCTTTTCCTATATATTCTCCTATCTTATAAATTATCCCGCTAATCGATCCGCTCATGCCTGTGTCTGGGCCCACATAAGCTATGTTACGTTTATTTGCAATTAAATACTCAGTTATGTGTAATTTCTGTACGTTTAGTTTAAAACGCTTATTGCTATGTTTAATGGATTTAATTATGTAAATAACGCGCTTAAAATATGATTAACGTATTGTGCACTGTATTTGCTAACCGCGCGTATGTCCATAAATAGGTATCATGAAATTACGTTTTTTTTACTTAGTTTAATATTGTTTTGATATTTCTCCTCTCCTCTCCTTAGAATTTGATTGACTAAAAGTATGTAGTTAGACCACATGTAGTTTTTACTTATGTTAAAGTTCAAGTAAAGGGGCCAAGTCGGTGTTTGTGTTTAGGTGGCTGTGCATTTCTACCAAACTACCTACCCTTTATATAAGGATATTTGTATGTATATACTCTACGATCTTAACGAACTAGTAGTTTGAATTGGAAAAATATTTGCGTTAGGTAAGCTTTACGCCATATAACGCTGCGATCAATAGGAGCGAAGACAGTGGGAAATGTAAAAAAAAAAACGGAAAAATTATTCATCTTTAAGAACGACCGGCCAGTTTCGCCAAATACCAACTTCGACGGAACAGATGGCGCTAGCGTAGCAGTTTTTTACTTTGACGTCAGAGACATCCTCCATCTTTAGTCTCCCCGTGACCACGGCTGCTGCAAAGCATCCGAAACGTCGGGCCGAAGTTAAAAATCATTTTCAAATAAGGTTAACTAATATATCGCGTTTTAAACCGTCAAAGTATTTTATTTAAATGTGTACTACTCGAGTAAACTATAGACAGCATCTTTGAGAGTTCATTGCGTACGCTGCGAAAACAGTTCACGGTACGTTCAGAAAGTACTGTGTAGGTACTTTGAACTAAAAAAATATTTTCGTTCTGAATAGATCCTTAATCGAGGAAGGCTTTATAACGCTGCAGCGAAGAAAAGGTGGAAGATCTTTAAGGCTTACGTTCCGTTGCGTGCGTTGCGCGGCCACTAACCAGCTAGTTCCAATTTAAACGACCCGTCACGGGTCTGACCCGCACTAATTGCCATGACCACTAATATTTGACATCAATTAAACAATTCTCAATCCACCCGCCGTGTTTGAACAGTCTTAAATGTGTTTACGAACGGAATATCGTTAATCCGAAAATATTTATTTACTTAAGTATTGCGTCAAAGCTAGTTTCTTACGCATAGGTCAATTGCAAAACAATAATTGATGATTACACATTCTATGAAAAATATGCTTATTTACAAATTTGCACTGTTGTGTCAAAATTACTTATGTTTGTACTAAGCCGTGGCTCGTTAGTTCAAGATGTTGGCTGGGGTATTTCTACCCTACCTACCATCAAGGGAACCTCCTGCTCGTCAGTCAGTACGAAACGCAAAGTATGATAGTTACTCATTTTTATTTTTATTAACTACGGCTCACCCTCCCCTGACCACGGCTGCTGCAAAGCAACTAAACGTCGGGTAAATAAAAACAAATAATTTAACATGTTTCGCACATTAAACATTAACAGAACTTACTTGAACGTACTTTATTAATCGTGACTATTTCCAAGTACATCGGTATTATTATTAATATACCACCTCGAAAGCTTACAGCTTTCCTCATAAATCTGAAGAACCTATTAAAGCCATTCAAAAGGCCCATTGACCGCAAACAAGTATTTTGGTATCTTCAAGGTGGTCTTTTGAACGGCGTTTAAGAATGGCAATATAAGTCAAATTAGCTAGCCGTTTGCACCAGGTGTTACTTGAAAAGGCACGGGTCGGTTTTTGCCTGTTTTACTGTCTTTGTTAGAGGGTAATTTATGGTTAAGTGTGGGTATAGAAGATGGTACAATGCAGTAATCAATATTATTGACCAGCCAGCTCTACAAAAAATGTCCGAGATTATTTTTTGTTTATGTAAGTATACTATTTTATATTCTAAATCTACATCAACAGAGTAAGTATAATTATTAAATTTAATCATACAAAGAAACCATAAAAAGCCAATAAAACCTCACCTCATCACACGAACCGCAAAGTCTCCATGAGTGCTCAGTGCGCGGGCGCCGAAATGCAAACAGCCTTTGTGTGGGCCGCCTCGGGAATTAGTCAAAGCCTTTGACGTGTTTGTTTTCACTAAATAAGCTACCGGCTTACCGCATTAGCTGGACTCGCTGTAGCGTGCGACTGTTCGATGGGAAATTTCGCTTGAGTAAAGTCTAATCCCGCTTCCGCTAAGTACTAGAACGAATACAACTTCTGTGTCCTTCCCACTGATCATTGATGGTATGTAGGTATATGACAACTAAATTACTACTTACCTATGGCAGACAGAACTAAAAAGACGTCGGTAAAATGTTACTTGAATTTTAACAAAGGTATACTTTTACCACCTTAATCATATATAACTAGAAAGTTAAAACATTTCTTGGTCAACCTTATAATGATGGCAAAAAATATATTATGCCAAGGTACCCGTCAAATACAACGAAAGAAAAAATGATATTTTATCGACATATTAAGCAATTACATATTGATTATGTCGCGTAAAATTTTGCAGGTGAAGGTATCTTATAAAATAGTTAAGTGACGCCAGTATAATCAACTAGTAACAATAAACCGGTACTTCTGCAGTGTAGGGTCCAATAAAAAAGTAAGAAAACATAACTCTATATAGGTATACTAAATTAAATATATCGACAACAACTGACGGATTGTACTGAAATATTAAAACAGTAAACGTTAAAACAGTAACAAAACAAAACAATGAACCAGTAGATACTTCTGCAGTGGCGAGTCCAACAAAAGAATGAAAATAAATCATACTAAAATCGAAACTAATTGTCTCCATTCTCCTGGTGGAGTCCTTGCAAGAATAGACAATGTTAGGCGTGAAATAGGTGCATTTTTTCTGATAAAACGATTTAGTGTGAAGAAGCGCCATGTGGTGGGCTTGAAGCTTAAGACTTTTAATTTGACCGCTGCCTTCACAGTATAAGAAAAAAAAACAGATGAATACTGTGCATCGCTGAAAGCATAGATTTGCATTTTTCAGATATGTCGATAACCACTAGTGCTTAAGTACTTTTAAAACAATTGATAATTAATCAAACAAAGACGAAAATCATTCAATAATATCAAATAATTCATATCCGAACGTCAATACTGTTGAAAAAAGACTAGTATGGACGACAAATTTAATATATACCTATTATTAATATATATTCTACAGATATATACAGATAACCGCAAAGATATGCAAAATTAAGTACAGTTTTTGTTCTAAGGTACTTTAAAACATAATGTTTATTCTAGGATTTCCTAATTTCGTATTTCTTTCAATAGAAGAATCTGTTAATTTATCTAATACTATAACTCGGCTGGTCCAGTGAAAAGCGGCTCGTAAAACATCACAAAGGCTAACAATGCACAAATTTGTTTCTAATGAACGGACTGACACGCCTACAAAACCTTGCTCGGCCAGATTTTTGAGATGAGACGCAACGTCGTCGACAAGAAGTCTTCGAGGTTCGTAATTTCAAGATCTCTAAACATGAAGTATCGTTTGTGCTTTACGCGAGTAGTAAACATAAAAATTTTGAACAATATAAAACGCGGAATATTAGTACAGTTATTTTTAATTGTATTTAACTTCGACCCGACATTTTCTATACTTTGCAGCCGTCGCGTGGGCCATGGCGCATCGAAGCGGGGTCAAATAGGATTAAAAATATGTGAAATTTTTTTACGCGTTTTAAACCGTTCAAAGTGTTGTATTTAACTATGCACTTGCATGAACCAGAGACAATATTTATGTTTATTATATTTATTTTACCATCTATGTGATTAAAAGCGTTTTATTTAAATAATAAACATATCGAAAATTGTCTTTCTTTTTAAAATCCCAGCTGTATGTTAACAAGCTGAAGAAAGCAAAGAATATTATAACGATGCAACGCAATCTGTATTTAATCTCGTTAGTATTGTCAAAGCGACTCGCATACTGGCAACATTGTTCAATAAAAGTGGGAAGCTAAGGTTTTTAAAACGCTAGGGTGAAACCGCACTGCGGTTTACGAACGTTATATTGTTAACAAATCATTAGAAATAAACGTAAAGGGTATCTCTTGCTTACTTACATATCGAGGTCTCAATATTAAAAAAGTTGAAAGTGAATGTCAAACTGTCAACAACAACTGTTAAGTTAGATTACGTTTTTAATAGATAAATAAGTAATCTTCTTTATAGCTTGTACTAAATAATATCACAATTAATATTAATTTAATTACGTAGTTAGGAATTGAAATAATTTACAAAGTATTCAGTTGTTTCGATGTAGCTATTTTAATTATGACCTATTATTTTAATTGTCGTTATCCTTTCGCGTATAAATTACGAAATAATAGCGATATACTTTTAATTACAATTAAATGTAGTGCTACATAACTCTCTTAATTAATAAAGTACAATTAAAACAGTAACACAAATAAAAATTGCCAGTGCGCGGTAGGGCCGCGTTTTTGTGCCACATCAAAATGGCGGATCGGAAGCCATTTTGCGTTCGCAATTTTAATTGGGACGATAAAGGAAGGTTTTTCGCGGAATATTTGAGGGGAATGCGGTCGGGCGCAGCAAGAACTTTTATCTGTTGCCGATTAAAATTCCACTTTGAAATCGAACAAATAAGTGCTTTTTGTTTGTACCACGCCCGCGACACTCTAAGCCGATGTAACAATGGCGTTCATTGTTTGATAACATTTCGCTCGCTTTTAAAAGAAACGTTGATTCTTTCAAATCGTTTGCTAATTTATTATAAATAAGTATTGATCTTGATTAAAGATAGCATATCTTAGCGTCGACTACAAGAGCTCCTGGGAATCCAAAAACTTTGATCAGACATGACTTAGAACTACTTATGGTTTATTTGATTATGACTAAAATTGATTAATGAAACTTATTTCCATAGGCTTAGGCTTACACACAAAACTACATTTTTACCTACTTACAGGTGGAGAATTTCGATTTCTACCGTACTTACACTAACTAACACACAAGTAGGTAGATATGAATATCTATAACAAGTAGTAGCAAATGAAATAAGTTTAAAAAGCTTCCGATTTAAAAAAGCTAATACAAGCTTTAAAACATAAATTTAACAGCGCCAAAACAGACATGAAATATTTCATTCCACGCGGTGTCCTTTGATTTATAAACACAATTTGATTTAGCTGCGCGCACGTCGCTTAAACGATTCGGTTGATGTTTTTATGAGACACAGCTTACTCACGCTTAATAGCTATTAGTGACCTATTAAAATGACGGATAATATGACGAGATTGCTGTCTTGTTAAAAATAACGTTTCTATCTCATTATGCGTTATGAAAAATATGACGGAATGTTAGTGACTACTGTGCGGTCGTTAGTTAGTCGAATAACGAATAATATGTTAAGTCTTTGAATTTAGTCCTTTGATATTTTAAAAGACTGAAATATAGATTTTGAATTGCAACGCATTTATTTAGTTGGCATAGAGAGATTAGATCAAAGTTTATTAGGATTGGTAATGGCGTAAAAATATTTAGATATAATTTATGATATCTTTTTTTTATACAAGGGTTTACTTAACTGAAGCAGGAATAAGCCAACCATATAACATTATAAAAAAATACGCTGTCGACTTATTTTTTCGTTATGATAAAGGAGTACAGGAGGACCTATTTTGACCGTAGATATTTGAATATACATATGTTATATTATCGTATTAATTTTTATTGTCTGCCCTACGTGAAGCAAAATATTAGTTAGGTCAAAAACGCTAGTAAACCTTATTTCAAGTACCTTCGCACTTAAGTAGGGTAAGTTTCTACATAAATGTGTACAAACTTTAACTTCGATGGAAAATATTAGATGAAAATTCATGGCAACGTATATTGCCTGATGAAAGATGAAGCATAAATATTGTTTTTCCTTTAGTGGGTGCAAACTCTACATTGAATTAGCTAAGAGAGCTATAAGAAAATAGTTCATTACATCTCTTTACTTAGTAATTACAGTTATAATTAACAGATACGGCAAGGAAGATGTCAATTAGCATTAATTTTTGTCGGGTCATTTTTTCCGAAGCACAAAAAATCAAATATGATTTATGGTATTCGTTGTAACATGAATACTCGTAGGATACAAATTGTCTATGACAGATTTTTTGAGTAGCTTGTCTATGGACTGGCAGTTTACGAAAGTATCGATATATTCTGATTAACAACCATTATTGAAGCTTGGCACATTAGGGTAATGGTAGCAATGTAAGGCAAATAACCAACGAGTCTTGAACTCGACCTCCTCGTCCGACATTTTTTAAATTATTTACTGAAACTTTTCTGAAACATTTATTTATTTGGATTCTGTCTGGAAATCAGGATATAAAATGGGTGGTAGGAATTTTAATTAAACAAATTTTATAAATAATCAGTATGTTTTTTACCTCCTTAGGTAATACGCACAACTCCCAAATAAGTGTTCCCTTTTCTTCATGACAAACACATTTCTGTATCCGTTTAACTGATCGATTATTAACAGGAAAGTAATGTGGTGTAATTAAATAATGATTTTTATGATCTAGACAATTTAAAGATTCAAGTTATAACATTTATCGATAACATCCCATCCCTAATATTAAGAATCTCGAACGGATACTTCCTTACCAATTAAGCAGAAGGGAAATCACCGTATACGGTATTGTTGTTGTAGAAGAAGTACCTCTATGTCTATGGCGTTAAGGACTAAAATTGTTGAAAGGGAGCGAGATAGAAATGTTATTTTTGGCTAATTTGGTTGAAGTATTTTCTAATGGTATTCTATTTTGACATTCGTGTTAATAGACCGCAGGTGTTCCCGAGAATTCAGGGAACGCTGGAGGAGATTTGATTTAGTAGCTATTGGCCCGGACTTTTAATGTCTCGTTAGATGTATATGAATACTTCATTAGATTTGGAAACTGGGAATCCTGGTGTATTTAAAGGCTGTTCATGTAACAATTTACTAATTTTAAACTGATTAAAAGGCCAAATATATGAATTAACATATTGATTTCAACTACGGCCCAAAGTGTGATGCTTTGCAGCGTTGGTCACGGGGGAACTGAAAATTGCGAGTGATCCTAATGTTACAGTCAAATCTGCTACTCTAGCTAATATATTTCGCGTTTTAAACTGTTGAAAGTTTATGGGTTCCACCGGCGTAAACTATACACAATACTCTATGTAAAATTGATGCCTAAATTCTCTTACATCTAAACAAGACGCGGTGTCGATCAAGTTTTGTTTTTGACAGTCCTAAATCCACAGAATGATACCGACTTACCATTTTATAGCTTTTCCACGAGTGGATGGTGGGTCTCAACTACTCATATAATGATCCAGATCGTCTAGTAGTTTTCAGAAAAATTAGAAATTGATTAAGTAAACATTTATATTTATATATTTTATTTTTTTATTCCGTTGGGAATCGAACTCGCGATAGTTGTTTACAAGCCAAACATTGCAACTATTCGATTAAGTCCGTCGTTATTGCGTTATTAGTTGCAGATGTTTTACAAAAACCTTCAATTACAGAATAACAAATGAATGTCGGGAAGCGATACTTAGCGTTCTTGTTTAACAAAAACATCAATTAGCAAATATGTGTTTTTGTCCCCGCATGTGCTACCCTCAAATGATCTGGTATCTTGCCGTTTGGGCCAAATATGTTCGTCTAATAGTCACAGAAGTATGTCTGGAATGCGAGCAAATGATTGAAGAGGGAAGATTTTACGGTTTTGTGATACCTAGTAGTCACAAAAGGTTTTTAAAAGCACCGTTAGGTGTGATATAGCATCCGACGTGAAGGGTCGAGGTAAAAATCGATAAACTTATATATTCAGAGATTTAAGCAGTTAAAAATATTTTATTTAATGTTCACCTACAAGCTCAAACTAAAAAACTAAATGGTAATTAGAATCATTTCGGTTAAAGAGAGTTTATCTGACTGTAAATACTTATATTGCATATATTTTTATATATACACACACTTATGTGCTTTTCCATACATAATATCTGTTCAAGAATTACCTAGTTGACTTTTTGATTAGCTTTTGGCGGCGTTCAACATTACATTACATTATTATTACCACGTCAATCTCATACAATAATTACGTCGATATAAGTAAATAGATAGTTAAAATATAAATATCAAATCTTAATTAAAAAATCTATTTTAAGTAGGTAACATTATTTTTAATTTATATAGCTTATAAGATTAAAAACTATAGGTCTTGTTTTCAAATACCTACCTAATCTAGTTCTTGAGTAGTTAAGTACTACGTACTTAATAATCAACAAGAAGTTACCTATATACCAGTACCTATATTGTTTTAGGTTACCCATATTATCACTATAGAGTGGAAGGTTAAGTTAATATTATTTTCATCCAGCTTTGCTTAACTTGAAGCAAGAAGGTAAAAAACTTGTTAGATATAGGAGAAATTACAGATAGAATATAAAAAATATACGAAATTTTCTTTGACATCCACTGTTCGGACGGAAACCGATAAATTTAATGTATCGCGATCACACTAAACCGTTTAAGAGAATAAACAATATGATATTAATATCGCAGCTTCATTTATCATCTAACACCAGTCAATCCTCAAATCACAGAGGTCTATAAAGAAGCAAACGATTATCACCCTTAAACCTAGAGCAATAAGGCCTCTTAAATTGCTCCACGCACTCAATTTTTCTTCGCACCCCACATAATTAACCGTTTTCCCTTCCGAATACAAAATACCTATTTAGTACAATCTATGGGAAGAGGACGGAGATAGGAATGTGTATGGGTGTGAGGGAGAGAGTCCAACCCTAGTTTCACGGTCGCCGAGATTTGGGGTTGCAATAATGTCCCAGGTTGGGGACTCTTTGTGGGTTATTTTTGGGACGCAATATGTGTACGGGTATTGAATGAGCGTTTTAAGGAAGTAAATAATGTCTGATACAATATCGAAAGACATCTTTGGCCAAATATTATTACATTTAGCTTAAATTAAGCTATAGAATACATTTTTTTATTAAGGTTAAGCAAAGTAAATAATTAATAAAGATAATACACGAAAATTAAACATTTCGTTTCTTTTAACAGTTAAAATATAGGTACCTATGTAGAGAACTTCTATTACTGTAACTTTGAGTAACAGGTAGAAAAAAATGTGTCTAAGTACTTGTAAACAGGAAACGTTAAACAGAACGCTTAAATTGTATGTGGTATGCAAATAAATAGAGATATAAGATGATTAAACAGAATACATAAGTGATAATTGCATTGATAGACATTTTTTTTATTAATTAATTTAGCCTAATTTATTCCATAAACGAATTCTTAGAATTGACCAATTTGACATTCCGTCTAAACGATAATTGAAACTAAACGTCCGTCCGCAGAGGCCGTAAATCAGGCGACCTAATTCGAAGCGGAGCCAAACTCGGCGACCGCCCTTAGCACTAATCGCACAAAACCTCTCAAAGGGATCTAACAAGCGCCATTCAGCGCTCATTATATTTTCATACTTTACACCGTCGGACATAAAGTGCGCGATCAAAACACGCGAGCCCCTACAAAAGGTAATTATGTTTTGATTTCGAGAAAAATTTTTTCGAGCATCACAAAGGAGGACTAACGAGATAAGAGCGTGCTAAATCGTTCCCCCCTCGGCCCGCGCGAGGATCAATTCGCTCTCGAACGGTCGATTGGCCGAGCGAGACGGCTCTATGGCGGGCGCGGCTTATTCTGGCTCCTCCTCCGGCAGCAGCGGGAGAGGACCCTCGCTGCACGCCGGCCAGTCGACCTCCGAACGCGCTCGCATGCGCACGCGAAACCCTGTGTGCTAAATGGAACTGATCGGCGTTCAATGTTAAAACAAAGATACGAGGAGGTCAACATGGCGATACAGAGCGTCTCGAGGTACCCCAGCGGCCCCGCGGAGGCCACCGAACCGAAGACCTCCAGGATAAGTTTCAGCGTAGCTTCCATCCTGGCGGACACCAAGAACCAAGTGGGTGAGACGGAAATGATCAGGCACCACCGGACAATACCGGAGTCGCCGTTGCGCCAGTCCCCGGAGGCACAACCCGAGCTTCCAGGGGCGAAGTCCCCGCGGCCGTCCTCCCAGACGCCTCCGTTAAACCTAAACGTTTCCGCGAACATGACATCGTCTGACGAAGAATATGAAGACTCGGTGAATCAAGAGGACTCTATAGTGGACGTGGAAGATCTGCAGAATGGCCAGAGCGATGACGAGGAAAGGAATGATAAGAGGCTAGGGCCGATAAGGCCGACGCCGTTCAGCGCGCTGGCGGCGGCCGCGGCGGCCTATCACGGGCTCGGCTGGGCGGGACCGTCGCCGGTGGTGCCGTCGTTTGGACCCTTATTCCAGTCACATTTCCCGGGACATTTAACAGGTACATTTATTAATAATTATAATTAGAGAATGATTATCTATCAGAAATCTCCAAAATAGTCGGAGAAATAGGTACCTGGTTGCTTTATGCGTTGCGTTATACACGACTTTTTATTTAAAAGGGTAGGTAGGTAGTAAGTAGGTAAGGTATTTTTATTTTGGTTATATTTATATAATTATTTAACGTTAACTTAATTTAACCATACTATTCAAATGTTTCACTATACAACATTACAATAAAATTATAGTGTTTTAAACAGTTTAGAATTAAGATAATGGTTTAATATTTATGCACTTTGTAATAAAATTTGGGGTCATCATTGAAAGACGACGGAACAATCTCGAATGTTTAAAATCATGACTACTGTAACGAGATATGCATGTTAAACATATTATATAAAAATCGTTAATACTCAAAAGCCTATTAAGAACTTACCCACAAAATAATATTATTATCTTGTAAACAAAGCATTGAACACAACTTAAACGACACTTGAATAATGATCTATGCTTAACTTCGGTTTTACCATCAATCACTTTTGTCCTGGTTTGACGTTATCAATGTTGCTCACTTTCTTTACAAAAGTTTTTGTTTTCACTTGCTACATTTTAGTCTAAGTTATCCTTGATAGATGTTTAGAATTGACTTACCTTAAACTTAGTACCGCGAAGTTAGATCGATATGTAATACAAAGTAACATATAAACTGGCATAATACAGCAATAACACAAATAAAAAACATGTTTATCATTAACTACTTAATAATTGTTAAACATTTAATATGTTTGGCCTACGCTACATGAATCTTTTAAAGTTTATAACTTTAGTTTGTTAGATCACGCTAATCTCAGGAATTACTAGTTCGAATTGAATAATTATATTGTTGTATTGGTTGGAGAATTTATCAGGGAAGGCGTTTAAACTATCAAACACCTGGTCGCGACCAATAGAAGCGAATAAACAGAGAAAAATGTTAAACAAACCGGGAAAATTAGTTTATTTTTGAGGGCTTTCGTTGCTTGCGCTACGCGTAGGGTGGGACTCAAGACACCCAAAGATAATGTATTAAATAATTCCTTCAATACCTACTAAAAACAATGTCCACGATAGTCTTTGTCTATCTTTTAAGATTATCAAGAGAATCGTTTTTGTAGTATCAAATATAGGTCGAAATACTTCAGATGGCAAAAAAACGTTAGCCAGGTCAACTTTACTTATAAAATGTGTATTGGAAATCACATATGTATTTCTATTTGCGTGCACGAGAAGACACTGACAGTAGTTTTTAAATATTGCCCTGGTTTCGAACGGGCACTGTACGCTAAACGACATGATATTCCATGGGACCTTTGGAATGTATGTTACACTTACTATAGGTACTATACGCACACATGTTAAATAATTAATCTTCTAACGTAAATATGCAGTTTATAGTTACGAATGTAATAATATTACAAAGCGTACTTATTCCATTTATAACGAACGTTTAACATACTTACAATTACGTGATTACGCGAATTAAAATAATACAATTAATTGGAGTTGCTAATTATCTTCCGCTTCTAATGTAATTACTAGATAATTATAATTCTATTGTTATGCAATATAATGTGTTTATTATTATTAGCTTATTTAAATAAAACACTTTAAGGGTTAAAACTATTAAAAATAATTTAGTTTATTTTAAGCTCAGCTAATAATACTTTAACGGGTTAAAACGCGATATAGTAGTTACTTACTTATTTGAAAATGATTTTTAACTTCGGCCCGACGTTTCAAATAAGTTTAACTAATTTATCGCGTTTTAAACCGTTAAAGTATTATTATTTTAGCTTAAAATAAACGAAATTATTTATATTGAGATACGTAGGAGTAAATTAGGTATCCATAAATTATAAATGTTAGTAAAAACATGTGTGTAAAAAGCATATTATGTTTTTTTTAGTAAGTACACTTATATAGTAGGTAACTACTTGTATAGGTAGGTAATTGTTTCGATTTGTTTATCTAGTAAAATAAGAAATCGATTTATAATCGGTCTTATTAGAATTTCTTTGTTATTCAACTCTCATTTATGTATAATGATTTTAATATCTTTTTTTACAATAGAAGTATTATTAAGTTTACGGGTAGGACATATTTAAATAAGACATCTTTAACGGCTTTAAACGTGGAATATGTCAGTTTCACGGGGGGGACTAAAGATCAATATTACAAATGAAAAAGCCGTGAAGTTAAATCGAGTTTCAGCTACACGGTACAGATTTCCGAATACCCAAAGCAGAATAAATCGCAAGCGCATCTTGTATAGATTTTATATGGCTGGGGTATAACACTTACCAACAAGTGAATCGCAAGTTCGTCTTCCCTCTGTTATATTTCTTTCCGATAATTTAAAACGATTACGTACTATATCCAAAATAGCTCATCCTGTTTACATGCTATGCTGGGCTGAATGTCTGCCCTCCTCCATCAAAAAAAAAATCCTATAGGCAATACTGTCTTACAACAAATATCCTGACATATCTCCGTAACAAATTGTCACGTCGACACAGCACGAAACAGAAGGCCTGAGCCGAAAATCCTTCGGAACCGGTCGAACAAGCGACGCTAACCCTACATAAATATCGCATCTGTCGAAACGCGAAAACAATCGTGCTCAAGAAAATGGCCGACCGCTTTGCATAACACCATCACAATGACTCGCTCTTATGGGATTTGTTCGTCGCATTATGCTTGTGTTCGTGGGCGAAGTTTGTTGGAGGAGCCTCTACCTATTTATATAAAACACTTTAACAGTTTAAAACGCGATGTATATTAGTTGCACTTATTTGAAAACTATTTTAACTACCTACTGCCCGACGTCACGGAAAGACTGGAAGTTTAACTCGCGTATATATCGCATTTTAAACCATTATAATGTTTTTTTTAATGAGTAGGTATTATTCGCGTAAACAACAAATAGTATTTAATCTCTTCCTATATTTACAACTAGCTGACCTGGCAAACTTTTTGCCATTTGACGAATTTAGACGACATTTGATACCGTTAAAAATGATTCTTGTGAGTTAAGCTTAATATTTAAAGCCGAAGTTAAAGATCATTTTCAAATAAGTTTGACTAATATTGTAATATTTCATAAATGATGTACAGTATATTCCTACTACAGTTTTCTTAGTATTATAAAGTTCATACTTTTTAAAACGTGCGCCTAAAGAAAGCGTTTTGCTGTTCCGTTAGTAGAAAGTAGGCAAACGTCTAGGATATATTCCTATATAAATAGCAAACTCAATTTGAATAATGTTTAACATCGGTATGAGAAATCTGTACTTACTGATAGGTAAATACATATTTAATTTGTTGTGATTTTGTAGGTACAAAGTCCACTTAATTGTTTATAATATTAAATGACCGTTTCTGTAGCTAAATGGGTAAAAGTGTTGCCTAGCAATGCGTTAAGTACGAGAGGTTCTGAATTCTAATCCCGGAGAGGCAATGTAATGTTTTAGTCGGGCAGGGCACAGAAAAGTCTGATCAACTACTTGCCTGTAAAGAAAATCGACCAGTGAAACGGATACAGAATTGGTTCGCCCCATGTCCCAAGAGGGGAAAAGGGATTTCACTAACTATTAAATGATAGAACAGAGATGGTAATGACCGTATGTTTAAATACCGCCCGTGTCATCGATTGTTTTCAATTTGAAATAATTTAAAACATTACAGCTTACAATAACATGTAAAAAATATTGTTACTATTCTAATGTTATTGCACACGTTAGCATTATATAAATTAAGAAATCGATGTTTGTTTGAAAAATTCATAAGACACGCTGCAGATGGGATATGAACATGCCGTGCTGTTGCTCTACCGCAACTGCTGTTCCTGCATTGAGCTACCGTGTCGAGTCCAATTTTTAACCTATATAGATAGATTTATTATGTAAAACAGAAATATTCCAGTCCTTTCTTACCATAAGCGAACATAATGCACATAACATGAATTATACCCGATAAGCGCAGTAAAAACTTCCCGAAAGCCACATTACAGCTTACAACGCCATGAATTAACAGACATTTAGCATGCTTCTGTTCGAATGCTTAATTGATAAAAATTGCAAGAAACAAAATTGTATTGGGACATGCGACGCGGTCTAATGGCGACGTTGCACGATATATTTCTTATTAATTAACGGCTATTTTTTTTATTTAATTTTAATTTATTCGCGCGAGAGATGCACGTATTTGTTGAAGCAAAAATAACACCATGCTTAACCTTCTCTGTTATAAAAGATGTATATACAATCAATTGAAGGACGGGTTCGTTAGTCTACCGGCTACCGGGTCCGTAAATTCGATTACCGGGGGGTAATGCCAAGCATGTTTCCAATAGATTTATAATTTTTTCAAAACATTTTGGACTTCATCTGGAAATTTATCCAAATTCTCGTGTTACCAACCACCTACAGTCTACAGGTGAAGTCTGTGGAAATTCGAAAATCCAAATGTCCAAAGTCCTTAAATAGGTAGGTAAAAAAAAGGTACCTCCTTGAAGGTAGATGGATTACCCCCATAGAACATCTAATCAAGGTGCACGGTCGACCTATTTGCGCTTTGGATATTCGGAAATCCATAGGCAGAAATAAACGTGACGGTTTCAACTAACCTACAAATTAAACTACGTACTTCGGCGTAGGCGCAACGGCGCGGTTGCCATGGTAACAGTGAGGTGTCATTGCTACAAAACCCGCCTATCAGCGAAATCTCAGTTGCAGCCCTGACGAAGCAAAACATAAAACCTGTTTAATCGGAGTACAATACCCTGCCACCGTATTGCTCTTTTACGAACTATAATACGCGTTAATGCTCCTATTACCTGTATTTTCCTATTTGTTTACGGTCCAGGATAATAGTCTATTACCGATGTTAAATTGCTAATGCCAACGCTTGAGGGAAATTCGATTAAAACGCGATACAGTGCGGCGTGAGGGGCGATTTATGGCGCTTTATTAAATTTCGTATTGATAAGTTTTCTATTCACGTTGAGTTATTGCGAATTGAGTGCGTTTATTGTGTGAATAATTCTGGACTTTTATACCGGAATTCTCCGTAATTACGACTTACTTCTTTGAAGTATAAAAAAGTATTAAAATAAAAGATTTTAACGGTTTCAAACCCGAAATATATTAGTTAACTTATTTACAATTTATTACAACGGCCCGACGTTTCGAATGCTTTGCAGCAGCCATTGTCACGAAGGGACCTAAAGTGGAGGATGTCACTAATGTCAAACTCAAATCTGCTACGCTAGCGCCATCTGTTTTGCTGTAGTTTGTATTTGACGAAACTAGCTGGGTCCTTACAAATTGACGTTTGCATTTTAGATGAATAAATTAAATTATGTAGGTATATTCATTTGTTTATTAACACAATGTTCTTGATTTCGTACATAGATACAAGTAGACTTACTGTAAATTGAATATTTCAATTATAAATAGGTATATTTCTCATGAATGAGGCGAATAAAGTCCAATAAAATCATAAGGATAAGATACAAGGCATGAACATTAGCATTTAGCAACTCGGTTAGCCAATTAGGTAACGGAGAATTACTGTAACATTCAGCTAATTAGCACCGTATAATGTTATTACGAGAGTTCGCGATAAGCGCCGCCATATTTGTCTATCAAAATAACTGTACTTTTATCGAACATTCGTTACCAATAGGGTTGCCAGTTTGTTATTATATACTAAGGTATATAATCGTTATACTTTCAACTTATCAGTTTTACCTAGTTTGTATTTTTATGTAACTAGTTTTGCTAACAAGACCGATTAAGATGCGAATATTACAAGTCAATAATAGAATTATCAATCAATAATATAAGTATAGTTACGCGAGGTACACGTCTTGAATAACTATTAACAACTTAAAACAAAGAATATTTTTTTGTGACTTATTCACAGTTCTGAAACATCATCCAAAACAATAAGTCGGGTCGTAAATGAATAAAACAAGTTAAGTAATGTTCGAATTTGAAACCGTTAAAAGTGTTTAATTGAATAAATAATCAAACTTAATAAATATAAGCTCACCTATGCATTAAAGTACACACAATTACAGTAGATAAACGTAACTATAATATTTAAATAAGCCTTTTACAAATTGTTAATAATAAAATATTTGTTTGTCTCGATGTTATTGAATATTTATCACTCTCACCGCAATTCTAAAGCGGAGTTATGCCCTATACGAGACATTTCCACATTTTAGAACGTTTAGCAACCCTAATTGGTAACCCGAAACCCTACAACCGTGCGCGAACATTCAAATAGACATCTTATCACCGGGTAATAAGCCATATAATCGACTGGAGAGTATTCTTAAGGGTTTTTTAACTCGATATTCGCACGATTGCCTCTCCTAATTGGCTCGCCATCTGTTTTAATTCATTTCGCGATGCGTTTACAGTGTAAACTTCATGTAATGTCACCAGATTTGAACTTTCTTAAGTGAAATCGGTTCTTATGTTGTTTTCGTCGTCTATTCAATATACCCCATACGGCGTTACCTACGAAATTGTACAAATTTAAACTGATTAAAAATCTACTCAGATTGAAAAAATCACGGCTTAGGAGGGACTGCCATAGTTGACTGGTCAGTCTGACCCATAGTTCATTTTTTTATATAATATAGATTTGTATTTTATATATAATGCTATCATGTGAAAGATATTAACTTTAAAATCAGTTTAAACATATCCTACTTCATTCTGTTTCAAATTATTTATTGTAGAAAGTTATTAGCACTAACATAATATACAGATACCTACATAATATTTGTTTATCACTAAAAGGATTTTTTTTATTGCAATTTTTATTGTATTCATAATGTAAGTATATATTATGAATACAATAAAATAAAATATAAGTACTATCAAATACCGCAAAGTTAAATTAAGTGCACGAAATAAAGTTTAAATATTTTTTTATTTCTAATACAAGTGTTTTGCATAATTTTAATAGCACAGCTGGATTTTCTCTTCTATAAGTGTTGTCAGATAAACTACTCTGTACTTTTATCGCGTGGCTCCGCCTAGCGGCGATCGTCGGAACTAGGAGCGATTAATCGATTCGTTTGCGTGCGACCCGCTCGATCGAATGTCAGGATTTCATTCGATTAAACATTGCATCGATGCTTATTCGAATTCTACAGTTAATTGCTAATCACTGATGCAAATGATTGATTTTCATGAATTTCTGCATTTTGTAATAATCGTAATTGGAGAATATTTACACGAAATTAGTCAATTGTGAACGAGTCTAGCAGGCATTAGGAATCCATTTAACGATAGAGTAATCATTTCAAATCAATAACGAATATTACTTGAACTAGGGCAGTGAATCAGTAGTATACAGAGTATGGGAAAAACTTACTATTATAAAAGGACCAGTAATTATTCCATTTTAAAATATTTAATATACACTCGTATAGTATAGAATTAACGAGCGCGAGAGGTGTATCAGGGTTGAAGAAAATCGACGATGACGTGTAGGACACGGTAGTACAATTGGTTAGAGCAACAACACGGAACGCTTTCGATGCCGGTTGAAGTCCTGACCGTATCGTAAAATGTTTTTCAACCAAATAAATGTTTAATTTTTATTTAGACTATGAATACGAAAATACAGAAATATTGTTATATGCTACGATACCCTAATGAGTTTTAGAATTAGAGTTATTCTTTGTTATGACGTTTTTTAACCAATAAATACGATTACCTCACTCTAATTACTATTGTCAATTATTTCTCAGGTTAATTATCTGTATATATATATCTGTACATAACTACTAACAATACGGGAGGTCCCACCTCACATGAACGCGAATATAGCTCTGTTAATTCTAGATAGGGTTTAAAATCAGATAACCACTTCAAGTGACGCGTAGAAACATCTTTTGGACGATGACAGAATATAATAAATCTCAAGATAAGATCAGAAGTGAAGATTATACGCTAGTGAGTACTATCACAAGCATAGTTCCTGCAGACACGCCACAGCTAATTGGCTAGCTCTTACTGCCTTATGATAGAGCGGATATTGGCTTGACAGAGCCGATGTATTTTTAGGCATTCGAGGAACGGTAAACGATTGCAGAACACTCGTTTAAGTGCCTAGTTAAAGTATAATTGTCAGCAAACTGTTACGAGTTCATACAAAATTATATTAGCCACACACAATGCTGGCAAGTCTTCCTTTAAGAAATAAGTATGAAGACTTTGTGATGATATAGGCTTGAGATACCGTACTGACCTATTGACTCATGTGCATGCAACTGTAGGCAATCGTTCAATTAAATCTATATAATTAATTTAAATTACAATGTGCAAAAATTTAAGCAGTTATTGTAATACGCGGGTTTCGCCAGATATGTAAAGTAAAATACTTGTTTTTTGTAAATTTATTAATTTTCTGTTAATTTTGTTCTCTTCAAAGTTCGTAACTTTTGTAATATAAAAACCATACCTTATAGGTACTTGATTATTATTAATTTTGTAAAAAAACATATTTATATACTTTACTCTTACTCTCATAACTCTTTGACAGGTTGAACAGCCACCAGTATTATATTTGCTTTCATATTGTGATACATAGTTATAGTCATAAGAAAAAAAATGGTATAGTCTATATCCATACTAGTATTATAAATGCGAAAGTAATTCTTAAACACTGTATTAACACACGTGCATTATGAAATTTATAAAATGAATAAAAAAACAGGCAATACAATTGAAAATTGTACCCAAAGTCACTACTCGACGCGGGCGAAGTCGCGGGTACAGCTAGTAATGTAAAAGTCAGTCTTTAAAGTATAAATAAGTAGTATATAATATGCTTGCTATATGTTCGCATATTATGTATGTATGCATATTCTGTTATCTCCTTAACATTACGTTCATTATCTGTGGGTTGCCAGTTAAAAACTCGTTTCAGCAGCTGATGCTAATCCCCTAATATAATAGTTATTTAATTCGACGAAATAATAACGTCAAATTAATAAATATGAATGAACGCTAATTGAGGAAAGTTATCGTCTTGTATAATAACGGATTCCAATATCCATAAAAATATAGCTCTAAATTTGTATGTTAATTCACTTAATATTCAAATTGACTGGTTTTTTCGAATATAAAATTGGTTTCTTTAGATTTTATTGATGCTACTGTTTTATTAACGTTCGGGCAAATAGATAATTAAATTTAACCATTTTCTGCCTTTATCGCATTAACTTGAAAAATAGATATAACAACAGTAAATGTACGCACTAGATCCATATAGTTAGGTATATGTAGAAATTATTTTAATATCACTATTTAAAGGGTTGTGTCTGTTGTCAAACATCTTACGAATATAATATAATCTATAGAAATTCCTGTTAGATACCCATCTCTAGTAATTCGCTAGACGAATTCCGTGAATCGATTAATAATATTCAAGAGATCGATTATAATCTCCCGTGATATATCACCGACTTAACACAAATTAATTCACGAGACGCCCTATAAATTACAATCGATATTTAATCGATGACGTTCGTTCGATATTTTTGTGGAAATCATTTAAAAAATGAGTCGGTTTAATTAAAATAATCGTGCGTAGAGAATTAGTTAATTTGTCATCGGCCAGCGTTGTCGGGGCATAAATTACAACGGGCCTTCTTGGAAACGCGTTTGTATTCTAAATTTAAAAGCATATTTCGCTAATGACAAGAATACACTTCTTAATTTGAATAACCGTTTGGGACTGTTGGGGCGATTTATGGGTCCGAACGGAATTTGAAGAACACAGAATTAACCTCATGACCCCTTCGTTCGAAATCGTTTCGCGAAAATAGAATAATACGCCTAACGATGCGCAGTGACAATATTTACGACCATAATTCGATTCCAGCAAAATTAAATCTTTTTTTATAATAGAGGAGGACAGATAATTCAATTGACGCAAGGCGAAATATCCCAGTCATATAACATCTAAGCTGGATGCACCGTTGACCTACTTTGGTTCTGGAAATTCTAAAATCAACAGACTGAACTGGTACGTGACTTGGAAGAATTTACCTACCACCCGTTTAACGTCCAGATTTCCGGGCGAAGTCCAACATGTTTCAGACAAACTAGAAATTGATTAGAAACATGTTGGTTCCGGTGGGAATCGAAGCCACGATCTATTGATTATGAGACACACCGACATACCTTGTTACTTATCGATTTTATAAATTATACAGTTGACTACACTTCTGTGTGTAAACCAAAATGTATTCCCGGTATGTAAGCCCAGGACATCTCGCCTGCAACGTAATGGACAACTCGTTTACACATAAACCTAGAAAAATAAATCTTTAAGACACTACGTAAAGTAACATTTCAACAGGGCATACTTTTTTTGGGTCGCATTCAAAGAGTGCTATTAAGTAGAAATATTTCTGAAAACGTGTATTGCTTATGCGCAGTTAAAGCATAGTTAAATGGCCATAGAGTCGACATTATATTTTTATTCTGTGGGCGGCTGCGTGGGAGACCGTCCGGCTTCCCGTGGCGCAGTATTTGAGCATTAAGTTGTTCATTTATTAATACCTGACATAATAAATTTTAAAAATCTCTTATAGACTTGTAAGCGATAGACTCAAACGTGATCTTACGATGTCGAAGGCAGAGATAGTAATTTCGTCGCTTGCGCATAATTTCTTGATACAAAATATTGATTGCTTTTGACACTATCGAAAGTTGATTTAAGAAAATTGGAAAAAACAGTGCTTTAATAATTAAAAGTGTCAGAAACTTATTGTGATTTTCTAAGGAACTTGTAGTTAACGCGAGTTGTACCTACCTACATTAAAAAAATAACGGTTTAAAACCAAAGTACCATCCCTATTTAGCAATAAATTTTTAACTAAGTTCAAACCGATGATTCCAATGTTAATTCTTGTAGAAATGTTGCAAAACATTGCAACATGGGTAATGTTGCAATGTTATCCTTTAAAGTTCTTAAATTTTCACCCTTAGTCACATCATTAGTAGCTTAACTATTCCCTCACAAATAATGACGCAAATAGTAACCTGTAACACGCAACATTCATCTTAATTCCAAACGCACTTGCAAAATGAAACATACGAGATCCCGTGTACCCTCATTATTTATATGAAAATATCGCTTCTGTCTCACAGTTAACAATTTCAACATATTAATCCGGTTGTCAAACACGACTCGTTTAATAGCTAATGCGCCACAAACTTAAAAAAAAGTAAATTATGTGACAGCCGAAAAAAGTCGAAAGTGTATTAATGTCGTGTTTAGACGTCAAAGCTGCCGGCGACGGTAACTGAAATAAAAATAGGCGGCGTACACACGTGCGACCGCATTGTGACATTAACGCTGTAACATATATATGTGTTGGTATTATTCACAGCAGAATTTACTAAGCAAATATAATAAGCTCTATTAGTTGGAAAATGCGGGTAGTTTTAATAAATAAGTAAATAAATGCATATTCATCGTCTAGAATAAACGTGGATAAAACACAGCTATTGTACAAAATACCTCTAAAGCATGCAGTGAATTCAAAATATTTGCTTGAATAAGCATTCGGGCAAAATATTCCCAAGTATTTCAACATTCCAGCATTTGAATAACATTTAGATTGGATAATAAAATATCGGATTGATAAATAAACGAGAACATTGACATTCTTAATTAATGGAGTCCAAACGGATTTATTGTTTGTTATATACAAATAGAGACATTTAATTAAGATCAAATTTTGCATCAGGCACCGATTTCAAACGCTATCGATTGTGTCTACGCACGAATCGCTCGTGTATAAGAGAACTTAGGCGTTAATTTACTAAACTTTTAAAATACATGTACGGTAGCTGCCTGTATCGATTCCTCGTTAATTGTCTCGAGATACCAAATGCAGATGTTCCGCATCTGAATTATACAGACATGCGACGTTTCGAAAGAAATACTTTTCGGCAATTGAATCTTCAAACTTCGAACTATAAATTAACGGAATAATTTAATGTTTCAAATTTCGAATGCATTAGCGCATTTAAAATCGAGTCGAGATTTTCTCGGAGGCTCGAAATAGTATGCTGACGGTACCTAATCGAATGGGCTTCTAAAAAGACAGTTGATATATTAATGAGCGTGTTTGCTTTTTGTGTGAGCAGCGCCATTTATCGTGCGAAGCGTGGTATGTCATTCATTCCAATATTTTAAACGATCGCCGTTTACTTGACGTTTTGTTGTTTCAACGGGAATTCTCTGCGCTTGCGCCTCGCAGGAACATCTCTCTTGCGATTCAGTGACGGGCGTATGCGAATGCTTTATTCGTTCAAACTCAATTACATTGATTAACATAGCGTAGAGCGTTTATAAAAGGTTCTCAGTAAATGATGATTATTATAATTTATTACCGAACGAAAGAAGGAAGATCGATGTAGATAAATCTATTAAAACACAAAGAACTATTATATTATGGCTATTAACAAGTCTTCCCGGATTCCTCTCGAATACACCCACAACATTTATCTGACGATCAAACGAACTGTCTTCTAAAAGCCATTCATCAGCTGACGCGATCGCTTTAAAATATGGGCCATACAAAACTCGGAAGCGCTCCTTAGCTCCCATTCGGGACTATTTCGAACTATAGTTCGGATTGTTCCATTCAATGTTTGGAAATAGATTTTTATCTGTTCGTTCCGTTTTTAAATTCTATTCGTTATTGAAATTGCGCTTTCATTTGTTCCATTTTTGAAGTTTATTGTTGAAAGATTGTTATCGTATACTACTATTTTAATTAGAATAGGCAAAAATCTTTATAGATTCTTGTGTGGTATTTAATTTAAAAATAAAAGGGTTATTTCATAGTTTATTTAGTATGATGTAAGGGCAGGAAGTGCGCGCTTAAAAGACTGAGTTATCAAAAAGTTATGGGAAGACTATAGGTACTTCGTTTCATTTTATAAGAGAAAGGAACAAGCATGGTTCACTTGATCGAAGGCAATCCCAAGCCATATAACATCTCAACAAGATGCGCCGTCGGCCTATTATGGCATTGAATATTCGGAAACACACAGACTGAAACCGAAACGCGATTAAACTTGACCGGAATTTTTAATATTTCTACCAGCCGTTTAATTACTGATTTCTAGACGAAGTCCAATATGATTCAGTGTTATTATAAAATGATGAGAAACGTCGATGTCGGACCTGCTGGGGATCGAACCAGCGACCCGTTGATTATTAGCCATAGATTGCTACTATTCGACCTACAAGCCGGTCGAAATCCGTCCCTGTCTATTTACCAGGATAATAATAGCTCTATTTATTTTCTGTAACAGCTAAAGGCAATCTCGTGGCCCCATGACAGTCGATTAAGTGCATAGAAGTTATACCGGTTTCAAGTCAGTTTACAAATAGCCTATTCAATGGGACATTAAGGATTTTGGATGCGCGCCAAGCGACGCTCATACGCCCGTTTGATGGCTTCGCATTTAATAGCTTAGCTAATTATTTTACTATTTCATATTTTTTATTATTCGATGACCATAAAAATGATTTAGGAGAACGTCATAACGAATATTGTTCGTTAAATTATAAATTGTTTAACGTGTTCCGCAAAATTATACTTGTCAATTAAAAAATTAAGCTGTCATTTAGCATTTATGTAAGCAAATAAATTTCTTACTACAATTGGATAACGTTAAGAAGTGTAAAAAGTACTACTACTACTAAGTCTACATATAGTAACACTTGTAACATAATTTTTCACCTTGCAATTAATAAACATATCCTAAAATTAATAATTATTTTATAACAATTGTAGTTAAGTTACAATAATATAAATTTGCACATATTTGCTGACGGTACCCAATACAGTCATGTCACTCTTGTTACGCGGTAATTGATTGGGAATGCTTCTATAATTAGCGTGACTTTGTTGCTGGCTGTACTAACTTGGCACGTTTCTTACAAGGCGGAAAATCTGCATTGCTAACTTTCAAAACATATTTGGTTGTTCTTTTATGGTAAGTATAAAACTAAATAATGTACTTATTTTAATAATTGTGTCACCTAATGTATTTTAAAAAGAGGTTTACATTTAAAATTTACAAGCCTTTGCAAATCAAAATGACCAAGGAAAGGGACAGAAATCGTGTCCCATGCCCCAATAGCGTGCCCCCACTGTTACATAGCAGAACTTAAATATCTTGCACACGATGGCATTATATATAAATTAAAATTCTAATAAGATTGTGGACTTATTATTCGTTGGGCTGTTGACAATTCGAACCAGTGTCTTAATTTTTTTTATCTAAATATATTTCTATTTTCTTTCTACAAAAAAAAATAAGCCTACACTATACCTTATTGGCAGTATCGTGTCTAACCATTAACATTGTAGCAAAGCGATTCGCCGTGAAAAACATCCCGTTTTATCTCAACTTTGATTAACGTAAATAAGTTTTTAATATTGTTTTTATGAGTTTATATTCGATAATTAATAACAATTAAACGGTTAATGCTGCGCCGTAAAGTGCTTTGTTAATTTTATTACTCTTAATTAAATTGTAAACGAGTCAAAACAATTTTTATATTGCTAGCGTAGACTCGTAAATATAGACGGACGGACTCTAATGACCTCTTTATGTAGTTAATATTTTTTCGACTGAAAAGCGAGGTTATAGAAGCGATGAACTGTATTTTAAGTCGTCGCGATTTCTTTATTTTACAAATTTCGAAAAATAAAGCATTCAAGTGCATAATAAAAACAGTAGCTACTTATTTAAAATAATTTTTAGGTTATAATCGACCAATTATATTATTAAAAGTCACAAAACAAAACAAAATTTCTTTCCGGATTGCAGTTCAAACGGGCCAATTCCTTATATTAATATATTTCGCGTTATAGCCAGTTTTATTTAATTGTGCATTAATGACAAAGCAGAGTTTGGCCTACCCGTGACTACGGCTGATTGCAGCAGCCATGATCACAGGGAGACTAAGGATGGAGGGTGTCTCTGACGACAAAATAAAGAACTGCTACGCTAGCCATGATATTATAAATAATAATAAACGTCAAACTCCAACTTCAACTAATTTTTAAATTAGTTTGACAAATACATATCGCGTTATAAACCATTAAAGTGTTTTATTTAAAAATCTCTTACTAGATTTATTTCACTTGTAAAATAATATATTCAACATTTTCTGCGCGTGCGCTGTTAATGAATATAACACTTTTTTGCTACCCCTATTGCCTAGAGTTAATGAAGCATGCACTATGCAACATTTTATCATTACCGGCGGATTTCCATATAACTAAATACTTATCAAATTAGTTTTATTTAGCACAACGGTACTTTTGAAGTATTAATTACCAGGAGCTAATGGTTCGATAGGAGGTTGTGTGTAATAAAAGCTAATCTCGGAGAGTGTAATTACCTACGTACATAATTAAACTGTTCTTACTGATAAATGCTTAGTTATTTTCACGATAAACGAAATGAGGGACTGTTTATAACTAATGTTAGTAGAATATGTGTTATTCAAACTATGACAATACATTATCTTACGAATATATTCTACGACTAACGAACGGAAAGGTGTAGAATTAAATAAACACTTTTTACCGGTTTGAAACAGGGACTATATATGTTAAAGGTTTTTTAACGTCGGGCCATTTGAGTAAACTACAGTCAATATGTGTATCTCAATTGTTTGTTTACTATTGCAGTATTGCTGCCGTGGGGATACATAGATTTCTTAATGTTTTTTTTTTATATTTCACGATGTAGCCTTCTGTCCTTTTATAATGATTTATATTTATTTTATATGTATATGTAATTATTTCAAATAGTGGGATAATTTTTTTTAACAATTTAATTTTAGACGAGAAAATTTCAAAAAAGAAAACCCGAACTAATAAGTATCTAAGTTTATATTTTACATTCATTGCATTATACTTAAAATTTATTTTCTCATTTCTTCACTTATATCCAATATTATCATGCCTGTTTAAAAAAATATCCTTTTTTATTTTTCCTGTTTACAGGTCATCTGGCAGTTATAGGCGCCAATAAATAATTTAATACATTGCAGTTAAGCAATTGTATTTTTATTTTTTAACCTTAAAATAAATAAAGCCTTATCAAACGAACTAAAGGTCAGCACACTTAGTCGGATGAAATTGCGTGTGCCTTATCTAACGTTCAAATGAAATAATTAAAAAAACTGTTTTAAAATGCAAACACACTAATGAAATTAGTGCTTACTGTTATACTTGTAAAGTGTTTAACTGTATAATTGAGACGGTCATTTTATGGGGGGTTATTTAAAACCGTGCGATAAATCGCTCGACTTATAGAGACGAATGTAAAATTCTTACACACATTTTTGCAAGAATAAATTACAATTTATTCTACGTTTACAACTTCCTTTCACCAAATTTCCTTAATATTTAAAATACTACTACTAGTGTCTTTCACGTATATAACACATAAGTACGTAAACTTTCATATAAAACAATTGTGACAGTTGAAAACGTGAAATATATCAATCAACGTAAATTTTAAAGTACAACTTCATGTTTTAAATGGGAACTTAAACCTACATTTTCTTAGTAATAAAATTGATCACCTAATTGAGTTTCTTTATAAACAACCGCGTCTTGATACCGAATGTAATAAAGACTAATTTTTAAAAGGATTTACATAAATATCAGTGCGTAGGCGTCCTTAAAACACATTATAATAAATTGATATCAATTTGCAAACAGTATAGTAATGAATTGATTTTAGAGATCCGTTTAGGCAATATCGTTAGAAAATATCGCGTGTATTAGAATTGATGTCTTTAACAGTTTGTTTGAGAAATTTTTTTAACTAGGTTCCAACGGTAAAGTGTTTTATTTAAACATGTAACTTTGTCTGAAATATATTTTATTATTGGTTTGTCTTAATAATAACTGTACGGAACCCCTTAGTAAAAATAATGCCGCTCTTAGCCGATAGTTAAAGACTAAATTACCTCGTCCCGATGTTATCAGCGCGCGGTCGGATTCTCGATTTATTTCACGTTTTATCGACAAGTGCATTCTTTGCGCAAATTTACTTTTTAATTTGTTTACAATCGATTCGATGTTTATATCCTATTTGCCAATCTCTGACTTCTGATTGTAGAGAGTTTATTTTATTTCTATAATCGATTGTTTATCAATAACTGAGACTAGTCGATTTTTCTTATCCTACGGCTAAAGCAAAGTTTTGTCAAAATATTTTATAAAGTAAAATCCCGTTTTGACAAGGGACAAACACATTTCTGTGTCCGTTTCATTTATGGCTTTATTCAAAGTAGTCGATTAAACTTTTTTACTAAAGAAATTCTTCGTCAATATAACATCTGCTTCTATATGATAATGTTTAGTATGATGTAGTAATGAGTAGCGTGATTCTATCAACTCTGATATTGCTTAAAAACACTGATTGTTATACTATTAGCTGTTATCTTTACAGACCACAACGGCGAGCCACCGAAGCTAAAATGCAATCTGAGGAAACACAAACCTAACCGAAAACCAAGAACCCCGTTCACTGCGCAACAGCTTCGCGCACTAGAGAGCAAATTCGTCGACAAACAATACCTTAGCATCGCCGAAAGAGCCGAGTTTTCATCGTCATTGGGATTGTCTGAAACACAGGTAATTTGGTGGGAAGAAAGAGTTTACTCCCTTAATAGCTGACTGCTTGCTCGCTCTCGATCTAATCAATTTTCAGTCAGTCAAAGAGGCAAAATCAGTTCAAGTCATTATGAATATTATTTAAATGACATATCCTTTAAAATAAAACACTTTAACGGTTAAAACGCAAGAAATATTTAACTTGTATAAAAATTATTTTAATTACGAGCCGACGTATATCGCGTTTTAAACAGTGTTTTATTTAAATATGCACTACTCACGTAAACTACAGGCAGTATATTATAATAAATACTGTCATTTTAAAAATACGGTTGTAGTCTTCAGTTTAAGTTTGTATAAATCTTATATATTCTATAAGAAGGACGGGAATTATGTTTTTTGGATCACAAAGAATGGCTTTATTTAAGTTTAGAATCAATCTTAAATATTCGTGAAGCTCGTTATGAGATTTTATCCTTGACATTCCTTGAGTTAAGTGTCAAACTTTGTGTGTATTACCAAATATTAAAGAAACATTTCTTTACAGGTAAAGATCTGGTTCCAAAATCGGCGAGCGAAAGCGAAGCGAGTGCAAGAGGCCGAAATTGAAAAGCTAAAAATGGCGCAGTTCTCCCGCCACCCACATCACATGTACCCTCATCCCCTGCAGCAATACTTCCCCCACCATTTAATGGGGAGGCCGTTACCTCCCATGATGCCCCATTTAGCGATGCAGCCTCCTCAAGGATCACCTTCACCCAGTACACAGACCAGTAGTCAACAATAGATGAACTTTTCTTTTTAGTTTTAAAAGAGTGAGAGAGACAAATACTGGTACATATGGGAAATAGTAACTGTAAGAGTAACCATGAAATATGTTTGAATTTTAACGAATAAGGAAGAGATATATCTGAATCTCTTTTTCTCTTTGTCAGGCCCTGTTCTATTTCCGCTGTGATCGTCAACGGAAGTAGCAGACTATTCATGTTTTGTGAGTTTCAATTGTTTTTAGAGCAATTAAAGAGAGACGGTTATATAAAAATAGAACCATAGTCAAAACTGTGAAAGCTACATCAACTTGTGTAATATATGCGTATAATGATCGTTAAAATGTCTCAATTATTGTTGTGTATATAATATGGGAATAAACTTTTTTACTGGTTTTTATACCTTGGTTATCACAATACAAAATGACACACTTAGCATTTCCTCTAAAACTTAATTTATCATCCACCGGTACGTTGGTTTCTATATTTTAATGTATATGAACAAAGTATGTTGATCTGTATATATATATATTTTAATTGTAAGTTTAACTGCCTCTTTCATTATCAAACATGCATTAATATCTCAAACATAATCTAAGTGTAAATTATTTGTAAATATTAGCCTTAAATTAATCTTAAATTTAGTCGCAATTTGTTCGAAATGTTTAGTCCAAATTTATTTCAACTAAATCTAGGAATTATGTTATCGTCTAAAAGTTATATCAGTACAAAAGTGTCATCTACTTACCGATTGTAAATATACTGTGTAATATACAAATTTATACTTCTAGTGTAATAAAATAATTTTAATGAATTATTTGTCTTTTTTTAATATACGAGCCTTGACAGCTAGGCGAGATCTGCAAAAAATAAATAAAAAGTTAAGTTACTCGAATGGACTTACCAGTTGCCCTATGTGAGACCAGAGCAGACCTCTGGACCAGGAAAATGGCCGACATATACTTGATACTGGTTTCTTAATACACCAGTAAAGATTCAAAATCTGGTTATCATCACATCCCCGAAGAGGTTGACATTAGGAACAACCCCCATCTTTATTCCCTCCAGTCACCACGGCTACTGCATTCGATACGTCGTGATGTAGTTCAAATAAATTGTAAATCGGTACAATTATTTTATTTAAATATTTTTATTATTATTTTAATTAACTACTTGCGTAAGCTACACAATCGACATAAGTAGAAGTTTCTCCCTTTTACATAGTATCTATAGTGGTTGTAAGTAGTAGATATGTTGAAATATTGAAAAATTATCGTTTTTCAGACGACCTCTAATTAAACTTTAGAGGAAGCAAGTAAGAAGTCCCAGATTTGATTCTTGTATATTTAAAACGAGACAAAAGAGATTGGTTTGGTCAATTCCCCTGAATTCATAATACGATAACTTATTTTATCAGTCAATTATAAATAAAATATAGACCTAATTTAATTTATCTGTGGGCCATTTCAGATAAGCTATTACGTTGTCATCTGTGCGTGAAGCTAATTTAAATAATATTAACCATTAAAGTTAATTGTATGATAAGCGAGGTCGGGTCACTGAGATATTAGTCGAATGTATATGGTGTTTAGTTTTGTCCACAGACTGTAAGCCATTACAATTACGGTAGAGAATATAAATTATAACCACAAATTAATATAGGCACTGCAAAGGCACAGACTACTACTAGTTATTATCTTTCTAGTAAAGAGGACCAAGCTTATGATAAGCAAACATAAGATAACATAACATTTGCTAAATATTTTTTATAACATATTTGCTCGTAAAGTTGTTATAATTACACCAATTTCAATATCGTACTGTATGTCATTACGTACTGGTGCGATAATGCAATGTAAGAGGCTTTTTTTTAAATAAAGTTTTAAGATACCTACTCCGTCTAAAAATGAAAGATACTTTTAAAAATCTTAGCGAAGAGGTTTTATGTCAAAAAAGTGATCAATATTTTATGAATAAAATTAACTTTGGAAAATAAAATATTACAAATAAACATTTTATTCTTTACTTTAATTAATTTTGAGTTTTAATTAAAGAAAAGTAAAACAGATAACACACTGTATTATTTTACCAAAAAATATCCTTATCACTCGTAATAAAAATTACCTACATCGATGATTTGTTTGTTCCATTTCAAATTGATATTGTAACGATCATTAATGTAAGTTATCTTGCAATGATGTCAGTAAGCCATCATATTCACGATTACATAAGAATTAATGTTACGAGAAACGTTATTTATCAATTTAAACAATACTAAATTAACAACATCTACAAAAAATCTCATTCGGTTAATTGTATGATAAGATAAAGTTTCCTAAAGGATGTGCCCTTTAGGAAAATTCATATCTCATGTTCATAAACTCAATACCAATATGTATGTGTAATCGCTGCTCCTCAGTGTAGGGCATGGGGCCGATAATATCTTCATCTCTTTCACTAATAAGTCTATATGTAGACAAGAGGTTATAAAATCGCATATCCGTAGCACAAACTCTAAAGCCCGATTAATGTATTTATATCTCCTAAAACCCTAGAAGAATACCTATCCTAAGAACTGTTTAGAAGAAGCATGTCTGCCGAAAAATACCTGAAACCTCCTAATTACATTAATTTATTATTACCTTCACAATCAAATGATTTCTTATTTTAATTTGTACTTCTTATTGAGAATAAAAAAATTTAACGGTTTAAAACGCGCATAATTTTGTTATTATCTTATAAATTCTACCATGGCCGCAGCTGCTGTAAAGCTATGTCTGATTGTATTTAAAAACGAATATAATTTGCGTTTTAAACGGTTCAATATATTACACTTGAAGTTAATTACATTTCTCATTGCATAACGCCACAAAAGCTCTATTCCAAGAGCTTTGAAAGTGAACGAATGATCGAGCGCAAATGTAAACTTGTCGGGGCCATTAGCAGTTAATTAATCCCAAACATCGTACATAATCATTCTAATTAAAAATAACTTATTAATTTCGTTAAGCGCTTGTTCTTAATTACACGAATTAATCACTTAAATGTTGCGTGCTTGTTAATTTTCAGGCCACAGAGGTTCACTTTGTGAGCTAAATTGCGCGGTTTGAAGCGCTCTCGATGAGGGCGTGTTTACACTGGAGTAGCTTTTTCAATACTGTCAAAATAGCAGAGACTATAGAAGTTCAACGTTCAAATGGGTAACGTCTTTGTTTTTCTAATGTACACTATAATTCTTGATTAAATAATATTAGAACAAAAGAACAAATTTCTCAGACATCATTCAACAGACTTTTGAACAGTACCTACGCATAAAAAAAATATTTACTTTACAAAAAACTTTTAACTGTTTAAAACGCGATATATATTAGTAACAATTTATTTAAACTCCGGCCCGTCGTTTCGAATGTCTTGCAGGAGCCATGGTCACACAATAAACAATATATAATTCAAGCTTCAGTTAAGACAACTGCTTTAATCTTTCAAAGTTCACGACAATAGTATTTATGAAGGTTAAACTTAACTAGACAAATCGTTTAACCATTTATTTAATTATTTATTGCAACACACACAACCACAAAGTTACACATACAAGTTAACAAATACACGTTTTCCGAAAAAATCTTAATAATACAACTTTTAAAGATTAATCTTACACATCATAAAGTGTAATGGGCAGCCTTATTCGTATAGAGCGATCTCTTCCAGACAACCCTTGTGCAAAAAAGTATTATAATTTTTAATTATAATACTCTACAAATAATGAAGCAAGAAGCTCTTAAATTGCTTGTTACATATTATTATACAGCAAGTGCGGCCAGTGTACAGGTCCCCTTACGTCAGTACATACGAGGCGTTAAAGATGGCGGCGGGAATGAAACGATCTGTCATGTTGCCAGCTTCATTCCGGATTCAAAGCGATACGACTCGCTAATTGTTTTATTTGAATTGCTAGATGAGTGATTGTTGCGAATTTCAACATGCGTACCGACTACAAAGATAATCTATTAATATTATATGCTCACTGTGCAGCGCGTTGCCTAACAGTGCTTTGAGGGTCCAAATCCATATTTGCACCTTAGAAATTATTCTTCTATGAAGCATGAGCATGGAGTGCGTTGTCGGCCTAATTTTGCTTTGAATATTCGGATCGCCCCAGTCTGAGATCGCAACGCAATTAAACTCCATGGCTTTTTCAGCTGTGTGTATGGTAGCTCCATGGCTTTTTCAGCTGCATAAAAAAGGCAACACCGATGCGTCGTACCGGTATTAAAAACCGGAGCTTTATCGGTTTGGCGTATCAAAACTGGTATAAAACGTGAACGCTCTTGATTAAATTTACGACCAATATAATTGTTTATTGAGACACACAATTATATTGTAACAATTATTGTTCGTTAAAAGACACATTAAGATATCGTTATCGCGTCAAACGCAAATATTTGTGTTAATGTTTTATATAATGTAATAATTATTTTTATCCCATTAAGATTAATGATTCCACAAGTCCATATTATTGTTTTGATTAATGATAACGCGTTGGATGCGGAACGGGGACTCAATCGCCCGGACAAAAATACAGATATAGAAAATTACCTTCAGTTCTTGCTTCGAAATGCAACGAAAATGATGTATTAACCATTGTGACAAATAAGAACAACAGTCCGCTATAAAAGTACCTACCCTTGCCCAACGTGTGTGAAGTACACAATTCGTAAAAATGTAAGTGAATACTGTCTATAGTTTACGCGAGTAGTACACATTTAAATAAAACACTTTAACGGTTTAAAACGCGATGTCGTGGTGGCAGCAGCGAGTCTCCCCGTGACCACGGCTGCTGCAAAGCATCCGAAACGTCGGGCCGAAGTTAAAAATCATTTTCAAATAAGTTTAACTAATATTTCGCGTTTTAAACCGTTAAAGTGTTTTATTTAAATGTAAGTGAACTTTGTATCACCTTGTGTAACGTAGACTAGTATCATATTTTTAACGGTTTAAAACGCGAAATATACTAATTAACCTATACTATCTGCGACTCGACGTTTCGAATGGTATGCAGCAATCATGGTCACGTAGGGACTAAAAAATTAGCATAATAAAAAATTGGCATTGTAAGCCGTTTTATTTGCATATGCAGTACTTGCTATAGACGATATTTACAACAATATTCACGTTCTTAAATCTGTAAAATGTATGTACGAAGCAGGCTAGATGCAACTCTAGATAGCCATCGAACAAGAATCGAGACGTATAAATCAGTCGATACAATTTGACTTTGTACAATTATAGACTATATAAAGCTAAGGTTACCATACGGTACACCTTACTGGGGAAATTTAATTTATTCTGTGATTACACCTTGGACTGCAAATCGTTACAATTTTAGTTTCAATAGAAATAAAAAGAGATGTGTCACTGGAAAGAGTCAGTATGAAGAAGATTCAGGTTTCACAAATATCCGGCTCGAAGGACCAAAATGTTTGAACCCTTAGGGTTCATCGAAGTTCAATTGGCAATGAAGCACCGAAAGTAGTATGTATTAGGGTTTGTTTTACTAAAGAATGCCTTAGCCTATTTGTTTTACTCAAATCACAATGATATCGGTGTAGGTGAACACAGGTGACATCTAGTTTCAACTCTTAAACAACAAAACATTGACTTATTATCTAACTGACTCAAATCCATAAATAATAAAATGGTATATGGTCGCTACACATTTCGCTAAAGATACATTTTTTGAAGCAAGAAATATCCCTACAAGTTGGTAGTATGGTCACCTCACACGTGCAAAGTATCTACATACTCTTGCGCATCACTAAAGACGCGAGTTGACACGCGATAGGGATGAGTGCTTTATGACTTCCTCAGATAACCATTTGTATCAATGAATGAACGACTAATGAATGATCGGTCTATCGTTCAATTATGTTCTAACTGTATAATTAGAATGACGCGCGTAGAATGGACATGTCATATGTCTTATTTGTTTTGCTGGCTATTCTGTTAGCAAGCGCTAATCTAAACGAATAATTATTGTTCGAGCCTGCGCCAAATTATCAATTACAATTTCAACGAAGAGATTTCTTAATTTTTTTAAATCATTTCTTATGGCTTAATAACCAGATGTTATAGTTTAAAAAAAACACTTTGAACGGTTAAATTGAGAATTTGATTTGAGCGAATACAACGCACCGAGGTTTCTATCACTATATCTATATACTATATAGGAATTAGATACGTATATTAGAAATAATTAAGGGCAACACTAATGCATCAATAAGCCGTCGTCATTAAACAGAAGTAAAAAGTTTTATTTCATTTGAAACCTTTACACGTTTGAGCGTGTTTTTATAATTATGTGTTCGGCTTCTTTGTGGAACCGCTATCGGGATTTATAAAGCTCTTTTCATACATAAAGCTATGCTATAACAAGCTATAATACTTCACACGAGCACAATAATATTCTTTCCCTTCATTCCGAATAATATACCCACACCAGTCTTTATTATATACGTAAGCTGTAATAACAAATCGTAAAAAAACCTTTTAAAAATTCCAAACAAACGACCAATAATGTTAGAGCAACTTTCTATTATTAGCCATCCATCATCTATACATTGTAAAGCTGTAGAGTGTGTTTGTTTCTTTCTCAGGAATCTCAGGAACTACTAGTTAATTGAAAATTATTTTTGTGTTGGGGATAAACCGTGGAAAAAAGGAGACAATAGTTCATCTTTGAAGGCTTTGATGTTCTAAAAAGTAATTTTCTATTTTATAAGTGTGTCTAGGACGATATCAAAAGCACCACAAAAGTACCTACTCACTAAATTCTTTCTCCCTTCGCGTGGTGGACGCAAAAGCTTAGCTCAAATTTAGGCAATCAAACGTCCACGAAGGGTCAAACCGATATGGGACCTCAAACAAACATAAAAATGGATAGTAAAATTTTATTAGCTGATTTAGTTCGACTGTGAACTATGAGTTTGGTAAAGGTCGGCGTTCACTTATCGTCGCCTGTTTAGGTATATTATTAAAGATTTACAAGCGGCTGAAATAGGTCATTAGGATTATTTTACAATATTCTATTTTTCTGTTTCTTTGAGACTTTAATTGTGTTACGGGTATAATAATTCTGAGACCGCCTCTGTAGCCAAATGGTTAAACGTAACCTAGCATTGCGTTCAGCGCGAGAGGTTCTGGATTCGAATCCCAGGGGAAACATAATATTGTTTAGGTCGAGCACAGAAGTCTAACTACTTGCCGGTTAAAAAACGGATCAGTGAAACGGACACAGAAATGTGTTCGCCCCATGCCCCACGAAGGTGAAACGGGCTAGCACTTTACATAATAATTCTCAGAGTAACTCTCTAATCTCTATAAGATTTTATAAAACAACCTCTTTCTTATCAGAAAGGCAGTATAGAAGTAGAAGAAGAAGATTTTGACTTTGAATATGACCTATTACCTATTTCTTAGGACCAGACAAGTTTGGATCAAAGTTGTAATACCCCAGACAGATTACTAATAGTTATATCTACCTACTAACGTCCTGATCGTTGCTTAATCAAAGCTATGTTCCGGTCGAGTAAGGCCCATCATTATAAAAAATCGATCTCTGAAATGCCACAATGTCTGACACCGTTTATTAAATGTCACCAGTGTATGGCAAGCCCAAATAGATTTTTATATACACATCTCAACGTAATTCCGTAGCTTGTAAAAGTTTATTGTTATTTTAAAGACTTTTTAAAATTTAGTACATCGTTACAGAGTGATATAAATTTAAAGTAGTTATGTCGGTTAAGCTATTGATATCGTAGTATCACTGATTTTTTTTTTATAATGATAGGTAGTAAGCATTTAATTGCTAATATGTTATCAATATATTTCATGATAGACAGGCTTCACCTAATGGAAGTTGAAATACCAAAGAAATAACATCTAAACAAAATGCGCTGTCGAGTTGTCGACCTATTTCGGCTTTGGATACTTGGAAATGCTGAGATTAAAACCGAAACGCGATTAAACTTGAATTTTTTCATCTGTGGACGGTGATTCGTGAACTGATTTGCAGCCAAAATCCATGTTTCAGATAAATTAAAAACGTGTCAAACCCGGTGGGGTTATTAGCCATACGTTGCTACCATTAGTCTAATGAGCTCGACAAGCTCATAAAAAAAATTATGTTGTCAAACACATTTCTGTTTTTACTGATCGATGAAGTTTACAGACAAGATGGCGATCAGACTTCTGTGCTCCGCCGGACCGCAACAGTCTTCCGGAATCCGAACCTAAAACCTCTCGTTAGCATCGCATTTCTAGGTAATGAATTTAGCCATTGAGCTAAAGAGGCTGTTATTCTAATGCCACTGACCACACAAAAATCCCAAATTATCTTATCGAGTCGATCAGTAAACAGAATCTAGTGTTACTTAATTTAATTAATAAACAGAAAGAGTTTAATTAAGATGTCTCGATATTCAGATTACGGAGATGGAGTAATTCGTACGAGTTCAGTATTTGTGCCCACCCAAATAATATTGTACCAAAAGCCGCCTCATTATACCAATTAACTGGGACTATCTCGAAAAAAGCTTATCTATGTTTATGATTTAAGGGGAGGCTTTGCTTTGATGTTTATAGAGGGATTGTGTATATCTGTGAACCTAAAAATGTTTGTCAAACCTATACTTAAAGCAACAGAAATATAAAAAGTTGAACTTATTAACAGCAGCTGCGGTCTCCTCGTGACAACACACTACTACAAAGTATTTTAAAATGTCAGACCCGTAGTTTAAATGATTTCCAAATAATATATTTCGCGTTTTAAACCGACTTATTTTAATATGTACTATTCGAGTAAACTACATGCAGTATCTAAATACCGCCTTCCTATATCAATGTTTATTTTCAAACTTGTTTTAAATTATTTTTGGTTGACGGAGGAGATTCAACAGAGCCTGGCCTTAACCCGACGCCGAACGACCAAACATTTTAATCCATATAAACGTTTATCGAGCGATCTACATATTTATTTATTTTAATGTCTCTATCCTAAGATTTTTCCGGTAGCCGTTAATGGCGTGGAGTCCATTTAAAGTCATTATAAAACTCTCATCTCGTTTGGTTTTATGGAAAAGAAACAATTTGTAAAGCTGTGCTTATAATTTATGAGCTTTGATACTGGTTATAACTGGTTTTGGCTTATATGTGATACTTCTCGAGATGTAAGTAATATGTACATTACATAATTATGATCTCTTCGCAGCGCAATAAAAAATTGATAAGTAATCTAAGAAAATGTATTTGAAAAATTGAAATTAAATTTTGTATAAACAAGTTTATACCTCGTAAGGTTATAGTTTATTTTGTTTTGTTAATATTTATTTTAAATTTAAAAAGTTCATTGTTACAGAATATAATTAGCCTTTCAAACCGTTAAAAGTGTTTTATTTAATGATAATAAAGTATTTTTATAATAGCTTTATTTATAATAGCCGTACAACAATTATACCAACAAGATTTATAACGTTGCGTCAATTAGGTACTTTTATAACAATTAAACTAATAGGAAGAAGTTTTAATTAGCAGTAGTTATAAACAGCGCCGTTACACTTAAGAATGGGGAACGAAAACTCATGGTATATTATTTTTATATCCACATCTTACTTAAAACATATCTTAAATAATATCATACATTTTTGGGGTGTTGTTCTTTGAGGATCACAAACCAAACTGTGATGCTATGGGTAACGCCGTCGTTCACGTACAGCATTACGCAATACACTGCACAAAGAGAATTATAGAACTGAAATGTCAAATTTGACACGTGCGGCTAACGCGACGTCGTCTATTGCGTATTTAACCATTGACCAATATACCTTAATATTAATTATACTAACTAACCATCTTGACGCGGCGTAACGCGTCATGCTGCACGCGGAGTAGTTCGTTTATGTGAGACTGCAGTTTTACCAAAAAGTTTTAAGTGTCGTGTCGTTGTGTTAAAAGTTTCAAATTTAGGTAGCCGGCCTTTAGTTTTGTCAGAATGTAATCAGTGAGTGACTCATTAAAGAGTTAACGTGTTTTAGCTGTAAATATTTAAAAATAATTTGTCCGTTCGCCGACAAAGGAAACATGGGTGTCGTTAACTTATATAAAAGTAAAAAGTGAAGCTTATACGAGTAAAATTTCTAATACTGACTATAATTTTGAGAATATAACGACTTTGATATACTTATTGTTTCGTTGTCAAATGTAGCGCGGTATCTGTACATTGTAGTTTAATTTGTTCTTTCTGATGTATTTATCTTTAAAAAGTTTATTTATATATTTAGTTTATGTTGAATGTTTGTATCTAGGGCCTTTAAGCTTTACTACAGAAAATCTGGCATAATTTTGTAATATTTAAAAGACAATTCAGTAATATACTGGAAAACTAAAACTTTTTTTCACATTTTAAACATTAAAAGCCTTACTTATATGAATTAAAAAAATTGTAAGTGTTAAGGTTGACATCGACCGAGAGGTATATGTTATAATGAAGAAATGCTGCGATGACGACGCGGCAGCTCAATTGTTAGAGCAACAGCAAGGAACGCTGTGTAAGCCGGTTCAAATCCCGCCCGATTTTTAAATTAATTTATTTGATATATGGCTTCCTTCACCTTCAATACTGGCTTTACTATGGTTAAGTGGTCGAAGTGAGGTAGCCGTGTAATTAGGATGTATCTATCGCTAATAAATAACGCAATTATCAGAATCGAACCCGGGGCCTCGCTTCTGATAACTGTATCGGGTTTCGGCCTTCTACGAAAACGATTTATGTAGACTTAAGAATACTAAGACACAACGGATGACTATAGTTTAAAGTTGATGGAATAAATTGCACAGAATATTATATCTTTTTATTCCTTGAAAGAAAAGGAACAATAAGTGATAAATATAATGTTTTCTGGTTGTCTCTTTTTCTTCACATTGACCTCCGTTGTATCAACGAAACGGACATAGAAATGTGTTAGTCACTTACTCTCTTCTCTTTCTAGAGTAAGTACCGAGCGTTGCTATGTCCATTTCTTTTATCTTTTTTATGAGTAAATTTTTAATTAATACAAGTGTATATCTAAAAGTTTATAGCTCTATGGAAAGGTTATCTTACATGCATTCGACATAACAATTAGAGAGAAATTTCATAAAATCCAAAAATATGTAGGTTCCTCGATAACGCGGGGGTCAGCCGTAATTCTATCAGTTTATTATTTTTAGTGGTTGTGTTGCCAGCAATTTTTATTCTTAATTGGATATGATTTTGATAACGGCATCACCCAACAAGAAAACTTACGAGACAACTTACGAAAACATTCACATTTTTCGCTTTGAATTACACTTTGTATACGAGCAACCTTGTAGACTGTGTACCTACTGTAGGTATTTACAATTCTATTTTTTTTCATTTTACCTAATTACCTAATAATGATTTTTTTTTATATCGTCTATAGTTTACGCGAGAATTACACATTTAAACAAAACACTTTAACGGTTTAAAACGCCATATATTAGTTAAACTTATTTGCAATTGATTGTGTCTCCCCGTGACCACGGCTACTGCAAAGCATCCGAAACGTCGGGCCAAAGTAAAAAATCATTTTCAAATAAGTTTAACTAATATATTGCGTTTTAACCCGTTAAAGTGTTTTATTTAAATAATAATGAATTTGTTTTTATTTTACAAAATCTATTTATGTCTATCTAAGAATCTTAGAGAAATATATATACCTTTGAATATATTATACAGTTAGGTTTCAAGTCATTTTTCTTTATTAGACGTGGTGTATATAATATTTACATAATATTGGTACATGGACTGATATGCACAGATACTACACACATTTTAAGAAGTAATTAACACCCGTAAATGTATTCGGTTTGTATTGAAAAGATGGCACTATAGCAATAGTTAGATAAGTGCATTGTACAAAAAAATTTAATTTTTTAAAATTAAAAGTTAATTTTAAATTAAACTAATTATGACACGAACAGGATCTGAGCCAGCATCGATAGCGTTCCGTGTTGTTGCGATAACCAATTGAGCTACCGTGGTTAGTACCTACCTCCAATTCAAGTCCTGCCCCAATCGTAATTGGTTTTTCCATATAAAATAGATTTTTAATCGATGCAATAATAACATGTGAAAAACCAAATTTACTTATTTTACAGGGCTCGAAAACCGCGTTGGTAGTCACGAACGAACTTTATAATACCTAATTGAAGTCGAGTGGATAAATATCAGAACTGGTTACACTTAACCCAATCCAGCCAAGACCACTAATGACTTGACGGGACTAAACGAGATAAAAACAATAAAAATTGAAACGGGTGACAAAAAAAGCACCGCTCGCGAAGCTACTTAGGATATAAAGTACTGGATAAGCCAGCACAGTACTATATAATAGTACACTTTATCGGATAGTACTTTAATTAGGTATGATATATACTAATATTATAAAGCTACAGAGGTCGTTTGTTTAATCGCGCTATTCTTAGGAACTACTGGTTCGAAATTAAATTTTTTTGGATATACTATTTATTGAGGAAGGCTTTAGAGTATATAACGTCACGCTGCGATCAATAGGTGAGTGGAGAATGTAGACAAAACCGAGGAAAATTATTACTTTATTTACTTTAAACCATAAAATATATATAAAAGAGTCTCTTTAATGATCTAAAAAAGTCTTAGGACAGGAAATATCTATCTTTTAACATATCCAAGAACCGTTTTATTGGTAATAAAAATTAGTCAAAATAAATGCATTTTTACCTATTGTTTATTTAGGGTTCTGTCAACATAAAATAATATGTTTCCCTTTTACAACAGAATTATTCCCCACGAAATTTAATTTTTGTAATTATCTTGGGTTACAATTCATGTCGCTTCTAGTAGCTTTACATCTTCAAGTTACGAACGAAAGAATTGGGTCCAAGAGTCTTAACTAATTTCTCTCATCGCTACCGATCGCAGAGTGTTAATTGCCCTGCACAACAAGGACGCACATACTATTCTACAAAGAGCGGGAGGGAGACGAAACATACAAGCTATCGGAATAAAAAGTCGTTCGTACGGTAGCGATACCTCGTTAGGGCCCAACCTTTTAATGGCGTACAAATATAATTATTTCCGTTTCAATAATGATTTTATAAGGATAATTTCGTACGTAATTTTTCGCTGCAGGCGTCACATTAGTATGTATACAAGGCAAAAATTATTAATAGAATAATACGTTACTTCGAAAGTAAATTGTTCTGTTACATAACGCGTTACGACGTCGATTTGTCTTCTCTTTCTATGGCAAAAGCTTACACTTACACTCTATTAGGTATCGTGAAACGCAAAAAAAAAACAACAGACAATTAGACTTATTATATACTTCTATACCTATAACTGAATATATGACATGCATCCATGGCAATCGAATGTTGAGGAGCGCGTTTCAAATGAAAATTACTTTCTATTATAATTCGTTAAGACTTGAAATCTGCATAAGACAAGACGAAAACAAAATACAAAACTCATTATCATTTAATACGCCATAAAGTTAATTGTCATTAATGCAATTAAAATTAAAAATTATTGCATTAATCTACGGGTCAAGACTCCGCGATATGTACCTACGTGCATGTTTTATGTGTATGCCTGATAGTGTAATCTGTTATTTTTATTATAGTCAAACTAATTAATGAATACGGAGAGAATGTTATGGAGTTGTAATCTTTTTTGGTACGAAAACTGCGATTACAGTTGCCTTTTCATGAGAGAAGAGTGCACTGTCGACCCATTTTGGCTTTGGATATTCGGAAATCCACAGACGGAAACCGAAAGGCGATTAAAATGCCGCCTTTGTGGTTTGTTACCCGGACGGAATTTCGATCTTCCTACCACCTATTTACATCCAGTATTATAAATAACCAGATTTCCGCACGGTGTCCAATATGTTTCAGGAAAAATATAAATTTATTAGCATTTTGTTGGACCCGGTGGGGATCGACCCCGCGACCCGTTGATTATTTTATTAGTTCGTTTATTAGCCAAACTTGCTACAGTTAGGTACACCAACGAGAGCTTTCTCTAGAGATTTTCAATTAATTTTACAATTCCTATTTAAGGCCACAGAAATAAACAAAATATTAAATGCTTATAATTAGTATTATTGTATTTCAATCTCTCTTTCGATTGATTTAATTAAGCGGAAGAAACTTAGCATGCTTTCCCGGCATTCAAACCCTGTACAAAGTATCAAATAATGTAAATATGCTTACAACTTAGTTACGGACGCAAAAAATCTACCACTTCTATAGATAAACAAAAAATCCCGTGTAAGCCAGTGAAACAACAGATAATAAACCATCCCAGCTAGTTATCGTAACAAAGATTTTCCCGCCATTGTTGCTTAATTGGAAAATTATGTGCACGACATTCTCTTTAACAGATAGTACATTGATTTATTTGAAACAATGCTGTATAGACTATAATGATGTGTAATAAATTATAGTCTGTTATTAATTAGTGATCAGTTAGTGGAAAATCTGTTGATTCAATATACAGAAAGTCCTTAATTATATCATTAGCGCTGCACGATTCCCACCGCTGGGATTCGTGATTGGGACCCGGTGACACCACAACCCGTTGATTATTAGCCACACATTGCTAGCATTAGCAAATTTTTTATATAATTACAAATTAAACAATACCAATACATGTGAAAAATATTAGAAAAAAAATTCAAACTATTACGAAAGTTTTTTTATTCTATTCAATAGATACCTAATTGTAAAACAGTTAACTATAGGCAATCTGCCCATAGATAATTGTATTAAAATATCAGCCAAAAAAAAAACGGACGCTAAGTGTTTTTGTGTGTTTTTTTTTAACTTTACAACAAATCATTTGTAGTTGATAATAACAACGGGCTTAAAAACACAATCAGGTTGTGCTAAGTCCGTTATAATCCTTTGTAAAGATAATTGGCTTATAACAACCCTTTTTGACGTCATGTCGAGATATCTTTTTTTGTGACTTAGTTGAGGTTCTGATAGGCCAAGCAATATTTAATTGATAGAAAGAAAGTAAGAAAACATTATTTATTTGCCATGATATTATATATATATTAAGAATTCGTTACTTTAAATTTTCCGCATATGTACCTATTTTGTTTTATTTTTAGATACTAAATGAATCTGTAGCTCAATGGATAAATGTTGCCATGCACGAGTCGTTTGAATCCAAGTCTCACTTGGCAATAAATTGACCAGCGTATCCAGAATTATGTACGCTCCATGCCCCACAGGGGGACAAGGAATTTTATTAAATCTCTCTTGATGAATATGCAAAATCTAGGACCTTATTTTATTAATAATAAATTTAGTAGGAAACTAATTTCTTGCGTCATCTGTGGGTAACCTTCAAATTGTTTTAATGTTGCTTTATCCATATTATAATTATTGAATGAAGACGTAGGTATATTTAAAGTCTAAATTAACTAAACATTCTGCTAGGATGTCCATCTTGAATTTCAAATCAAATAACAAAAGATACTAGAAATAATATGATGAATTCGGGTTATCCAGATGTTATTTTGAATAGAAAAAGTGTTTCTCAGTTAATTTATAAATGCATCGCCAGATTGGAATGTTGGCCCCGTGTTGGTACCGAGTGCCAATCTGCCAATAAGGGCCATTGTCAAGGCCACCCACCCATGGATCTGTCAATCAAAGCGAGGGCCTGTAAACAATACTCAGTAATCCCATTGTCTCATTTCCAGAATTTGTCAGAATTTAATTTCGTTAAACTAATTTTATTGGAGACTCGTGTCTTTTGTTTGTATAGTATAATAGAAACTAGCGAGCTTTACTTCACATTTTCGAATAAATTCGGCCAAGTGTGAGTCGGGATCGTCCACAGTGGGGATCATTGACAAGGTACTTAATTTTAGAGAAAAAATGGTTTTGTGAGTGATACGTTTTTTGGCCCGGGGCCTTCACTACTCACCTGAGGAGGATTGAAAAGCTCGTAGAAAGCTCATCCAAAAAAAGCTAGTCCGTTGGTTGGTAGCCAAAACAACTAATAAACAAACTTCACATTAGTCAAAGCCTTTGTATACATTTTGCTTATAGGTAGTAAGTAAGGCAAAGAACGAATAGCGATATGGCTTGAATGTCAAAACTTTGTTTTTCCAAATTTATATACATTTTATTTCCATCATAGAGGAGGACAAACGATCTTGGAGTTCATTTAATGGAAAACATCCCAGTCATATAACATCTAAACAAAATGTGCTGTCGTCCTATAGCGCCTTCAACAAATAATTAGTAATAATTAAACATCGTGTCATTTGTAATAAACCAGTCGTTATTCTAAAATAAAACATTATTAAAATGTTATTCAAAACTTTTTTTATCGCCCTTGAACGTGTCCTGTCTATCTCCTCATCTCGTGTTCTCCACTCACATAAAAACTTAATAAAATGGGATTTTGCACGGTGCAGTGCACTTACTATGAGAAGTCAATCATTTTTGCATTATCCGCTTTAGTACAATCGAGAGAAAACACCCACAGGTATAGAAATAGAGACAAATCCTTTGCTTTGAATGATGGATTTGTCGTGAAGTGTGTGACTTGGCAGCAGGTGATGTTTAATAACTCGGGTAATAATATCTACTGGTAGAATAAAGGATAAAAGTTTATGTAGAGATATCTATACTAAATTTATAAAGCTGTAGGGTTTGTTTGTTTAAACGCGATAATCTCAGGAACTGCCGGTTCAAATTTTAACAACTTCTCATTAATTTGTGTTGGATAGAACATTTATCAATTTTAGGCTACATTATATCACGCTGCGACCAATAGACGCAAAGATAAAATAGGAATGTGAAAAATAGGAAAGTATTTCATGGATTCCGTCGTGTGCGCTGCAAGCCGGTTTAAGAAACCAAAATAAAATGAACTAATGATTCCTCATTAAAGGATCTGAAAAAACGTCTGCGACAGTTTATGTTTTATTTGTAAGATTAACTTACAATGGTTGATTTTCAGGGTAGGTACTCTAATTAGTCCGAAATTAATATGTTTTTACTAATTATTTGTGAGAGTTGTATTAACATAATTTAATTTCGCATATGGCAAGAACCCTATTTAAAATTCGAAAATAAATTGAAAAAATTTTCGACTCGAGCAGGACTTGAACCGGCATCGGCAGCTTTCCGTGCTGTTGCTCTCTCGGTTGCTGAGACTCGGTAGCTCAATTGGCAGAGCACTGGACCTATTGGAATCTTATACGAATGTCAAGTAACTTTAAATAATATTTTTTTATCCAACAATATATTTAATTGGATTATTCCAATTTTTTATTACCAAGTCTTAAGAAATCTATATCTAAACGTTTACACGACAAGTAATATGGTCCAAAGAATTCGTAGATTATGTTAGAATATATTAGTACGTGCACTTATATTTCTTTAACATATAACATAGTACATTTAGTTTATGCCTCGATTTGATCTCTGAATAAGTGAAATCAATAAGCTTTTGTTCTTCTGTGGATTTCCGAATATCCAAAGCCAAAATAGGTCGACACATCTAGTAATCCTCAAGCTTGTCTATCCTCCGCTATCATTAAAAAAATGCGCCCTAGCTAACTTCAAGTTATTCTACTCTTTCAATTACACTGAAAGGATACCGCCACGTTTAAATCATTTGTACGCTAAATACACTTAACGAGTGATGTGACTCATGATCGCGCTATCGATAAAAACGCGGATCAAATGAAGTATTCAGTGTTAAGTGCCAGTGTTGACAGAAACGCAATCAATAAATCACTCGAACAATAAATGAGTATTCAATGTGCGTTGATTGTGCCTCTTCGGAATGCTTTTTATTGGCCGCTAGTGATGTTCGATCGTAATCGATGGATGTCAGTCAGATAATAAAAGGTATTGTATAATTATTATGATCTACAAAAACAGAATGAATAACAAGTAAGACATGCGCTTTACACTTTAAGTTCTTGATTTAAATCGACAACTAAATCGAGATTTTCTAAAGAAACTAATAAATAAAGTTCGTATAAATTTAAAACAAGAAAAGAACGATATAATTAATTAATTGTTATTACCTTACCATAAAAGGTTAGGTTACCTTATGTCATTTTGTAAGAAGTTGGCGTTTTATTATTTTCTATTGTAAGACCTACGGGGGCTGTCCAGATCTAAACTATGCTTAAACAGTTATCGACAAAATATCGTCAGAATTCTTCGATCAATCGAGGAGCTAATATCTCCTGATGATGCCGTTCGCTCGTGATAGCCAAACGTCTCGCTCATGTCAGCCGAACAGCCCGAAAAACGATGATATGCTGAGTTTTCGACAATTTCGATAGCTGTCTACCCACCACTATGCCGTCTAATACATAGGTGGTCTGCTATGCTTTGATAGAAAACGCCGAATCATGGCACGCGATTCAATATGACAATGATATGCCTTACTTATAACCAATAATCTTTGACCCTTACTTCACTACAATATCACCTTCGTGGACTTGTAATAAGGGTGATATTAGCTAATCAAATGACTACCTTAGCACCTGATAAAATTGCTTGATTGGATAAATCGCTGTCTATTAAACTGCTATTATCTGTATTTTGATGAGTAGTTAATAAATTAGTGTCATAATATTCGACTGTGTGGTAGGTTGTTAGATAATTTAGCTTATTCGGTACGCATTAAAGGTTAGTGGTGACCTCTAATTCGGTTGTTCTGCTACAAACATATCAAGACACAGATCATAGGTAAATAGGCTTATAATAAACGGGGCATGGGCGATCCATATCGGGTCCAACACAATTCTAATTTTCTGAAACTGTTTGACTCTGTCTGGAAATCTGGATCTCAAATAGGTGGTAGGAATATCGATCCGGGTCACGAACCGCACACGAGAAGCCAAGTTAATTCGCGTTTCGGTTTCACTCTGTATATTTCCGAAAGTCCAAAGCCAAAATACGTCGACAGTGCATCTTATTTAATCAATCAATTAGCTTCAGGCTTGTCTGTCCTCCTCTATCATAAGAGAATTCTATAAACTCAATAAGGCTTTCGGCCATTTTGGTAAGCTTCTTGGCTTTAGAGGTATATGTTCGTCGTAATTAAGAATTTGTACCCAATTACGACGCATAAACAAATTCGAAAAACGGAAAATTTATAATTATTAAGTAAGTCCAAATTGTACCACATTCAAAGTCGGTTAAATTATCACATACAGAATCGACTAATGTTTCTTTAAGTAAGTTCTGAGAAAAATATGCACAAATTACACATTATTTGTGATATTTATGTAATAAAGTTAATGGGCGGCGATTGGGACCACAGGGGTCCAATTCTGACTCAATTTCGTCTCACCACGACATCGAATCGACCAGTTTCTCTTGACCTCTCCGCTTTTAACATATTATAACAATAAAAATGTTATCACGGAATAATTAATTTGAATAAACAGATACATTACTTTTGAAATCTTAATTTGTTTATTTTTTTAATTGTATATGTTTTGTTGTAGATCGAGACAAGGATTGAAAGTTTAAGGATGTGTTATCGGTCTTTGAAAATAAATATTACTTAATTTAATGTTTTTAAATGTTGGTAATGTGTATGAAAGATTTCAAAGTGTACCTACCTAATATTATGGTAAAAAAACGTTTACAAGGTCATCTAGCTTTAAAAGCCATTACAAAGAACATAAAGCAAATTGCGTTTATAAATTTGCAACAAGATTCAGCCTTCATCGTTTTTCATCGTTTAGATCGTAAAAATTCTCAACATTCCCACTTACATGGAATTTAAATCAATATTCAAATAAGAAAAAACATTTTGCAAATGAAGTTATAACAATGGCTGAACGAGAAAGAAAAAGGCGTTGAAAAATAGCCTCTATCGTTTTATATTTTCAATGTAATTTACTGTGGCAAGTGATGTATTATGCAAATACAGCTTCCAAGATTGCATTTCATCTATTTGTATGCTAAGAAAGTACCCATGAAGTGTTTTAATTATTTTATTGTTTCCAAGACTGGATTATACTGGGAGTGTTTGGCTTATTCGGTTTTTTCTACTAGGAACATAAGATATAAAATTTGCACGAATTACTAAACTACTTATTTACATAAGCGCCGTGTTTGATTATTAAACATATTTTTTAGTCTTACAAAATAACGAATAGATTCTCCACACCTGGAAATATTTTTTTTAATAATAAAATATAGTTATACTTAATATTTAGTCTGTATTATACCTCAACCACACAACAAGTCTTTACAACCACAGTAATAGGTAATTACTGTGGTTGTAAACATATCTACGTATTATCTTAAGTTTATGCGAGTAGGACCTCTTTAAATAAAACTCTTTTAACGGTTTAAAACTCGATATATACTGAGTGTTCAATCTTATTTTTATTATTTAAAAAATATTTAACTTTCCAATATGGACCTGTCCCCCTCGTGTTCCAGCGACTGCTGCAAAGCATCCAAACATTGCGTCGTAGTGTAAATAAATTCAAAATAATTTAACTAATATATTTCGCGTTTTAAACCGTTCCACCTCTACTATTCGCGTCAACTGACCAGACTTGCCTGTATGTATCGATTAGTCAAATGGGCACAAATGTGTGTTCATCTCATGTCCCATACACGGGAACTTCCTTTTATGCCACGAAATGCACGGGCTTATTCTAGTATAGAACATAGCTTGAAGCTCCCAGCAGGGCCATCGTCTCGAATGGCCGTTCTAAACTACATAATAGGGTGATAATTGGGGGGCTATTACCCTCCCTTCTCGCCCACTGGACGGGGATAATAAATTGTTATGTACTACGTGGGTAGAAACTTTGTGGCGTTTTGTTTAACTGATTCGATAATCGATACAGTCATAAAATGTTAATTATTATTAGTAATATAATCTAATTTTCTAAGACATTTATTTAAGAGCAACAACACGGAACGTTGTGGATGTCGGCTCCTGTCCGTCCTGCTCGTGTCGTATATTTTTTTCAATCTATAATCGATTCTTAATTACATTAATTTCATAAAATGTACATCCACTTCACACAATTAATCTATACTAATATTATAAAGCTGAATAGTTTATTTGTTTGTTTGTTTAAAAGCGTAATTTCAGAAGCTTCTGGTTCGAATTGGAAAATTCTTTATCGATTTATATTTTCTGTTAGTTAGAGCTTCCATCGAGAAAGGCTTTAGGCTATAAAACACCACGCCGCGATCAATAGGAGCGGAGATACAGTAAAAAAATAAAAAAAGCGGAAAAATGTTGATCGTTGTGATCGTTCCGTTGTCGATACTCGTACGCTTCGAAAACGGTTCAAGAAACCAAAATAATATGTTGGTTAAATAAAGAATGATTCCTCTTTATATGATCTAAAAAATTTCCGAGAAAGTATATGTCTATCTTAATAAATTTATTTACAAGAACCGTTTATTTGGTAATTAAATTTGGTCGAAATTACTGCATTATAACCAATTATTTCTTTAATCTGTTTGCCGTTTGCCAGATCAGATAGTCCACGTCTATTTATAAACGTTTATTAAAGTCATAAATATGTGTAATTCGCGGGCAGGTACGGTGTGGAGTGAACTCGCGACCCGTTTGGTCGGATCGTTAGGGCAATGAGTCCGTTAAAGGTTATCTATTATTGACAGATGATGTGGATATATATTTGTATTCCTTTAACGCTGAAAGTATAAATACGATATTAAATATAGCAACTCCGTAGCCATTAATCTATATTATGTACAGAACAACCTAATTAAGTTGTTAATATTCAAAACAGCCCGCTTACAGCTCGGTGGAATTGAAACAATGGTTTTGTGAAAATTCATTAAACTCACGGAGCGGAGATTGTGTAATTTTCTTTAATATTAACTTGTAGGGAGCCCTTTTTAATTAATATCGACAAAATAGTTAGGCGACCGCGCTTGTTTCTCTGATAAACTTTTAGGGACGCGACTTCAAGAATTATAATAATATTATTATATTACATGCTACATAGTTATGCGTTAAGTACGTACATTCGACATCAGTACGTCTTCTCGTTGTGATATTTGAATCAATGCCCATTTTAAACTACCATAATATATTATAAGGCTGGTGAGTTTCTTTCAACGCGTTAATCTCTATCTTTGTGTTGGATAGATCATTTACCAAGGACGGCACAATTCGGTCAATTGGCGCGAAGAAGGGAAAATATGGAAAATTTAAGGGCATCCTTTGCGTGCGGTGCGATAACGGCTCAAGAAACCAAAAATGGCGGCGACAATATATGTCAATATTTTAAGATTACCTGGCAAGAAGGACGGGACGCGGACAACTTCGTAATTAAAAGCTACTTAATTATATTTTTCATCGATAACCTTAGAACATCACTTTGTATATTAATTTCAAAATTGTTTTAAATAGGTATTACGCCGCTTGTTAGGCCGGCTCCGAAATGAACTCATTTAAACTATAAAAGCGGCGGTAATTAAGCCGACCCTCGCACCCCCACTTGCGGGTGACACCCACTGCCCCCGGGGACATCGATAAAGGACACTAAATGGGACTACTGAGTGTGTTTATGCGAAACGAATCTTGGGAAATCAATACCTTGTTGCACATAATAAAAACTGTGATTTTATTAACCTTTATTCAATAAAGGAATGCAAAAAGCCAAAAACAGTCCGCCACGGTATTTATTGATAGATTATGGAGTCAAAACATGTACCATACATGTCTCTAGTTTACGCGAGCAGCATACCTTTAAATAAAACACTGAAACGGTTTAAAACGCGATATATATAAGTTAAACCAGAAGATTCGGTATGCTTTACATCAGCCGACCACGAGGAGACACTAATGGGGTCCACGTTACATAAGTTTAACTCATACAAGTATATCGCGTTTTAAACCGTTAAAGTGTTTTATTAATATATGTACCATACATTGTTAAAAATAAAAATATTTAAGTGATTTAAATAAGAACGCATCCAGTACAATCTATTTCGTTGTTTTTGAAGAGTCTTTATTACCGACGACACAATATCTGGGCGGGCGGTAATTTTCAACTAATAACCTGTTTAATTTTCACTTCTCTTCCTCGTTTTATAGCCGAGCCCGACCTAAATTTATATATTTTCCATCGTATATTCTGTATTGTAATTTTACGTGTCTATTAAACTATTAAAGCAGTTGGTAATTTTCATACATTACATCGTAGATAACTATTTGTGTATTCTGGGTAAATAAATTTTAAACCAAAGGTATTTTATGAGTTCAAGATAGATATTGTAGTTGTTGTCCTTTAACTCCTTACGATACTTTTATGTTGATAAAATTCTCAATCACTTACTCAACTTATTTCTTCATAAATAGGCAAAATAGATTTGTAATGGAATTAACGAATTAAGATTATAAAGGCTGTGGGTCAATAAAACTTACTGTTACTTTACTAATAGTTAAATAGACAGTATTTAAAAATAATAGTAAAGTAACAGTTAACGAGAGTAGTACACATTTCAATAAATCACTACATCGTATCCGTGGAAGCTTTGAAACGCCGGGTCGTAGTTAAATTAGTTTTCAATAAAGTTCAACGAATACATTTCGCGTTTTAAACCGTTAAAGTATTTTATTTATATATTACAGTGTTTTTTTCGTACGACTTTCTTAAATAAATAACTGTGCGTTAAAATAAAAGTTTAAAATTAAAGAGAGAGCTTTGTCTTGTGTTATTAAACAATACCAACTGCTATTTAAACATGTTTATTGGGTCTTAGTTCAAAAGAAAATGAAAGGTTTTAGGCCATAAATCATTTACAAGCGATTTGCGCTTTGCAAACTCACCCCTGTAGAGAAGTTATCTTTATCTCTAATCAAAGATTAGACGCACGTGCGTCGATATGAACTTTTACTTTATAGATGAGGATAATTTCAAATATCCATTCTTAATATATGATATATGAAAGTAATGTTTGTTTGACAAAATGGAAAATGGGGTTGGAAGTTTGTATGGCGGATTCAACAATTTTCACCAACGTGCTTAAATCCTGGCGGAGAAAAACAAAGAACAGCTCAGAATGGGAAATACTAGAGGAAAACTGATGTCAAAACATAATAAAATAGAAGATCTATGTAACTCAGCGTATAAGTGTACCTACGTAGTACTTTATTTTTTTGAGGCTTTATTATCAATTTTTACCCTACCCATATAACAAACAAATTGCGTTGTAGATTTATTTTAGATGTTCAGAAATTCACAGACTGCACCTTTCTATACCTTTTATTTTATATACCTTTAGACCAACGGGGCAGATAGAATGAGATGAAAATATGTTTCCAATTGTCTACACATATGCATCTTTTGCTAACAACAAACATAATTGATTAAGCAATAATTACGCAAAGACCTACAATAACTGTGATTTACTTTCTTTAATACCAAATAAGACCTTAGATTGAGGACATAAGGACCATTTTAGAATAGCTACATCGTAGAATTAACATCACAAAACATTCGTTCATCAAACATAAACTGTGCATCAACCCATGATTGTACTTTATGATAACTTAACGATTTGGGGATTTGTATAAAGCTGATACAACGAGTAACATTTCGCTTATATTCCTTGGTAAAAAAGGTATACCTACCTTTTTTACTAAAACACTTTAACGGTTTAAAACACGATATATATTAATTAAACCTATTGCAGCCGTGGTCCCGGAGAGACTCTCCACGATGACTGCAAAGCATCGGAAACGTCGAGCCGAACTTTCAAAATAAGTTTTGCTAATATATATCGCGTTTAAAACGGTTAAAGTGTTTGATTTAAACGTGTACTACTCGCGTAAACTGCAGACAGTAGGTACAGACTTTTTTTATCGTAGTAAAAATATTTTTTTTAGATGGGGATATGTTTACATATATATTTAGTCTATCCGACATGTAGGAAGTATCCATTGCAATACAAAACTAAAAATCATTATTTATTAATACCAAACCTTTACTGGGTACTTGAATTAAACTTATATTTTATACGTGTTTTAATACATGTTTGTGTTGCAGCCTTCTAAAATAAATTTTATATTTTACCAACAGCTCTATATAAATACACGAAAATTGCAAACAAACAAATCGTGATAAAGTTCAAACTAATTATTCTAAACTGATTCCCTTTATAGTTCGTACACTTATAATATTATTTACAATTTGCGACCTTACTGCTTTACAATAAGGCTTTAATTAAGTTAAATGGTTTGAACATAATGATTGATAGCAGTTTCTGTGTGATTACGTCACAATAAGCGATTACTGGATACAGTCTCAGATTAAGATCGTTGTTCGTATAATGTTAACGAGATAATTTGATAAATCTGCTAAAAGGGTTCATTATTAATAGTATATTATAATTTTGAATGTCCAAGCCCAAAATTGTCGACAGCACATTTTGTTACGATTTTATAAGTAAAGATTTTATAAGTATTTCATCTTCCATACCAGGTGAATCACACGCTTGTCTTTTATACTCTATAATACAAATTATTTGTTCTCGACTTTTACATCCTACATAGGGGCAAAGCTTAGAATTAAAAGAAATAATTATATAATACGCAACAGTTAAAGATGGTATACATCCATGCTTATAGTTTACACGAGTTGTAAACGATGTAATTAGGTTTTTTTTTAAATTACGACCCGACCTTAGCTGTCACGTTTTAAACTGATAAAATTGTGTCATTTAGTATATGTATATCATATTGTTGAGAGTTCAGTTGTTTTAAGCCATCGCCCGGAATATGGAGAAACGATATAAAACACTTTTAACGATTTAAACGCGAAATATATTAGTTAACTTTTTATTTATTTTAACTACGGTCCGACGTCATGCACAACAGGAAATTAAACTGCTGACTAGATAAGAAGCCTAATTTTGCTGCAATAAAACAGAACTTAAAAGTACAAAGCTACGTTTGTAACGGTATTTTTCTATTTCCATTGACAATAACATATTAACCTTTTGCACATACCGATTAATTTCTATAAGCGTGTGGTCTGCTATAAACGATAAATATACCGGTACCGAAAAAATAAGTGCAAAAAAATTGTCTACCATAGAACCGCTTCTATGGTAATCAAATTTCGTCGAAATCTATACTAATATATAAAGCTGGAGAGTTTGTTTGTTTGTTTGAACGCGCTAATCTTATGAACTACGGGTTCGAATTGAAAAAATATTTTCGTGTTGGTTAGAGCATTTATCGAGAAAGTCTATTATATAGAATGATTCTACTTTAAATGATCTAAAAAAAGTCCGCGACGCTATATGTCTATCTTGTAAAATCAACTAGTAAGAGCGTCAGGAAGGGACGCGATCGACGTCGTGGCTAACAGCTTAAGTTTATAGAGATGACGGGTGATAATATGGTGGCCCAAAATAACGATTCTCGCGGACGAAGTCGCTGGCAGAGCTAGTATTTCATATAGCAAAAGAACGTATGCCACTTCAGCTACTATAATTGCGGTTTATAGCGTTATATGAGACCGCAGCCTAACGATTATCAATGTAAAGCCACGTTAATTGTATTAATTATAGAATACGAGTCGCAATAAAGTAAGTATTTGTAGGTACGCCATATTTGCGTTCATTAGTTGCGAAAACGCCGTATTTGGTATCGATCGCTTCGTACTCACAAATCGTCCTTCCGAAATTGGCTCTCGAGAATTTTAACTGCTCTGTCATATGGGGTATTATGTCTACATGGGGTTTATTTTTATAAACAATACTATAATAACACTTCCGTAGGCAACTACGAACATTATGATAGTACCATACCAGACCATGGCCGCCTCGGTTAAAAATGTTGATCAGCATTGCGTTAAGCAAGAAAAGTACAGGGTTTGAATACCAGCGAAATCATAATTTTCGATTGGATGGATTCAGAAAGTACAGAAGTCTAATCAATTACTTGTCTGTAAAATAACGTATCAGTGAAAAGGACACAGAAAACAGAGAGTTCAGGAGTTCGGCCTATGCCTATTCTGCGCGCGCATCTTAAAATGTCGATCTCAACTGTCTAAACTTTAACACAAATAAGAACCAAGTTGTTTATGAAAGATATATTTGAGGTACCGGAATTAGTTAGAGTTGCAAAAAATTGTTATATATGTGACATTAGGTACGTGACTTAGATAAGTACAAAACTAGTAGAACTTATCAAACTAATTTTATTAAAACTGCAGGATATCTAACAACAGAGAGAATAGAGTCAAATAAAAGTAATATTAATAGTGAACAACCTGTATATAAAAGTCGAGTTTGCATATTAAGATTCCAGCTCGCTCGACGCACACGGGCGCATGCGCGCTTGAGATGTCTCAATCCGGCATAGAGCAATAAACTTATACATACTCTGTGGTTTTAGAAATATCAGTCATATGTCAGATTCAGATTGTCAAAAGAGATAAGATTAATAAATAAAACATTATATTGATTGCAATTGAATCAACAAATCGAATCAATTACAGATAATAATCGAATAATATTAGCTTTATAATTATATATTATAAAGAAATATAGATAACAAATAATTTATTTTCTTGAGTTGATGCAAAATTAGGTTTCAGTTGTTTATTCAAACGGCATTATTTCTTATTATTAAATATAAAAACAGTCTTAAGGAGTGAAGAAAATATGGTCGTAGATAGAATAAAGAAAGCTTTCTTTATTCCTAGGGGAAAGAAATAAACCACGTAGGTAACTTAATTCTATGAATCTTGTGATTAACACACAAGATTAAAGAAAGAATAGATAAGAACTAATAATTGTATGTACGGTTTGTAGTTTACGCAAGTAGTACACATTTAAATAAAACACTTTAACGGTTAAAAACGCGATATATATTAGTTAAACTTATTTGAAAGTAGTCTTAGTTAAAATAATTTTCAAATAAGTTTAACTTATACATCGCGTTTTAAACCGATGAACTGTTGTACTTAAATAAATAATGGTGACTACTTTTTCATGTTTTTGTATACAGATACGATAATAAAATGACTCCTACTGTTAAAATACTCTGTGTCTATGTCGCAGGTAGTCCGAACACGACTCTAGACATTCTCCTTTTTGCCCGATGACAATACAACCGTATATTATCCGGGCGTGTTTTATTTCAGCGAAATATTCAAATTTATGACGTACGCGCCGTGGACGACGCCATTTTTGCCAGTTCGCCGTGTTTTCGATTCGGTATTAATAGGCTTGTGTTATTGTTTATTTTATACAGGTTGTTGCTCGTCAATAGTAAGTTGCACTATTTAAATAAAACACTTTCCAACTGTTTAAAAAGCGAAATGTTAACTTAATTACAAGTAGTACTTAGTTAAATTACATTGTAAACAACTAATACATTTCGCGTTTTAAACCGTTTAAAAATATTTTCTTTAAATGTGTAGAACTTGCGTAAACTACAGAGAATATTCTAAGATATTGTATGTCTTCTTATGTCAGAAGTCTGTTAAAAGCCACATTTCTTGATGTAATGTCTTTCGCCTACCAAAATGTGTTAGTATTAATATACGCACGAGATACTTTTGATCAGTTGTCGATGTAATTTTTAAGTATAGTCATTAACGCAGCGTCATACATTAAATCCGTTTGTTTTATTTATTAGCTTGAAGCCGCCATTCTCTAGCAAAATACAAACAAACATACAGTTAAGTGCTTTATAAATTGCAGACATCGGCCTGCAATTATATCGGTCCATGATTGCACACTTGATAAAACTCGCTAACCACGATATTGTCTTAATTAATTCGTTTCCTTTAAATAATGGCACTCGGTTACTGGGTATTTTTAAATCACTTAATTTTTTGACCACTAAGTAAGTACGTTGAGGCAATCTGTTAATTATCTATTATAATAACAAGTTATGTTTGAATGGCGATCAAACGAAAAGTCCTAAGTAACTTATATCAGGTTCAATATTTATGAATTTGTCTTATAAAAAAAAAAGAAATAATTGAACTACAAATACAACATATAAGAAGTAAGAAAATAGTAAAATATGTAATATGAAAAAGAGATACATGAAAAAGGGAAATCCCGTTTCCCCCTCGTGGGGCATGGGGCATGGGCGAACACATTTCTGTGTCCGTTTCACTGATTCGTTTTTTTTAACAGGCAAGTAGTTGATCGGACTTCCGTGCCCTACCCGACCGGAACAACTCACTTTTTTTTGATCCCCTGGGATTCGAACCCAGGACCTCTTGCGCATGACTCAATGCTAGGTAATACGTATAAGCATTAGGCTACAGAGGCGGATATATGGAACTGTTAACTAAATTATATAAAGATATGTATATTAATTATAAAAAGGTACTTTTAGTAAATGTTAAAAGAACCTTTCAAATATCTTGTAGCAAGTTGTGGCAAAAGAATCTTACTCAGTTTGGTTAAAACTGTAAACAAATCTGCAGTAGAGAACTAGTCGCAAAACGCTCAGCGGTTAAAAGCCTAAGGCTTAATCGATGGTGGGGGCAAAATTAGCTACTAAATCCGTGGCCTGGCAACGAATGAATCAATTAAGACAATAATGTGGTCCCAAGATATAATCGAGCCTGCAATCAACAAGAAAGGCTGGTGATCCAGTGTTAAGCTATATTTACATTGCTTTAAAAATTCGGTCATTTCAATTCAGACTCCGTCTACGTATAACCGTCTGGGTCCAACTTCAGGTAATGCCGTCAAGTTTAATCGAGACTACTGACTCACGGTGTCCTCTCGACTGGTATGCTGTTTCTTGGGATCTAGTGTTGCTAATATTATGGGATTCTCTTGTGTTCGATATTTTAAGGTCGTCCTTCTTCTAATTCTGTATATATTATACATTTCACGTTTTAAGTCGTTAAAAGGGTTTTATTTAAATATATTAGTATTAATATTTTGCAAGGACATATTACGAAAGTGTATTTTTGCTAAGGCACATAGCTAAATTTTTTAATTATAGCTTTAATAGCTAACTGGATGTTCAGGCTTAGATAAATATCTATATACATAGAGCCGGTTGATTGCTAGCTACAGTTAACAAGATATATGGGGTGAAAATAAATATCACTAAGTTCATTAGTATTGCTGTTAAGTTATTATCATTTATTAGTTTCTTATATCTCCGCTACTTCAGTCAACATATGTTATTAATTTATGTTTCAATTATAGATTACAATAACGTATATTTAAGAATCTGTTATTTAGATCCCTGTGGTCAATACAACATCTGTGTTCGCCTCCACGATTTTTTGGTTAATAGGAATTGTGTTAGTCATACGAAGTACCAGGTTCATATTAAAATAAATTAGTTTAGGTAAATTTCCTGTTACAGAGTACCTGTTTATTGACACACCCCTGTGTGTGTGTAGTCTACACATTGGCCATTATATTGTGCTATATGTGTGTAAATTTCAATTTACTAATAGTTTTTTTACCACTTGATGTAATACAGACTCACTTTACTAGTACTTTTACAACACTCTGTATATAAAATACTAAGTACTTAATTATTGCTTGGTTCAATAAACTGTCCCGATTACACTGCCTTGCATGATTTACGGCGCATGCGCATAGCATTACACGTTAAGTAAAAGTAGCTTAAGGTTTGACGGCGAGTACTAAATATTTTTATTTCACATATACAGAAATTTTTAGTATGGTTAAACAAGGACCGTCCTTACATAAAACAATTTACACGATTCAAAATATGTATTTTAATATGGTGATTCGCCATAGTTTAAATAAAACCTGAAACCTTTGATATTAACAGGTGAAAGATTAATATAGTTCCAGTTTTAAACAGTTATGTTACGTTAAGTGGGTATTTTATTTAGATAGTGTCGCACAAATACAATAAATGCAAAACTTTGTGAGTATGATCTTCTTCCTTAAGGATTCCTAAATAATAAATTGATTTTATAAAGAAATAATTCTTCCTGGATAAAAAAATACTCATAAAATTTTATGACTACATTTAAAAGAGATATAAATATATCAAAATTATATTTTTATCTATCTTTAGTTTCGCTGAAGAAATAAATCTTCTATTTAATCTTTCTTTCTTGCTTTATCCCCATAAATAATACATTAATAATATTTTACTTTAATTATGTTTCTGATACATTTTAACCTGCTGATAATTATCTACAGAGATGAAATATGCTAATTATAAAAAGAACTCTCGATTATAATTATTGCAATTCCTTTGTATCAATAACACTTTAACGGTTTAAAACGCGATATATTAGTTAAACTTATTTGAAAATGATTTTTAACTTCGGCCCGACGTTTCGGATGCTTTGCAGCAGCCGTGGTCACGGGAAGACGTAGTAAAATCGGGTCGAAGTTAAAAATCATTCTCAAATAAGTTTAATTAATAAATCGCGTTTTAAACCGTTAAAGTGTTTTATTTAAACAACCTGTATTTTTAAACTATGTGGTTACTATAACTATGCATGTTCTTGTCTCTTCGTTATATTAGAATTTTATGCCCTGATCGAAATTATTTGTTGTTTTCTCAGTAAGCTTTAGCTGACCCGGCAAAAGTTATTTTGCCATTTTTAAGTATTAAAAAAATATTACCATAAAAGCGGAACTCGTGAGTCGTGAGTTAACCTTAAGAGCTAGATATGTACTAAGTATAGCGGAAATTTTTAAAATAATTTAAAGAAGATTAATCCGTACATATTTTTTGAGCATGTTGAATTGTAACTTTGCTTTATAAATATGTGTAACTAACGTTTATGGCAGCGCACGCCGGAATAGCTCGCAGAAAGGTAGGTTTTTTCCTAGTTACTTGACACTTAATGTCATATTTTGGACAGCTCACACAATATCCTTATAAATTGTAGCCTATGTGTTATTCTGATGTAAAAGTATATTATTGGAAAGTTTAATTGAAATCCATTCAGTAGTTTTTACGTGAAAGAGTAACAAACATCTATCCACACATACAAACATTCACGTTTATAATATTAGTAGGATTAATTTCATAAGAAAAGCAATATGTATGATTACGTAGAGAACGGACAATTCTTTTACATATTTTTTCAACCAAAAAATCCTAAGCCATTTTGATCAATCTTTATTGTTTATGGCATCTCTGTCTCCAGAATTAGTATTTGGAGTAGGTACTGAGTCATAAGTCGTGATTGATACACGCCAACTCCACATCGTACAATGTCCGAGATGACACAAGCATCAGTCATTACCAATTCAACGGAAAATACTTTCGAACCGAAGAATTTATGCCTAATTTAAAAACGATATTTCATGTTGCATCGCTACGAACGCGAACCAACCAAAACAATTACTTAATGTCAACGAAAAAGATAATTTAATAATTGTTGTTGATGATATATGAAAGGCCACCGCCCACCTGGGGTCCAAGTATTGAAATAGCCGATCTTAGGGCCTTATTTATGCAAGCCGCCACAGAGTTACATCTTATTTTATACACCGGCGTGCATTTGTTAAAGGAACACGGTAATAGTCGAGAGATTTCTAATGTCTCAATTTCCCCTTAACCACATACGAAAATCAACCTACATCCCTTACCTTAAAACTACATTTTGAATGTTATACCTCGCGCACGAACTATCCACTCCAATTCCAAAACGACCAATAACCCGCCAGATATGCCAATCCAACGTCCACTTTATGGTCGGTCAATTAAATTCAAAATAGCGTGATTTAATACAAGGGACTTAAATTATGTCTTGTTTAATGAGTTGAAATGGACCACTTTAACGAACATCATAACTTCGATTTAGTGTGGCGGGGAAAAGGACGTTAAATATATAGCAATAAGGAAGGTTTTAGCTCGCGTAGCTTTCTAGTACAGAGACAATAAAATGAAGACAGCCCGCGAGATGTTTTCGCTGGGAACACAGTCATGTAACTAATGCAGTGAATCTACATATCATTAAGAGATGTAGGCTCGTTTTGTACGTGTGTATCGCTTTGTTTCTTATATTTACGATTCGATATGTCGGTATTTATGACATGAATGCAGGCTACATTACTATGGTATACGTTAGGGCCGAGCGTGTTTTCAGGCGCCTTTATCAAAATACGTATTGGGCTTCGTTGCCAATTTATTGTATTACTTTTAATAGCGCTCTCTGTTATTCATTTTGTACTAAGGATACTTTATTTTGAGGAATTTTTGCACATAATGGTCTAGAATAACCCGCTGTAGAGAACGTGGTGGAGGGAACACAATTTCACAGATGATGTTTGTCAGTTATATACCTATAGCAATACACATAGTAGGTATAATGGTAGCAAAATCAACTAGCGATATATAGTTAGTAATCAACAGGTCGTTCTTTCAAAATTTTTCTAATCAATTTGTAATTTTTTTTAAAGATGTTGGACTTCGTCTGGAAATATGGATTAACGGATAGTGATGATGACGTCAGGGCCACGACTATCCACAGATGGAACAGCTGAATTGAAGTTTAATCGCATTTCGGTTTTAGTCTTTGGATTTCCGAATATCCAAAGCAAAAGGCCAATAAAAGGTCGACAGCGAACCTACTTCAGATGGCTGAGTACTTCATCGACCATCAAGTGAAATGCTAATGAAAATGAATGAAAAAAATACAAACCAAGATCTCTCACGCTTAACGCAATGCTTGGCAACTCATTTAACCATGTAGCTATAAAGCAGGTCAGTTGTAAAACATAACAAGATGAAGAACACCTTCTGATGATATCATTCAATTATGATGGCGAAACAATCCAAACTCAAGTCCTTGGCAAAATAGCTGCAAATACAATTTATAAGACGATGAACTGTTTATCTAAAAACCTCTATGAAGAAAGAAGATAATTCTAACAAGAGAGCCAATTTGCCTAAAGCCTAATTCTTGAACACCGCGGGTGGGCCAGTGTACACTAGTGCTTAGAGCCACGAATCATGGGGATTTTGTTCCTCACTTAACACTTTTTATGTGTGAAGTAGGCAACTTGTTTCGTAAATTGAAAAAATGTGTTTAATGATCAAGTGTCAATAATGGAGGTATTTTAGCTGGACGATCGAAGGCCGAAGCTTAGCTACAGGTTTAAACTAAACGAATAGTAATATAAATGTAACGTGTATAAACTTGACATCACTTAATTACTTAAAATGCAAATCTATTATATATTGAAAAAATTGCGATTCGGGCAGGACTTGAACCAACATCCACATACTTACTTAATTATTTCTAAATCATATCCGATATGTTTTTCGTAATGTTAGTAAAACTATATACCTAATTATATTTAAATAAAACACTTTAGTGGTTTAAAACGCGATATATATTAGGTCAACTTTTTAGAAAAAGATTTTAACTACTGCCCGACGATTCGGACTCCCAGTGACCACGGCTGCTGTAAAGCATCCGCAACGTCGGGCCATAGTTAAAATAATTTCTCTATAGGTTTAAATAAGATATATCGCGTTACCGTTAAAGTGTTTTATTTAAATGTGCGCTTATTACTTGCGTAAACTACGAACAGTATTTTATATAATTTATTCTTTGAAGTACGGAATTATGGTTCCAGGAGATCTCTTCCTTAATTTGAATCATTACATCTTGCATTTGAATGTCATCATTGATATTCTGAATATCTCCAAGTGCACCATAATAAATACAATAAAAGTTCCGCCGTTTATAAGTTAGTATAATAGTTCCATTCGGGAGAATTATCGTAAATAACTTGTAGACAGGTTTAGACATTGCTTCGGGCAGTTGTATGCGTCGCGCAATATGTACGCGCAATTCAATACTGTTACAAGGGTGATTATACACGATTTTATTTTTCATCATTATAGATTCAACAGAGCCCAAAGCTGGGACTCGGGCTTTCTCAGACTTTTCTCTACTACGCTAGCAAAATGTCACGCGATACATGTTTTGTATTACTTCCAGCCTGTTTTTGTATAATATTTATCTTTTTCATAAAGAATGACAGACAAGAATAGAATAAACTTAATTAATGGTGAACCATCGCACGCGTACAATAAATAATTGAGATGCGGTATCGATCTATCTTAGCGTCGGATATTCTAAGATCACAGACTGAAATAGTAACGCAGATTCTCCATCTGTAAAGGGTATCCACGCAACCAAACTGGCAAAACTATATCTAAATTGATTTTAGAATCATGTTCGCATCTAAGGGAATAAATCTCTTGATTATTGTTACCGATAGAACAATTCTATTATTATTGATTCAACCCCTTGATTTATATATGAGCCAGAATGGCTAAATAACAAAAAACATAATTTCCAATGAGGAGAAACACAAAAATGCGAGTACTTTATTATTATAGTAGTAGTTAGGCTACTCTGCCTCCAGCTGCCCCATATGCAGTCTTGTACGAAATCATCTACTTCTGTCTCTTCTCCCCATTAGGTGACGAAATTTGTTGTTTTTTTCATAAATTCTTAGTATATTGTATCAGTTCAGTGCTTCAGTGATCACAGAGTAATGTCGCCACAGAAATAAATGAACAATGCTGATCTTCACGTGCCATTAGGCTCACTCGAAATCATTTATTATGTGTATGGCTAAGCAAGGTATTAGTTATCTGTATCTTACATTAACCCATTTTAGGATAAATTCCTAAATCAATATTGTGTTTCAGCTTTATTTGTTTCAGAAGTTAAATGTTTAGTATCGTTAATTCGAATGAAGGAAATACTAACTAGGTAATTCGGTTAGTTAAAAAAACTGAAAATGGTGGAAGCTTCGACAATGTCTTTTCAATTATCTTTACAATCAATATATTCTCTTTAATATTACAGATATAGTAAACGAAAACACATTAACTCTAACTTTAATATCGATGACATTCTACCAAAGTTAGTGTATTTGTTAATTTTCATTAATTCATCGATGAATTGGACAACTTTGATAGAACATGATATATGAAATAATGATATTCAATATAATACCTTTGACGGCTTAAAACGTTGCCCCCGTGGCCACGACATCTGAAAAGCATACAAAACGTTGTGTCGTTGTTAAAAAGAAACTAATCATATTTTGTCGTGCACTAAGCAATTAAATATTGAAAAACAGTAATTTTGATTAGAAACAAACAACGAAACTTAGTGACGTCTCGTCGGTAGGTATGGAAACAAACCAGAATAAGTGCTGTCGCCATTTTTCCATGTCAATATTATTAATACGTTGTGTGCTATCTTGTCGGTTGGCTGAATCTTGCTAATGTTGTCTTGATGACGTATTCGAAGGCTTTATTTACCTAATATTTTCAACTTTTAATGTTTCACCAAACATAAACAAAATAATTCTTTACACAAGACTGTTTTACCGACGCAACAATGAACTTAACTAATCAAAGAACTCCCGTACCAATGCACTGTTTTACCGACATAAAGACAATTGATTTCCAAGTTTTATATAAGCAATTAAACTTAACTTCATATTGTTACCATGGCAACGTGCTTTCGAACTATAGTTAATAAAGAAGTAATTTTTAAAGAATAACTCTAGCCGTAGTTCCCAGTGATATATATTTTTTTAATACGCTAAGTAAATATTAACTCCAAGTATACCTATATACCTATGTTAAATATAGACAAATATGAATGCATATTTTATTAATTTAGTAACAATTCTGTTGATATTGAGCAATAAAGACAATTTGTTTGCTACAGACAAGTTCTTATGTCAAAATAAATGACAATAATTTAGCAAATTATATTTGATGTAATTTGTTTCAAAATGGATACAAGAGAAGTGAAATCTCGTTTTAAGTACGCGGGGCTCGGGACAGATACATTAGTGTATCTGCTCAACGAATATTAAAAGGCAATTTTATCAAATTCGTGTCTCAACTACGTACCTATTATGTTTCCCCGGGACTGAAATGCACTAATTTAAATGCTCAGTGTTAAGTTACTCGTATGGTTTAAATAAAACACTTTAACGGTTTAAAACGCGATATTAGTTAAACAAATAAGTTTAACTAATATTTCCGTTAAAGTGTTTTATTTAAATGTGTACTACTCGCGTAAACTATAGACAGTATTTACTCGTATGGTTATTAAAATAAAAAGTTGAAATACTTATAACTAGACTTGCAACGAATAGTATATTCGGCAGTATACCGAATACCGAATATTCGGCGAGACCCCTGACCGAATAGTCGAATATTAGGCAAAAGTATTCGGCTGGATTTTTGCTCCAAAAACTTGTACAGACGTAATTGTTTGGCGCTCCTTTGTTTTGTTCTAACGTACTCGTTATTATTATGTACCAATTACTACTTATATGATTATAACAGAAATAAAAATATAAATATATACGTAAGCAATCGATTTTAATTTTTCATTTTACCAATTATTTCTCTATGACAAAATATATTATTTAAGTATTCGTTATTCGGCCGAATAATATGTAGATATTCGGTATTCGACCGAATATAATAAAAGCAGCCGAATAGGCCGAATACCGAATAGTAACCGAATATTCGTTGCAAGTCTACTTATAACATCTAAACAAGATACACTGTCAACCTATTTTCGCTTTGGATATTCAGGAAACCACAATTGCACATTGGAACAGGTTGGAATTCCGATCTTCCTACCGCCCATTTAATATTTAGATTTTCAGACGACGTCCAACATTATTCAAAAAATATGAATTGAAGAGAAACATAATATTATACCCGGTTGGAATCGAAGCCACGACCCATTGATTGTTAGCCATACATTCTTACCATTAGTTTAGCGAGCCCGTCTAATGTGCGACTCTTCTATAACCTTCACTATAAACTTCACACACAAAAACCCTCCCAACAATCCATAAAATTCATTAACATTCACGAGTCATAATCCGAAAAATACTTATTGACTTTTCACACACACATAATTAAGATACACCCACACACATTTATTTATTGGGCATTTAATGTGAGAATCTCAAACATTTTTAAACCGCAGATTACCGATGTAAGCCTATTTGAATTTTTTATTAATATCGGAGGGTTCCCGGCATAATGGATGGTTAATGGTTGTATTATTATTAATTTTCAAATGAATTATTCATTTTGGGGAGAGGTGTTAGTTTAGGGCAGTAATGAACTATTGGGCTTATTAATAGATTTTATTAAATAGTTAAGATATGAGTAGGTAAATCGAGGCTGTTAGAAGCAGACGGGCCTAATAAGAAAAACGTGATTTGTAATATAGAGGAAAATAAAAATGTGCAAATAACTTAGGCGAAAATGAATTTGTACTATTATTGCTAGAAGAATTATCTGACTCATGACTAAGTCATAATATTGCGGTGACTACTCTGAATCTAGCGGCCTGAATTGGAACCTAACTTTAATTAAATACATATTGAACGATGCGGTATTTAATTTAAAATTATACCTCGTTTACATAGGTTAATGTTTAAGAAAAAGCATGGACAAGTTTGAGATTTTGATAGAAGATGAAATAACCTACATTTTGACTTTGGACATCCGAAAATCAACACACTGGAAACCGAAACGTGAATTATCGTTTCAAGGTTTGGATGTTCGGATTTTTCATACGTTAGGACGAATATGTTGTAGTCAAATGCTATCTTTATAATTTTAATTGTAAAAAATACAATGCCCACGATAACAAACGGCCGGCACGCGTTTGATGGATCGTTGGAAAAGTTAATTTCCTCTTAGAGTAACAAATTCAATGCAACAATGGACCATATTTGCTTATCTTTAATTGATTCACTTTAACCCTCGTGTGATAAGGATTAGTGCTATTCACGCTGACTTTTACAAGGGTAGTGCACCCCTTAACGAGGATAGGTCACAGACGAGGTAAAATAGATGCGGCATAGTTTGTTCCTCAAAAGCGTTTAACCTATAACTGGTTTTACAAGAGTAATTATTTATTTTTTATTATAGCCAACATATTTGAATAAAAGTCGCGCGACGATTAATTTTACTTAAACAAGAAGTCTGACTACCAGTTATTTAACAAACAAATTCAGAAACATGGTTCGTTGGTTATTATTAATTAAATTTATTTTTTTTGGAGAAGTTGACCTAAATTTCCTAATAGACAAGGCGACTAACATTATCGTTATTTTTTAGCTTAAGTTAAGTTGATAAAATAAGTTATCAAAGACCTGGGGTCCCATACTAAAACACTGGATTCCAAAAACGAACTTCGACGAAAGAGATGGCGCTAGTATAGCAGTTTTTTACTTGGACGTCAGAGACACCCTTCATCTTTAGTCTCCCCGTGACCACGGCTGCTGCCGAAGTTAAAACAATTTTCAAATAAGTTTAACTAATATATCGCGTTTTATCCACATTGAATCGCGTGAATTACAGACAGTATTTAGGTATTCGCAGTATCTGCAGCACGTAATCTATGAGCGACATCGAATTTCATAAGCGACGCGTGTCGCGTATTATCGCGCGCCGCCTCGTAATGCGATATCGTGAATTACAACTATTTATCGCATTCGTGTCGTGCGGTCGGATGTTTGCTTAGGGGGCCTGGTGGGATTACGGAAGTCGCCTGAGATGAAGCCGGGGGCAGGGTAATCGTTATGGCATCTATGTTGTTATTCTTTGATTGTTTCTCTTTATTAATTTCGCAGGATTCGGCCGTATATATAGATATACGGCCTAATGCGAATAGTCGCATTAGGACCTTATTTAAACTAAAGGGAAAGGGAATTTTCTTTAGAACTAATAAAAAGAAATAAAAAAAAGGTGCATGGAATGTACAATGTAATTTCAACCGTCACACTTTTGAACCTTCTATAACTGATCAAAATGAATTAAGTTTTTTTTACATTTTTTGATCATGAATTAATTAATTATACCTGAAGAAAATTCGATGCAAAGACAGGACTCAAATCTACACCGTTCCGAAATGTCACTGTCTCTGGCTTTGACACAGCAGTGCAATTTTAAGAGCAACATAGGTTTTGTGTTTGGACTTTAGTTGTTTGTTACTCTTTCACAAATAAGCAACTAGCTTCTAGTAAGTAATAAAAGTATTTATATGTCTATAATTGTATTCCCAAGTGTATTTATCGTGCCTAGCTTCCAATAGATAAAACCGAAATGCAACAATCCAATATATCTATACTAATAATAAAGCTGAACAATTTGTTTGTTTGAACGCGCTAATCTCAGGAACTAACGCTTCTAATTGAGAAATTCTTTTCCGTGTTGGTTAGAATTCCTTTTCTTTAATCTAAAAAATGTCCGTGACACTAAACGTATCTTTTAAGATTAACTTGCAAGAACTACGGGTCGTTAGTTATAGCTTAAATTCATAAGGAGGTGGTTTGCAAAAACAAATTTGGATGAACAAAATAAGTATTATACGCGGACGAAGTCGCTGACACAGGTAGAGTTAAATATACCTGCAAAATACCTAGCTTCCGATGAATAAAACCGAAATGCAACAATCCAATGCTAAAAAAAGACACTACATTTCCAAGCCAGTTGGAAAAAATGACAGGCCAGTCACTCGATTGGATGTGATATGGAAATTGAAAAAGTTCGTCGACAATTTTTTGGACTTTAAATGCTTTGTATGCACCTATCGAATGGGATTTGATGGCGCGAAATATGGAGAATGGATTTAGTTATCGAATTGATGCATTCTTTTTAAAAATAATTGTATAAAATGGCGGAGCTTGGTAGCAAATAATTTTATACTTTACGCTTGTATAGGTAAGTATATAATTTTTACTCATTTAAATAAAACGCTTTCAACGACTTAAGATCCCAGGTACCAAGCTACCCCCGTGACCTCGGAGACGGCAAAACATTCTAAACGCCGGGCCGTAATTAAGTAAAATTAAAAATAAGTTAACAATTTTTTTCGTAAGTAACACCTCGGGTTTTGACCCGTTAGTTGTGTTCAATTTAAATACATAATTGGTTTTTTCACTGAAATGTGTTCGATAACTTGTTCTTTAATCTGTCAGAGAAACGGATACAGAAATGTGTCTGAACTATAGATACTCACAACGGTTTACTAAGTCAAAGTTTAAATAGTAGATATTTCTGTAAATATATTAGGTAACTACAGACAATTAGTAGGGTATCAACCTGCTTTTTCTCTACAAATTACACAAGGGACACATTAAATAAATCAATCTTTAATACTGTCTAGTACACATGTAAATAAAACACTTTAACTGTTTAAAACGCAATATATTAGTTAAACTTATTTGAAACGTGGCCGTGATCCCGGGGAGTCTCCCCGTGACCACGGCTGGTGCAAAGCATCCGAAACGTCGGGCCGAAGTTAAAAATCATTTTTAAATAAGTTTAACTAATATATCGCGTTTTAAACCGTTAAAGTGTTTTATTTAAATAAATCAATCTTATTAGAGTTCTACGTGACAATAGCTGCGAAAGAACATTTTAAACGCCGGGTTGTATAAAAATAAATTAACCTATTTATAATTAAAAAATCGAAAATAAATTGAAAAAAAATTCTACTCGGGCAGGACTCGAACCGGCATCGTGAGCGTTCCTTGCTGTTGCCCTATCAATTGAGTTACCGAGTCCTAAGAAGCCAACGGTTGTATAAAAATAAACAGGCTTACGAAGCCATATCATTTTTGACATCTTTCTGAGAGTATAGTACCTACCTATTACGTTTTCGGGTAGTATTTTTGAAATCACAGACAACCGGTTATTGCGGCACGCGGGAGACAGATGATGTGAGATTCATTTCCGCAACTTTTAAAGGTAGCAGAAACAGGAATGATGTACAATTTTTGACCGGAACTTAGTATAATGCATACACCGTGTATCTGTTTAACTGCCTCGGTGCTATATTTGTAACTATTTTATGGACTTGAACGATATAAGGGATAATCGCCAGTAAGTAATGATAAAAGCCCTATTTTAAAATTTGGCATAAAATTCAATTTTTTAAAGAAAAAACCTTTGTGTACCTATACAGATTTTTAGATTTATTTTGCAAATGCGTTCGCCCCATGCCCCACGAGGGGGAAACGGGATTTCACCTACTTAAGTAACGCGACTAAATTGGTAGGTTTTTATCGATCTTACATATATTTAACGTAAGTGGTTTTCTTATGAGGGTAGACGTAGAAACGGCAATAAATAAGGACGGGGCGTGACAGCGCGGTCAGCTTTTGGGGTGAAAGTAATTACGAGTTTATCAGCGGGCGGCGGAAACGCAGATAGCATTAGGATATTTACTTACGAAGCGGCTTTATACTGGCTGCAGAGCTGATAGGAAGTCAATGTGTCTTATAAAAAAAACACTTTTAAATGTGTCCGTAGTTTACGCGAGTAGTACACATTTAATAAAACACTTTAACCGTTTAAAACGTGAAATGTATTAGTTAACTATTTTTACAAGTTATTGTATCTACGGCCCGTCCGCCGTTAGCCGTGGTCACGGGGGGACTAAAGAATAAGCGTTTTTTTTTTTAGTTTAAATTATCGCTTTTTCTAAATATCAATTACGTAGAAACAGACTTTTTATCATTGACTTTAGGGATTTCCTCCATCTTCAGCCTGTTATCAAAACTGCTGTAAAGCATAAGAAACGTTGGGTCGTAGTAAAAATAAGTAACTCATATATTTCGCGTTTCAAACCGATAAAGGCGTTTTTCTTTATATGTCGGTACCACGTGTAAACTACAAATACGCTAGGGTCTGTTTCACTTCTCAATTTTACAAGTAAGTATATTTCCTACTTCTCGTTCTTGACCGCACTAAACTATTTTATTTAATATCAATTAATCAAGGTCATGTACTGGAAGTCTATGGGGGAGGCCTATGTCCAGCAGTGGACGCTGAACGGCTGAATCGATTCGATTCGAATCAAGGTCATGAGATTTGTAATTAAAATATTTTCCCGGGATTCAAATACAGGTTATTAAATTATTGTACCCCGGATGTAGTCAGTCTAGTCATTTTGTAACTTTTACTTCTATAAATCTCTTACTGTGCCACCTACGCAATAGAAGAAAAAATACCCAACGAAGGTGACAATAATTTAAACCGAAGGCGGTACAACCGTAAATATCACTTTAGGGATGCCACCCTAAATTATCTATTCTCGGGTCATAGAGTTTAATGGACTATTTCAAGTGATAAGTTCGCTTCTGATAGTCACCCTATTCGGCAATGATTCTTGTAGATGGCAATAAAAATAAATTGTTTCGAATGTCTGTTGATGTTTAAAATAGAGTAATAACCGTTTATTAACAGATAATTCAAGATAAGTGTTTTGGGCCAATGTTAGACACGATAAAAGTGTCTTAAAACAGGGATTAAACTGTGTTATCTATACTAATATATAAAACTGAAGAGAAGTTGTCTGTTTGAACGCGCTAATCTGAGGAACTACGGGCTCGAATTAAAAACAACTTTGTGTTGGTTAGAGCATTTATCGAGGCAGGCTATAGGCTATAAAAAATTGCGCTGTGGTTATAGTGAAGATACAACGGGAAATTTGAACAAAACGGGGAATTTTTTTCATCTCTGTGGGTTTCAGATGCGTACGCTGCGAAGATGGTTCAAGACACCCAAAAAATATGTATGTATAAGTATGTATAAGAATGATTCCTGTTACAATTATCTAAAAAAAGTTCGCGACACTAAACGTTTATCTTTTACGATGAACTTGCAAGAACGACGGCACCCAAACGATGGGTCTCTAGCGACGGAACGCGACCGATGTCGTAGGCAGCTCAAATTTATAAAGATGTAGAGGCTAGTAAAAACAAATTTGGATGTCCAAAATAACTATTTTTTGCGGACGAAATCGCTGACAAAGCTAGTAAACAATAGAACCCCCAATAAGTTCTTAAAATAGACTCTGTAAAACAGACTAATTTTAAAAACAGGTATAGATCATATAAGAAACTATCTTTGTATAATCGCCCACAGAAGTTAGTGTCTATTTTATAAGCATTTTTTAATTTATTAGTTCAATCAATTAAAGTAATAAATATGTCGTACAGTAGGCGAGTATAATATTAAAATAATTATTGGAGTAGGTAAAAAAAACAATATAGATGTTTATTAAAAAAGCGGGGAAATACTCATCATAAATTTTAATGTAGGTGTATTCTGTATGTCGCAGATGTGCGGACTTCCGTTTAACAAGATGTAAGACACTACTTCAGTGACGCGTTACGTAAGGACCATCTACAAGTATATTCAAATATAACTTCAAAAATAGTAAGGCACAGATATGAAAATAACAATACATAATAATAACTAATAATTATAATACTTCCTACATTACAAAGTAACAGCTGTATATAACAAATTGACGTCAATTCCAAAATTGTCATTTCTAAGTACGGAGGCAGCACGCCCCAGTACAGTTAAGAAGAACTATTGAACAAAGTAATACAAAGAATCGGTGCTAACTACTGCGTACAGTCGCGTCGTAAAGCCAACTTCAGTCGCTGGCGCTCTCGAAACGTGCATTTTATTATCTAGTATGAAACTTTCAAAGTGCAAAAGGATAATAAGGACTTGGAATGTCATGCACGAAAATGCAAAAAATAAACTATTTGTTTAAGATATTTAGATAAGTTTTTTAATTATTTTTCTCTGCTAATTTAGAAAGGATTTTTAAAAACGAAAAATTAAGTCGTACATATCTTTGATGGTACGAAAATAAGAAAAGATAGGGTTGACACTCATCTGTTTCTATACATAAAGTTACTTTAAAATAAAAAACTTTATTTTAAAGTAACATTAATATCTAATATTACTTTAAAGTAAGTTAATTATCTAGGTAACTTTTAACTTATACATATTTTATTTAATAACGGGGAACCGCGACTGTTGTAAAGCATCTTAAACGTCAGGCAGGCATTTCGCATTTTAAAGGATTAAAATTGTTTTCTTTATATTTGTATTACTCTAATTTGTTGTTAAATTGACAACTGATGCATTTAAAGTTGGTTTTTATATTTTTATATAGGTAGGTATATAAAAACTATAGATAACACCATAGTAACACAATGTGCTAAAATTTTGCCAATCAAAATTTCCTTCTCCACGTGACTGTACGTAGTAGGCGGGGCGAGTTACACCAGTCGTTTTAGTATTTCACGGTAAGACATTAATTGAGCAAAACAAAATCAAAGGCGCCCTGAGTACATCTTTGTTGTGTAACGTTTAGCTTGAAGCTAATATTGTTCCGGTAAGTCAAGTTTACAACGAAACTCCTACTTAAATCTAGGAATGTGTAATAAAATTATTGTTTCAGTAATACATATTATGTATAATCTGCACAGTTAAAAATAAACTTAACAATCAATTCATTCTCAGCAGTTATGTTTTAAAAAATATCTAAGTACTTTGCGTTCCAGAAAGACATTCTATGTCTTTTTGGAACGCAAAGTCTTCAGCCTGTATAGCTCCTTGGTGATTATGTCTGAGTACTTAATGGTCAGTTCAAAACATATAATTCAATACAAAGTACCTAATGATTAAAACTTATTTAGATTTTTTAATGATGCGAACGATAGAATGGACAGAGGTTCTAGCTGTGCTATACCTACCTACCTATTTTGGATTTGGATTTTCAGAAATCCATGCACTAAAACGTGTCGTGGCTTGGACGGAATTTCTATACTTACCTATTTAATATCCAGAAGTCCAGCATGATTCGGAAAATTATAAATTGATTAGAAAAACTTGTGGACTCGGTATATTGCTACCATGAGACCAACGCGCCTATCTACTTATGCATGCAGCATTCAATAATAGCCCACTCACACTCGCGTCAAAAACCTATGAAATATTAATATATTTGATTCGGCTCTTTAGTCCGTCCGAAGATTATAAACAACACAGAATGCGACAGGCCATGCACGATAAAACTCGAAACCGCGGTGTGACACCTCCTTTAATTGGAATTTATGTTACTCTGTGACCATTTTGTATGGTATTACCCCTACTATGAGCCATAAGAACTCGAATCGGAATAATCGGGTTTAGAATCACTATACAATGTATAGGTGCGCAAAAATAATTCACACATGCAAGTTTTAAAGTCGAAGATTAAATATCTGTCATCTGAAACGTCAGACCGTAATTAAAATAATTTGTAAATAAGTTTAACTAATATATTTCGTGTTTTAAATCGTTAAAGTGTTTTATCTAAATATCTGTCCTACCTATTGTAATAACATCTACTGCACCTTCACATTACGATAAATGACAAAGCAAAATTTTAATGTTAACTCCGAGCGAGTGTCAGGTGAGTGTATATCGAGAACCGGTGTTAAGTTTTTTTCAATTTAGGGGTCATATTATTTAAATTCTTCGGCTCCTTTTCATAGCTTCCGAACGGCTTCCGGCGTAGATTATTCAATGCTTAATTTTTATTTTGTTTATCTTAATTACTTAATTAAGGCCCAAGTGCCCTTTCAGTTTTGAATAATTCTATTTTGTTTTACGACTCGAGATCTGTATCGAGTGTCTGTTTGTGTGTTCGTAAAAGAGCCGTAACGATTCTTTACAGCTGTATAGAAATAGTGATAAAGGGACTATGTTTTAGCTGCATACAATTTATCGGTCCGTGTTACGTATCGTCAGATGTTTTCGAAGTTAAATAAAATAAATTGTTTTTTTTTTCGTTTATAAGAAGTGTGTCGTAATAAGGGCGCAGTGGGTACTTAGATGTTAAATAATTATCTCGTACAGCGTCGTAAACTAAATTCAAAATCACATAAGTTATTTTAAATAAAACAACTTTAACGGTTGAAAACACGACTTTCGTTCAATTATTTTTGATAAATCTCACGTTTTGAACAATTACGTGTGTTTTCATTTAATGTGTAGGTATAATAGATAAATCGTAGAACGTTAAAAGTTTTAATTTAAATCAGTTTTTAAACACTTTTTGTAGGTATAGCGTGAACGGTAAAAATTCACCTGTCACCACCTTTTTTACTATAAAAATAACTAATACAAAGAGCGTTCTTATCTGAAATGAAACTATAAAACGCTGTAAGCTATTAACGTGTTGCAGTCCTACTTTGTATTCGAAATAAGTAATTATGTAGATACAGCAGACCTAGGAGTGAATTAAGTGTTCAATATTACGTTTTATTTGCAATAAAAATGCGTCGTGTTCGAGAACGAGGTGACGATTCAAAGAAATCTAATTTAACATTTTATTTAAACGGTATCGAAGAAGGATGGCGAAGTACTGGAAAGGGTACTTGTTGTAAATATTATACTTAATTATTCCTTTTAAACAGTGTATAAGAGCGTAAAGGTCACAGGTTATACGCAAGTTTGTAAAGAAAACAAACAACAAACAAATTAAAATCTTATTTCGATCGAAAAAAAAAAATGACACTGATGGGACTTGAATCGGCATCCATAGCGTTCGGTGCTGCTACTCTAACCAATTTAGCTTCCATATCAACTATTTTCAGCTGTATCTAAATTTTGTGTTAAATATAGAAAGAGCATCTGAAGGATATGAAAAATGAGATGCAAGGTTTGAAAAATTGGATAATAATCAAACTCTATTCGTAACCATAGCTGGGCGCAGTCTTCTTTCGGATATGGGAGAGTTTTAAGAGCTCAGACCCACCACGTTTCGTTAGTGCTAGATTAGGTTGCTAGCGCATCTAGTTAAGATGTTATGTGGCTGTCCTTTTATCATACATTATAAAAAAATATTCATTAATGTCAAGGTTTGAAGGGAATACAGTAAGAGTTAAATAACCCACTGTCTTCCGCAGATGAGGAAGGAAAAAATTGGTTAACAGAAAATTTGTAATTTTAAAGTAATTGCTATTTCACATCCAGTAAGATCTAATTCTTTGCAGTAAATTTGCATTAGCTACGTGATTTCCCTAGCGATCGACTATCGTTCAATCACAATCACCTAAGAATTGCTCCCTCCCTTAGCAAGTCTACTCCCCCACTTATGTATTCAAAAGTGATTCAGAATCAAACCCGATGTATTCACGCTATTACGCCCCTAAATGTTTAATAGCGCAATCGTATGAAGAAATAAAACCGAAATTATTTACATAGTAGACTTATTGTGTCTATTAAATTCAATTTTTATTTTTTCTGAAACATGTTGGACTTCTTTTAAATACAACACAACGGTTTAAAACGCGATACATTACTTAAAATGATATATCGCGTTTTAAACCGTTAAAGTGTTTTATTTAAATGTGTACTACTCGAGTAAACTATAGACAGTATGTTGGACTTCGTCTGGAAGATCTGGGCACTAAATGGTACGAATATCGAAATCCGGGTCACGAACCATCGTCCACAGATGAAAAGTCGTCAAGTTTTATCGCGTTTCGATTTCAGTCTGTTGATCTCTGAATATCTAAAGCCAAAATAGGTCGATATCCCATCTAGTGCAGACGTTACATGACGTTCTTCTCTATGATAAAAATATATGTCATGTTATTATTGTCTGAACTAAAAATTGATCCCTTCTTCTTGCGCCATTCCTATAAGGAAAGTAGTTAGTATAATTTTATTGCCAAAAGGCACATCATCATAGCCGCTGTTGATATCCACCAAATCTCAAGGAATATATTATTTAACATAAGTGATAGACCGTTTTATACATTGAAATATAATTATGTTATTGTATTCAGTTTTTATTATAAGTAGCTTTAGTTCCAACTTCCATCATAGCTATTAATTATATTTTTTATACATATTAACTTTGGCAAATACCTACATCGTATGTAGTAGAAGCGAGTAGCACTCCTTAATAGAAATAAATATATTAATAAACTTCTTTTTAATTTATTTTATATATACTTTGCGGATGCAAGAGCCATTACGCGCCAATCGTTACAAATGTTTTATTTCAAAGAAGTGCCTACAAAAATACCAACATAATATTTTCTTCAACATTCAACAATAAAGATAATTTTTAAACTTATACTGAAAGTTTTACCCGAGTTCTTAACTGTTTTAATATCTACATTTCAATTCACATATGTTTATTTTGTCTTCGGATTTTTAGTCTCCGAGTCCTGTAAACGTGTAAATAGCAACTTGTTTATTTTACAGTCAAATTAAATCAAGAATTTCGATCAAAAAAAACAACATATTATGTATACTTAGGTACAATAGAAATCCACTTTTCTAAATACACTTTCCTTTTGCATAATCGCACACTTGTTTTCCGATTTTACTATCCGAGCGTATCCCTCATATCCTTCTCAAAGAACTTGGATGAAATTCAAAAGAACTTGCTACATTAAATTAGAATAATTTCGACATATCTATGCAGGTATATATCGCCCTAACAGTCTCTGAAATTAAGTGCGACCTATTGAAATGAAACTTCTATTTCGTAGCCTTCTACGTACAATTATGTATTTATGCTATTATAATATTATAAAGCTGAAAATTTTGTATGTCTTAACGCGCTTATCTCAGGAAAAATGGTTTAATTAAAAAAAAACTTTTGTGTTGGACCATTTATTGCTTTAGGCATTAAGTATAACATTAAGCTACTACGTTATTAATCTTTGAGGCTTAGGTACTTTTTCGTGCGCTGCCAAAATGTTTTTTCAACGATCTAAAAAAATGTCTGCCACAATGTATGTGTATCATTTAAGATTAACTTGCAAGAACGACGGGACGCGACCGACGTCATGGGCAAAAGCAATATTTTTTTGCAAACACATTTTTATAAATGCAAAAATATTTATAAAAATGGGCTTGCAAAGTAATATTGATGTCCAAAATGCCATTCTATGCAGACGAAGTCGCGGCCACAGTAGCTAGTATTTAATAATTGTTTGCTATTTTTATTCTATTACTTCGCTTCTATCGATCGCAGCGCGATGTGTTAAAGCCTAAAGTCTGCGTCGATAATGAAATAATAAAAAAAAATCAAACCAGTAGTTTCTGAGATTATCGCATTCAAACAAACAAACTCTTCAGCTTTGTAATAATATGTATAGATTAAAGATTCTTACCTGCACAAAAGTTAAAATATGGCGCTCTGCTAATTATGGCTGAATTAAATAAGCAATTACTTTATGCAGGACGAGGGTGTGAGGCACCATGTTTGTCTGTTTCCGTTCACGCCTCCAAAAAGCCCGAGTTAAGTTATTGCTGACCATTATTATCCGGTGTATTTATTCTATACGAATGTCCAAAGCCAAAATAGGTCAAAAGGAATATTTTACCTTCCATCCAGTGAACCTTACACTATGTCTGTTCTCCCCTATTATGAAAAAAATATGATTGGTAACATATCATATATTGTTCTACAAAACACGTATACATATTGACATATACAGTTCTCTTTTTAAATTCAAAACAATACTTTTTTTTCAAAGATTCAAATTAAACGCTGCCTTTATTATTTTATACAAAAACATATTAATCAAATATTTTTTCTTTGAATTAATATAAATAATAATAATAATGAAGCATAAATTTCGTCTAAATCGAATTATGTCTTTGATTTAATAACATAAACATTTAAACAAAACACTTTTAACGGTTCTAAAATGTGTTATTTAGAGATTTAAACTGTTATAAGTGTTTTGTTTAAATATAAGAATGTAATTCAATTCGATCCATCGATTTTACTCGACGTTTGTAAAATTTCCCACACTTAAGTAATTCCCAGATATATTTGACGGCGCTATGTTTAATTGTTTTAAAACTATGACAAAGTAGGGATTATGGATTCAGCTGTTAGCAAATAACACAGAGTAAATTGATACAGAGAAGGAAGAAAATGTTAAATTATCGTATAAAAAAAATACATTATGGTGTTGGTCCATCCACGTCTTCAACCATTGTAGATTGGTTTTGAAATTTAGGCCGGGATAGATAATTATTTCGGTCTGAATACAGATAATCACTACTCGCTTAAAGATACAATCATTCGCAGAGAAAGATACAGAAATGTGTCTTTGTCGTAGTAGGTCTTTACGTACGTATTTGTTTAGTTTATTTTATTGTACGTGGTATTATATACAAGTAAAAATATCATAAATAAATGAACCATAGAAATAAATTAAAAAATATAAAAGTTATTACAAAATGTTCAAACTTTCAGAACCTTGTTTTTTTTACGCTCTTTTTACATTTTAGGCTGTATATTATACATAATACATTTCTAATGCTATCTCTGTATAAAACTACCCTATACGTATCACATTCCCATCAATCAAGCCCGCCCATCGGCTTAATCGTAACACAAATATTTGCTCTGAACCCCAAATGAGATTTAGCACCGGACTTGTTTCAACGTTTTTTGCTACACCACTGACGTTTTACGCTAACTTTATACTGTGACTTTGGACGTTTCCATATTCGAATACAATTATAAAATATATACTTTATAATACAGGAGGATAGACAAGGGTTCTTTGTTGGCAAGTGAAAGAACCCAGCCATGATCTAGATGCGATACTGCCTTTTTTGGCTTCGGATGTTCGGAAATCGGAAAGAACCGAAATGCAACTAAACTTGACGGCTCTTTTATATGTGGACAGTGGTGAATGAACTGGATAAAATTTAGTGATTGCTACTACCCATTTAGTATTTAGATTTTTTCAGAAGAATTAAAAAATGTAATAGATACTCGAATGAATTTTTTAATAAGAATTTCGTTAATATAATCGTGGAATTAGTTAATTCTACAATATCGTTTGTGTTATTTATCAAAATCCTGGCCATTTTCATAAAACAAAACACAACAGTTTATTTAATATTTAAAACGCGAAATGTATTAGTTAACTTATCATCGTTTATCTCAACTATGACCTGATGCTCCGGATGCATTGCAACAGACATGGTCACGGGGTTCGTTTTAAACCCTTCAAAATAACCTTAAAGAACTATGCCTTACGTAGTACCTACTCTACCCAAATATTTTCATACTTTAAATAAAGCCTAATGCAGTTATGAGCTTTTTAATAAATAATCTGTTTGTTTCATAAAAATATGTATATTTTGTCTATAAAATATAAAATGGCTTATATGGCACTTCTTGGGCAAACCTTTATAAATTTGCCTTCCTGTTAAAAAGAAATCAACTAAGTACAGTAAGGTGTACAAATATTAGTCTCGGCTAGATCAAAGGACGGCTCGTGTTACCGATTGCAAAATTACAGCTGCCAATTCACTTGGGTGAATGAAATTTGAGATTTAAAAGCGTCATTTAATATTTTTAATATTGACAATGTTTAAATGTGAATTAGTTTATGAGCGGAAAACCTTTATTGAAGGGGTGAAACGGAACGAGGATAAAAGTTGGTTTAAAATATCTTTAATTTAATTTTTTTTTGTAAATAATTAATATTGTGTTTTGTTATTTTCTATAATGCTATCATGAGGGCGAAAAAGTAACCAAATTAAAAACTTTAATTCATTTCACGTGATTGCAAATGATCGCATTATATAAATTTAAAAAAAATGGATTGACAAAATTGACAAATTTTGTAGTCTTAAAATAAAAACAAATATATATTTTTTTTAATATTGTCTGTCGTCTACACCGTTACCACGGCTCTGCAAAGCATCCGAAACGTCGGGCCGTAGTTAAAAATAATTTTAAACAAGTTTAACTAAAATTATCGCGTTTTAAACCGTTAAAGTGTTTTATTTAAATATATTTTTTAATTTTCTTCTACATCAAACTGCTTTTATTTCTTTAATTTGTAACAGATTGCTTCAAAATGACTACACTAAACAGATAAGCCTTATCAAACACTTCATATTGCAAAAAAGCTTTTATAAAACGTGCTTTGTCGGCAAGATGAGAAGTACCGCCCGAAGATAGGCGCCATGCGTGTGACTTCACGTCATGGGCTTGTGTCATCTTGGTCTTTAGAAATGCTTTTTGCCTAAGTTGGATGAGGGTTATGTATTTGACATTTTTAAACATACCAAACATCCAAACAGTACAAAATCTATACTGATATATAAAGCTGAAGAGTTTGTTTGTTTGAACGCGCTAGTCTTAGGATCTACGGGTTTGAATTGTCTGGATTAGAGCATTTATCGAGAGAGGCTAAAAAACATTACCCTGTGACCAATACAAGCGAAGACACAGCAAGAAATGTGAAAAAAAATGAGGAAAATTATCAATCATTATGGGTTTGCGAGGAGAATGTGTACTACTCGCGTAAACTATAGACAGTATTTAAGTTTTCAAATGTTACACCTAGCCTAGAAGTCTTGATATTATTTATGTAGTAAGAATATCGAAATTCCATCCGGGTCATGAACCAACGTTTAGAAATGAAAAAGCCGTGAATTTAAATCGCGTTTCGTTTTCAGTCTTAGATATTTTTGAAAATCCAAAGCCCAGATGATATATGGCTAGCATATTTCACCTACTAACAAGTAACCCCGTGCATCAATCTCCATCCTTGATTATAATTTCATTTAAGTATAAATAAAAGTCTTCTGTATTATAATAACAATATTTTAAATCCGCTTATTTTTTACCAAAGCAACTACCGCACACCACCAACAAAAAGTCGAGTTATACCACCTATTAAGTATGAGCGACAAAAAGTGTGTGTTGACACACATTAAGTGGCAGTCAATGTGTATTTACACACACTTTGAGCAGGACATTCTGTTAACACAACGGATAATAAGTCCCTGCAGGTAATTTTGAATAAATATTGGACGGAAGTTACGAGAGATAGCTACGATATACTAGCTGTGTCGGCGACTTCGTCCGCGTAGAATAGTTATTTTGGACATCCAAATTCGTTTTTGCAAACCTGCTCTTCATCTTTATAAATTTTCTTGAACCATTTTCGCAGCGCACGGATTGGAAACCCGGTAAGAAGAATAGTTTTCCCAATTTTTTTCACATTTCCCTATTTCCCATTTCATAGTTTTAAATATATGTCTCTTGATATTCTATCGCTTAAATACTGTCTATAGTTTACGCGAGTAGTACACATTTAAATAAAACACTTTAACGGTTTAAAACGCGATATATTAGTTAAACTTATTTGAAAATGATCCGAAACGTCGGGACAGAGTTAAAAATCATTTTCAAATAAGTTTAACTAATATATCGCGTTTTAAACCGTTAAAGTGTTTTATTTAAATTCTATCGCTTAGTCCAAGGGCCTAAGGTCAAGTAACTAATATTATATCTACATACGAATACTGCACTATTTTTTCAGTCACTCGTCTCATTGGTGTTAAGTGGTTCATTATCTTAATCTTAAAGCACATCCTGGGACTTAAGGTGTGAAAATGTGCCTTTAAAGATATAGGTAACAACCGCAGTTTTGCTTGCTTTTAGTCTTTAGTTTCGGATGGGGCACTTAATATGCAGGTACTACTCACATGAACATAAAATGAATCAGTGAAACGGACACAAAAATGTGTTTGCCCCATGCCCCACAGTGCGAAGCAGGGTTTCTTCTAAATATTGTTAATTGAAAGAAAGAAATCGACACATTTGTGTATCTATTTATTCATAGATTCGTTACCATTTTCCAGAGATGTGAACCTAGAACAAAGCATTAGACATTTTCTTTTAACGGGTATTGGCGCATAGATAAAATCATTTCCCCGCATATTATATACAGATAAGCGCAAGTTCGAATCCCGTTTCGCAATCGATTATTTCGGTTGGCACAGATCAACTACTTACCTGTAATTGATTGAAATGGACACAGAAATGTGTTCGTCTCGTACCTCACAGGGGGAAGGGGATTTTACGTTTTTTAATGCAACAGGAAGGAACATAAATAAAATAATGTTAATTTATAGTAATACTCAGGCGTAAAACGTAGGTGCCATAAATATTTATGAACGCGTACAATTTTATTGCCCTCGCCAAAATAGGGGCGTCATAGGGACTCCATTACTTGTCTATATATATGTATATGTATATATGGACCTGTGTCAGGTACCCTCCGTATAGGGCTGTAACAGATATATCGATGTTTGACATTTTGTGAAATTGAATTTGTTTTTTGTATAATTGTTTAGATACTAGCTTAAGATTTTCTTGCTATCTGTTGTAAAGTTGGTGGGCTGTTTGTAAAAATATCGATTATAATGTCAATCATTATAAAAATTATATAAAGCATAATTATCGCCATATTACCTTTTTGTATATATATTTTAATAAATTGTAGTACCTACTAGTAACTAACTAACCTACTAAGAAATGTTCAATACTTACGAGAAACATATTGTTCTCGTAAGTATTCGAACATTTAGGTACTAGGGTACTTAAATTAAAGTGTATTGCATTCTAATAACTTAAATCTACCTTTGTGTGCACTGAGGAAAAATAAATATGTTATAATTTTTTTTAATATAGAGGAGGACAGAAAAGCATGAGGTTTACTTCATGGTAGATACCTATCCAGCCATATAACATCTAAACAAGATGTGATGTCGGCCTATATTGGCGTTGGATATTGGGAAATCCGCCGACTGCAACCGAAACGCGATTAAACTTTATTTATTTATTTACACTTTATTGCACAAAAAAAATTAACAAAAATATAAACTTATATACTAAACATATGGAGTGCAATGGGCGGCCTTATCGCTAACGAGCGATCTCTTCCAGGCAACCCAAGATGAAAGAGAAAAAAGTTTACGGGAAAACGAGATGTGCAAGGTGGGCGAAACAAAATGTACAATGTTAAATATAATCTTAAACTTATCAAAATAAAACTTACATACAATTTCAAAACTTATCTAGGGAAACTAAACTAAAATAACTTTACAGCGTTTTCATCTGTGGACGGTGTTTCGTGACCCGGATGAAATTATGATATTCCTACCGCCCATTTAATATTTAGATTTCCAAGCGAAGTTCAACATGTTTCTGAAAAATTATAAATTGTTAAGAAAAATGTCGGACCCAGTGGTGATCCCACCCACGACCCGTTGACTATTAGCGATACATTGCTACCATTACAATAACAAGCCCGTCGTTGAACATATATCTAATCTTCTCGAATACCCTGCTATATAACACAACACTAGATAGCATATTAGAGTAGGTGGCGTCACATTTTCTAATCTATATTCAAATTGGCGCAGCCCGCCGCCGCCATTGTGAGAATGGGAATATTTTTCCGATTTCCCCGGAAAACTCGCCGTAGGTACGTCCATACAAATGATTTGCATAACAATTTCAACTCTATTCTAACTTATAGAGGGGGATAAATTACTTTATTGTGATAAACATTTTTGTATTCAATACGAGAATTAAATAGCGCTTACGTTTCAATAAGACTTAGATTTGAGTCAGTGGATTACGTTATTGAATGTAATTAAACGCCTGGGAAATTCGTATATAAACCAATTAATAATATATAAAGCATTATTAAATGCTAAATACGAGACTACAATATGTCGGGGGCATTTCGCGTTTTAAATCATTAAGAGGGAATTATTTATCTTTAAGGCTTATTAAATTTTTATCACCAATTTTCGATATGTAAAAACGGATGGCGGACAAACAAAAACCTCTAGACTTGGAACAATTTAGTCGTTGTAATTGTATGCATTAGTTCCAATCTAAGTAAAACCTGAGCGCTTTGCGAAATACATGTCTCTTTATTTTGAATATGGCAACATTTGTTACAAATCCAAGATGGCGCCGGGCGGACAGAGAGGCCTTGTTTGGACAGAACTTGTTACGAACAAAGACACAAAATAACTGGAAACTACAAACATTTTTAAATACATGATGTATAGGACAAATACGATCTGTATTTTACGCTAGTATGTAGTACTCATTTAATTAAAACGCGAAATATATTAGTTAAACTTCCTACATATTATTTTAAACTACGGCCCGCCGTTGTGGATGCAGCAGACAGGGTCACGGGGAGACAATCGTCACTCGATAGGTACACTAATATATTTCGTGCTTTAAACCGTTAAAGTATTTTGTTTAATTTTGTACAGGAAATTCATACATAACATTTTTTGGTTAAATGAATGATTGTTTTCCACGTGGAGTCTGTATGATTTCTTCTTAACAATTCATTATTAAGAATCATGTTTAGTATTTGATTGTGACACTAATTAACATGTATTTTTTGTGAATTAAGTTGTATAGCAAACAAATTTAACTTCCCTTGAATATCGTTAAAATACCAGGAACGTTTAAAAGGGAAAAATGTTTAAAGTTTTACATAATATTGGATTTTGAAGGACTTGGGGACTTACTAAGTTTTTAGTAAGTCCCCAAGTCCCCTTTATCAAATGCACCATCAACCCTTAACCTTCAAGGTACGAATAGCTTATACCTATTTGTGTTACTGTTCGAATTTTGATAAAATCAGGAAATAAACTATGTATGCATTGAGGGAAATAATGTCTTATCCAGTAAATCGAAGCAGATCTATATCAACGTTCCAAATAAGATGTCCAGGTATATTTGTTTTTTATTATTTATTTATGATTATTTGCATGTAGCGCGCGGGATGTGACAGCGCAGGCGCTATTGTCTTCGAAATAATAACAAGATATGGCGCTTACTTTTTTTTAAACCGTGTCGCTTGACCGTATTTTATCTGTGGCGTTTGAATGGCCCTAAAATAATAAGTTCGCTGACTGACACGACGATTTATGATGTTTGAAAATAAAAATTGTTCTCACGCAGTTTATACAAACGCAAGATTGTGTTATAGTATAATGATTAAGTCTCGCTTGGGGTTTGAGTTATATTTTCTAAATTAGAAAAAAAATGCTTGGCTCATACCAGCATTTTTTTAAGAGTATCGTTATATAAATATCTTGGGTCAACGCAAGATATAATCCTATCTTATACTATGTCCACAACAGGAGAAATTACGATATTTTCGTTTTGCAGTTAAACATGGTGAAGATTCTGTAGGTACTTAACAAAGGGATATACTTTCTGTTAGTTGCTTACTTATAAACACAGATTATTCCTTATAATATCGTCTTTAAATATAGTCCTAGTTAAAATTAACATTGAAAAGTAAAGTCATACTTCGTGTTGTGGGTTAAATCTTGTCTGTATTAAAATATTTTCAAATTTTAATTACTTAAATAACCTTTTCAAAAACCGGGTAAAACCACAATCTTCCACCGAAAATACAGTCTTCAACAAATGCTTAACAAGCTAATATAACATTTGCTAATTTGTGCCTTATTAGAAGGACTTACAGTTAGGAATTGCCCACTCGAATAACTTATTAAACATTCTCTTATGGACGCCCAGATAAGGAGTAGCTGGCTGCTGATATTATTACAATATGTTACGTGGTTCAGCGTATGTTGGACATGGATTGGAGATAGCGTGGCGCGAAGTATATATTCTAATGGGCTATTAACATATAATACTGATTGGAGTGACTTTGACGTGTATTACAGGGTTGCATAACCTTTGGTCCTCATCAAAGAATCTACAATAGTGAAATACAACACAACTCCCCTTTGATTAGCTACCTATGCAAAATTTTATTCTTGTAATTATTTACATAATGGCTGTAGTTTACGTGAGTGGTACATATTAAATAAAGCATTTTTAACGGTTTATAACGCGAGTATACATTTTAGCTGTGACCCAACGCTTCCAGTAAAAGGCAAACATGTTGCAGGAAAAATATTAAATGATTAGAAATCTGGTCCAAACTTGGTATCACCACCGAGCGAACTAATGATGTGTTGGTAAATACGTTGCTGCCATTCGACCGACGAACCCGTCAAGCGTTTACAATTTTGCTGTCAAATCCTACGTAGATATGTTTTAAGCCATATGTATTACAACAAAGCGATTCAATGAATATTGAGCCACATTAAGGATTTAGGTCTTCTAGCGGTATAATTATATTGAGCCAAAAGCATAGAATCAGCTCAATATTATTTGAATTAATTGTAGCACCTAAGGTTGTTAGCACCTGGCGAGGCGATGGCGCGCGATACGGTAGCAAATAGCGCTGCTTTCGCGATTCAACATACCTCACACTAGAGCCGAATTAACCTCACTACAAACTAAAACCTTTGCCACCTCCAAAGAAAAACAAACCTTAAATCTAATTAAATAAAGTTCAATTTAAAACCACCTTTGCAAATTATTTAAGTCAATTGGAACGAGCCATTATACAATCTGAAAATCTATTCAAATTCGTAATAACTTAAATACATGCAATGGCAAACAAAAGTGAACCGTAGTCACTTATGTTAAAGTTTATTTTAGAGATTCCTTCTTTGTAGACAGAGAGTGGATGAAATTGTCAAACCAGCATGCAATTGTGGACACAAGACAAAGGAAATAAAGACAGTTTTCGCGTAAAGGTCGACGCGGTTTCAATAAGGCGTTGTATGCATGAAGCAAACACAAAGTGCGCTGCTGCAGTAGAAGCATAATAGAGCTATTGATGTATGGCGACGACTTTTTTTTATTTAAACAATTTTATAAGTAGGCAAAGAATACTGAATACGACAAATTTCAAAACGTTTTTCTTGGGTTAAAGGTAAGGTTCGTTAAAGAAAATATACCACATATCTGTTTATGGTAGAAGTACAATGCAATAACTTTCATAATAGGCCGACACCCCATCCTTATTCGATATATTAATAATCCCAAGCGTTTCTGTCGTGCATATTACTATTACATATCAAAAGCTTTTATGTATTTGTAGATATTAGTTAAGATCAATTGCGTCGAGATTCAAAACGAAAGAAGCTAATCAATTTTTTAGGGCTTTTCGGCCGTACGTAAGCGAGTAAGTCGCCATGACAAGCGGATAGCATCATTAGGAGATGCTGTTAGCTAACTGAAACTAATACTAATCTCGACTCGAATCAATACTAAGCCTCGATAGCACGAAGAATTAATGTTAATTTTTCATGCTATCGAGCCGAACATCCCGAAAAACGATGATATTATGCTGAACAATGGCCGTGCAAGCCTTCAACAGTTTCTTAAAAGAAACTAAGTTTTAAACATATCGTTTGTAATGGTGTAAGCAAAGTTAAAACTTTATTAATGGACTTCTATGATCACAAAAACTAAAGGAGCGTATTTGCACTCCCTAAGAGGCGTCGCGTCTGCCTCTTATATTGAAAAAATCCATCTCCACAGTACCTATGCCTCCGTCATCGTGTGGAGTGAAATAATAGGCTCGCACTGGGAGGTATTGAGACATCAGCGGGTATTAACTGCTTCGTGATGCCGCGCGCTCGTTACGGCGACCGAGGGCGGTGCAGCTAACCAGCTGAGGGGTGCATTTCAAGCGGTCGTTTTGAACATTCAATTCTCCTTTTTCAATAGGATTATTACTTCAAGTTAATATTTCTGATAGTTTAGTTGTCCTGAAATATGGATTAAGGTTGGCTACCAATGAAAGTGAAAAAATAACACCTTGAAAAGATCTCACTCGATTTTTGATACATAGATAGAATGTTAAGACACGGGCGGGACTCGAATTCACAACCAATAGGTGTTGATGTAACAATGAATTAACGCAGCACAGCAATTTAATAATTTACAGCAATAAGTAGGTAGTACACATTTGTGTGTAACATTTTAAACTGATTCAAGTGAATGGAAGGATTTATTGAAATCGAACAATCTAGTCTTATACTAGGCTTCGTCTTTTGATCTGTGTGTGTTTTTGAATCGATCATCATACAGAATCATATTCTAGAGTGAGATGTATTTTTGCTTTGTTTTTTCTACATATAGAGCACTTGAAAAAGTATAAAATTACGCATATTTAGGCATATTTTTTTTAGGAAACTTAGTAGTACCAATTTCTTCTTGAAGGTATTAACACCCAATATCAGATTATCGGCAGAAGTCCAAGAGCCATTAAGCCGCTAAAAGCCACTAATCGCCTTGTTTCCGCTACCCTGTAATTATCGACTGAAGCGCCCGCGCACCTTTTTTATTCTATTTACTCTTTTTCATTTTGTTAATTGACACACGTGACATTTTAGAGTTGACTTACATGAATACATTTATGTAACTGGTTTAATTATTCGCTATTACGTCAGAATCTATTATTATTAAATCCGTTAAATCTACATAAATATGTCTTATTTACGTTCTTCTTGAAAACAATAAATTCGATGCTCGTTCTATATTTAATAAATATTCGAGTACTGAAATTATTTTTTAAACACTGGCTGGTCTGAAGGTGTAGAGGTAATAATCAACGGGTCGTGGCTTCCCACAATTTCAACACATTTAACACAGCATATTATTTTTCCTAAACATGTAAGACTTCGTCTGGATAATCTGGATATTAAATAAGTGATACAAATATCGAAATTTTGTAGGTGCAAGTCACGAACCACAGATGAAAATATCCATAAAGTGTAAATTTACTTTTCGGCGTCAGTCTGTGCATTTCCGAATGTGTAATCGCGTTACTCATGTTTCTCATAAAATCCATAAAAAATACATCATGTTTGTCTGTCAAGGTTAACGAAAGGCTTATCTTAGGCACGCCCTTATCTATTATAAGAACTACGATCTCTATTTTATAAAATAACCAAAGTCGGTTAATTTATCCTTCATGATGGCGCCATGTAAGCCCAGCGGCTCTAAAAAAGCGCGAACAGCATTAGTAAAACTGAAAATAGCCTTCCGTTTGACAAAAAGCTCGAGTGGCGCCATCTCCCTTCAACACTTAAAAGCTACTGAAATAAATAGCTTCCTCTTAATAGCTAAAGTGTTACATCCCTTTGTTATCTATGATCATCACTATTTATATACCTTGGAGCTAGTTTTAAATGTCTTCCAGATATATTCCTCTTTTGTTTCTATATTTATTAAAAAAAATATATATATGTCTTAAGAAATTGACATAATATATGTGTTAATAATTTATGTATGACAAAAATAATGCTAAATAAGTACATTAATGTTTGTCTTTAATTTACGTCATTCGTATAGAGTAAAATTCAACACTATTAACGGTTTGAAACACGAAACGTTATACGATTATACGAATATTAGTTACCTTTTTAAGTAACTAATATTTATACCTTCTTTTCTATTTAGTCATAAAAGGTCGAAGAACCACAATCAGAACCAATTAAGTAATAATTAGCCAATTAATTCTGGTACGGTTTAAGTATATATAGAGAAATTGCGCATGTCCAACATAGCGCAAAAATAAGAAGGTATATATAATTTAAAAAAAAAATCGAAAAAAAATTTTCGACTCGGGCAGGACTTGAACCGGCATCGTCAGCGTTCCGTGCTGTTGCCAAGTCCTGCCCGAGTCGAATTTTTTTAAATTTATTTTCGATTTTTAAATTATATAGTGCCTTCATGTGCAATAACATGTAAAAAATAATATAGTTTTCATAAGTAGGTATATACTTATTTTTTTACACAAATAATTAATCAGGCTTTAAACCCAATCAAAGTTGCACCTCCTCCAGGGACGGTATATATATGACCTTCTCCGTGGCTTAGTGGTAAGTCGTTTCTTAATTATTAATAACTATACGCCATGTCTAGCTAGTAGGCAATTATCTATTAAAGTAGATAAGAAACATTTACAAAACTTGTCATCAACACCTAATTACAACTCGTTACCGGCTCATTAAACAAACGTTAAAACAAAGAAATAATTTTAACTATGTGACGAAAAACTTACGTCATATCGTGTCAAGTAACACGTAATTAAGGACGCCATTTTTAATTAAATGAAACGTGAATAGATTAAACAATGTCTACACTCTATAAGCCTCTATAATGTAAAAAACTTGTTCCCGAAGAAGAATAGAAGGTAAATCCCAGCCATATAACATTTCTACAACTTTGTTTGCATTTTCCAGGCCGTATTGGTTAATTAAATACTGTTTATAGTTTACGCGAGTAGTACACATTTAAATAAAACACTTTAACGGTTTAAAACGCGATATATTAGTTAAACTCATTTGAAAATGGGACATTATTTAATTAACCAGTACGGGCTGGAAAATGCAAACAAAGTTCGACATTTTCAAATAAGTTTAACTAATATAGCGCGTTAAACCGTTAAAGTGTTTTATTTAAATGTGTACTACTCGCGTAAACTATAGACAGTATTTACATCTCAATAAGTTGTGCAGTTGGCCTATTTTGGCTTTGGATATTCCGAAATTTACAGACTGAACCGTAACATGATTAAAGTGGACCGTACATCGTTATTTCATATTTAGACCTTTTTCGTGACCCGGATGGAAATTCAATATTTCCACAAACCATTTAATATACAGATTTTCAGATGACGTCCAACATGTTAAAATACATTACCAACGAGTCTCTTAAAACTTTTAAGAAAACTTATTTGAAACCTATTGTTTGAAGAGAAGCGAGATCCCCATTACGAATAAAGAAAAAAAGGAATGAATTATAAATTCTAGCTATCCGGTAGCTTAATTAGAGAAGCAGCACTGTGGAATGTGGAAGCAGGTTCAAGTCTCGCCCGTCTTCATTTTTTCAATCTTAATAAATTTTAATTTATTAAATGCCACGTGAAAATATTCAAGTGTTCAGTACATAAGTTAATCATGCTGCGTCAAAATAACGAACTAATACTTCGCGTTTTATACCATTAAAAACGATAATTTAAAACTAGTTCATAACAAACGTAAAATTTCATTTCCCGCCCATTTTCATTTACCTCGCTCAGTAGCCTCCGAAATTAAAACATCAGAACAGATAATTAAGAATCCGGCTCCAATTTGCAATTTGCCAAAAGCAATCATAATAATTTTATTTTTAATTATACCATGTCGAGTTCGGAACAAGGGATTCGGCAAAAAATAACAATAACTTTTGTGACTTCTTGACGTGTGCTGTTCTTGAAATGTAATTACCCCTTAACGCCATTAAAATAAAGGCTATAATGGTTAACACGTTCCGTTTTCATTCGAGACACATGCCGGTTTAAAACAATAAAAATATTTGTCAGGTAATATATATCTGGATCCGCCCAAAGACATAATGATAGTCGCTGGTAGGAGCTGACCTGGCTTAGTTCGTTTGACCACGTCGTTTAGTTTACTATATGAAGTACTAGCTGTGTCAGCGACTTCGCCCGCGTAGAATGGGTATCCAAATTTGTCTTTAAAAACCTCCTCTTTTAAATAAAACACTTTAACGGTTTAAAACCCGATATTATAGTTAAACTTATTTGAAAATGATTTTTAACTTCGGCCCGACGTTTCGGATGCTTTGCAGCAGCCGTGGGTACGGGCAGACAAAAACCATTTTTAAATAAGATTTAACTAATTTATCGCGTTTTAAACCGTTAAAGTGTTTTATTTAAATGTGTTCTACTCGCGTAAACTATAGACAGTATTTAAACCTCTTCTTAAACATTCATTATAAATTCAAACTATTGCTCACGACGTCGGTCGCGTCCCGTCGTTATTACAAGTTAATATTGAATGATAAACATATATTGATAATTGCTTATTAATATTTTTTGGGTATCTTGAACCGTTTTCGCAGTGCACGCAACGGAGCCTCGAAAATGTCCCCGTTTTTTCTATATTTCCCACTGTTACTTCGCTACTATAGATCGCAAACTAATGTTTTATCCCCTAAAACCTTCCTCGACTAATAAAATTAGATTGCTTAAATATGCATAATAATTAAATATAATAATATTAAAATCTTACCTAACTTATACGGAGTATGGAAAAGACACATTTTTATGTCTGTTTTACAATTAAGTTATTCAAAAGCCACTAGTTAGGCTATGTTCTGCTAGACTCAAACTATTTATCATGTTTAACTGCGACTAGAACCCGAGACTTCACGCTTCGAGCATTGTGTACAATGAAAAATCACAGAATTGTGCTTACCCTATTTACTACAAAGAGGACCATTTCACTAGTTATATTATGCTTAAATACATCGTGTAATAGACAACGTTTAATTATAACGTAATCGAGCAATTAGCGGACTTTAAATACTTAATCGGAGACTAAAATAGGTTGTATTTATGTTTATTCGCTTTAATGCCATAAAATGATAAATAATATATAAAAGAAAATTGCTTTGCAAATGGTTATAGCCAAGAAACGGTCAAGCGTGAAACGAAAAATGTGGGAAATGTTCTTAAATATATCAAAAAATTAAATGCTTAATTATTTATTAAACACTAAAGTACGTATTGAATTTTAAATAACAGCTTTTAGTCTAAATACTGTCTATAGTTTACGCGAGTAGTACACATTTAAACAAAACACTTTAACGATTTAAAACGCGATATATTAGTTAAACTCATTTGAAAATGATTTTTAACATCGGCCCGACGTTTCGGATGCTTTGCAGCAGCCGTGTCTCCCCGTGACCACGGCTGCTTTTAGTCTTTTCGCTTCGAGTTTTTATTTTCAATAAAATTTAAATAAAATGCTTGTAACTGTTTAAAATGCGAAATATATTGGTTGTCGTATTTACCCGTGACCACTGCTGCGAAGTAACCTTAACGTGGGGCTGTTGTCAAAATAAATTATGAGTAGTAACAAATATATTTCGCTTATTAAACCGTTATGAATGCTTCAAATGTGTGCTACTGGCGTAAACTACAATACTTTAAACTATTTATCAATAGGTTGAAAAATTTGTCGATGACGTGTAGCCCGTAGCTCAATTGGTTGGAGCAACAGCACGGAACGCTGTGGATGTCGGTTTGATTCCCGCCCGTGTTGTATTTTTTAAAATCCAATCTTTAGTAATTATATTTATCAAAGCAAATAAAATGTATACCACATAATATTTATTCTTCTTCCTTTATGAATACGAATAGGTAATCGTAATCTTTGTTCTATTAAATGCACTTTCGAGCTCCACATTTTGTAACGAGGGAACCCTAATAACAAAATTGACCATAAAACATTGAAACTACTTCATCCTGCCCGGAGTTACTTAATAATTATTTTTATTCCGTCCTTACAAGTTCACGAGCAATTATTGTCAATTTTCATTTTATTGCCACTAGCAGTGGTTGCCCGTTTTATTGGGCACGAGGAGATGTTATTTGTAATTGCTTTTACTTAATATTTTAAGGCCCTATAATTCACTAAGTAAAGAATGAGTTAGTCGATATAACATTTCTGGAATTGACTTAGATTCCGATGATGATGAGTTCCCTTGATCGTAGGTGAATATTTTCATCATCTAGTATTTTGGCTTTGGAAATCCACACACTTAAACCGAAACGTGATTAAATATCACGGCTTTTTCATCTGTGGACGGTGGTTTGTGACCCAGACGAATTTCGATATTACTTATTGATCATTTTTATTTAAAGGCAGCTGCCCGACCAAAAAATCTAACGTTTTTTCGGGATTCGAACTCAGTACCTCTAATTCCATACAACAAGTTTTTAACTAAGTGGCTAAAAAGGTGTGAAGAACAGTATACAGATAGCTTATAACAAAATCAAGCAGTAAAACGGCCATAGAACTATCAGGGGGACATTTGATAATGAGTAATGCAATAATTTTGGCACAGTACCCTCTCACAGTAGGCTCTTATTTTGTTTTATACGCTATTATTACTGTTCACACGATATACTTGTATTTCAAAGCTAAGGGTGCCTTCAAAGGTTTAAGTAGTCGGATACAAAGTCCCAAAATGTCCCTTTTCCCAAACCCCAACAACTCTATAACTGAATTCTGGGAATCGCAAAAAACCGCCACCGAAAACCATTTTTTACACTAATTATAAAATGTCAGAAATTAAATCAATTACTACGGGATTGAAAGAAATTCGGCGTTCTTTTGTCGCCCGAGAAATGCTCAACAATAAATAATGTGACACAGCAGGTGAGGAGAGGTCTTCGAAGGCTTTTTGTGACAAAAACCTAACTTTATGTCTTGTGATTTGGTTATCTTTGAACAAAATAAGGTTCGGTAGAGTGGCGTAAAATAGTGGTTTCGAATAATTGTATAGAGCTGTTATTACAATTGCCAACTGGTGCTTTAAACTACATTCTAGTAATAGCACAGTAAAAATGTAATATGTACTTACCCTTTATGTAGTAACTGTGCCTGCGACTTTGTCTGCGTGAAATCGTTATTTTTGACATTATATTTTTGGAAAAAAGACTTAGCTTTAAATATTATTAGGTAGGCCTAAAACCTTCGTTGATAAATGGTCTAACAAACATCAACATAATTTTTCAATTCAAGCCAGTAGTTCGTACAAGCAAACTGCTTTATAATATTAGTCTAGATAACATTCTAGTTTAAAAACGAAAATAAATTGAAAAAATGTTCGACTCGGGCAGGACTTGAACCAACTCTGACTCGGTAGCACAATTGGTAGAGCAACAGCACGGAAAGCTGACGATGCCACATTAATAATCTTGACATCAAGTTGTATGGATATATGGAGTTACCGATGAAATGTGAATAATTAATGGACATCTTGCAAATACTACTATCATTATATTCACAGCTCTATTAGATGTCTTCACTAAGGGTCAAGTTTACGCATTTTTTAGCGAGTTTTTTTAGTCCGGTGCGACGCAAGATCATTAAAACAGACCCGTTTCGGCGCTTTTGTGGGCCAAACGTATAAATTCGGACGGTAGCGACCAACATATTATCGGACTAATTAATCGGTTTGTTTTTCACGAACGAATTTTAAATGTATTATGTTACGTTGATATCTTTATACGAGTAATAATGTAGATTGTTAGAAATTAACTTATTAAAATGCACGCCTACTTAAAACGTAAGATAAATTCAAGAGATAACTTAGTATTGACTATTGATCCGATGCGAACTGAATATAAAACCAACGACCAACTTAGCAGGTATCTCTAACCTATAAAGTGTTTGATTGTCATACATTTGAAAAGAAAGATAATATTTAAATAAAACACTTTAACGGTTTAAAACCCGATATATTAGTTAAATTTATTTGAAAATTATTTTTAACTTCGGCCCGACGTTTCGGATGCTTGTTTCCGTCGGACGTTTCGATTGTTAAGTAACAATCGAAGTATTTCTTAGTATCCTTTGCTTAAAGCATACATCAGTAATTACAGAGAATTATTGCATAGAATCATAATCTTCAAGTACCCATAACCACCCAGAAGCCATCCAAAAAACCCTTTACATTATCGATAAATCACAAGAAAAAAAGCCACTCCATAACATAGGCCCATAACACATAATTCAAGCGTTGACAATGCATGATTAATAACACCAATAAAAGCTACGGCCTCATAAAAATGCAGTCTCCTTATTAATTCTCATATTTTTCTTTTCTGGAATTCCAACGATTATCGACCCTTTAGCATTCTATGATAAGTTTTATTCTGTTATTAGACACAGTGGATGGGTTCTGAATGTCAGAATATTGATACAAATGTGTACATATTCATAAGGTACTAGCCGTTTATCGTTGCTTTGCTCGCGTTTAGTGTCTTTATTTTAGTTAGAGTTAAATTACATAAAAGGTCGAAAAACCGACACATAAGCCTCAATAAAAAGCCTAATTACGTATTTTTTTCTACTGTGGTCACTGATTTTCGCCTTCCAAAATTTCAAAAAAAGGGCCCCATTAGTAATTAGTTGTATTGTTTTATTTTGCTCTTGTATCTACTTTTACGGATCGATGAAAATGAAACCTAAGTAGTTAATTTGTGACCTGTCCGACCGCAACAATCTATTGTTTCCGGAATTCGAACCCAGGACACGTTTAACCATTTAGCTACAGAGCCGGTATAGACCGATGTGAAAGATCGATCGATACTTAAATCACTTTTTTAAATTTGGCATAGAAGTAATTATTCACGAATTAGCAGTGTTAGTTAATAACATTTTACTATAACTATTTCATTCAGGTACCAATATATAATAACTGTACCATGACGCCAACAACATCAAAGAAAGTCGCCGTAACGCGTTACATAACGAAGCTGTTCCTTCTGTTAGGTTAAGCTTACCTTCGCTTGAGAAATTATCACTTTGTAACTGAAATAACACGCCCGTCGTCTAAAATAATAAGAGGAATTACAAAAAAAACATATAATATAAACTAATAAAACCTCAAATTTCCCCATCACCACCAAAAGTTTCCGCTTGTTGCTTCTTAGCTTTCATGTGCGCAAGATAAATCGTCCAAACGAAGCTGGCAGCACTGACGAACACAATTCTATTCTTCTCGGATACAAAATAGAAGTTTATAGTCTGCGCTGTGGGCCAGAAGATGGCGCCAATCTTGTACGTCGGCCAGAACTTCTCTCTCACCTCCTTCACGCAATTCGCTATCGGCTTTCGTTCTAACAGACTCATGCCGAAGAAAAAATACGCCATAGCAAGCGGGGAATACGAGACTTGCTCTATCAGCGCCCTCTTTATAGCTGTGTATAGATTTTTCCGTTTAAAGAACCGACTTGAGAACTTCAACCAGCCGTAGAATACGGGTGCCATGAAAAATGTTCCGAAGAAGCCGAAGCGAGCGGCCCGGTTCCAGTCAGCGTTTTGTATGGGCGTGCCGTTCGCTATGTAATCCTGGGTGATGCTGCATGTCGGCCAGATTATGGCATATGACACCATGCCGCGGATGAGTGGGAACTGCACGGGTAGACTTAGCACTTTCGTTATTATGCCGCTCATTTTCACCATATGAAGTGACGCTGTCGTGTCACAGATGTGTCAATGAGCTATTTGACAATGCGAAAAATATATCGTCAATGTGTTTTCGGTATTTGGTTTAGAAATAGTAGGTTAAACACAGGTTAAAAATAATAATTGACTTTGATAAAAAACTGCAAATAAAAATTAGCTTTTTAAAACATTTGTCGCGTGACACAAAACGCTCCTGATTTAATGTTAAGGTCGGTTTAATGACGTCACTTGCTTATAAACGGTACTATTAACCACCATGCTTCATAGTGTTAAAGCTGTTCTATTCACTGCAATAATAAATAAATAAATCTGTAATTCATTTGATTACTTCAATCACTGTTCAAATTTGAATGTTTGGTACAAATGCATGTGGATTGTATATCAAGTGATCGACATACACCAATGGCCAATATAAGGCCGTGACGTCACTAGCCGTGTAGCAGTGTTATTACGCAAAATCAGCGTTTAGGGATGCAATTTAATTGTTCGATTTTCATATATATTTTAGCAAATATGTATCAGAATTCAAAGCTACCACTTTTTTCTTAACACCTACCAAATATGTAATATAAAGTACATTCAAAAATGAGTCAAATAGCCCATTGTATATATGAATTAGCAAAATATAGTTAATTTATGGTAGAAGGAAGATAAAACGTATTTGGCTTGTGAAAAGCAGTAGTGAATTTCAACTAGTTTCTACTGTATATTTAAAAAACAATACAAAAAACTTAATAGAGGCTGTAAAAAAACAATAAATACTTATACTGCTTCTATCAACTTCTATTCAAATTATCGGTATCTAAGAAGATGGACCCCTCTATAGCTAACATGAACATGTTGCCTAGCATTGCGGTCCTAATTTCGAATCCCGGGAAAACAATACATTGTTTCGGTTAGGCAGAGCACAGAAGTCTGATCAACGACTTGTCTGTTAATTGATAAGTGAAACGGACCCAGAAATGTGTTCGCCCCGTGCCCCACAGGGTAACGGGATTTTACTTTAAAGAAAGGAAATGAAATAAAACAATGGCGTTACTTGCATGAACCCCTTAAATATTAAGAATTCATTTTAAACAATCTAAGTACCCTCTTAGTACCAAAGAATTTTCCATGGACAAATTAATTGTATATACATAATTTACTTTGGCTCTAAGTATCTTCATTGTTCTTATATTAAGATTAATTATGGACCTCGTGATTAACTAATCATGTGCAACTGTGGCCGCACGCGCAATTCTTTCCGCCAGTCATCTATCGCAAAGGGAATCGCCGAACCGATCCACTCGACTAAAATAATCGAATAATTCGATTGTTCTAATCGTTTGTCACGATGGGTGGTCGATCGTTCGATAACATTAATAAATGGATAATTTGGGACATGATTCGTGTTCCATTTTTTAAATGATTTAGCCTAATTGGTTAGTGATGTGAAGATTCGTTAAGTCTAGCTCGAACTCATTAAGGTTTTTTTTTCTTTTATGCAATTAAGTTTTTTAATGATAAGAAGTTTACAGGACAAGATTATGACTGAACACAATATTATGCTTCTGCACAGTAAGTCAGTACAAAATATTTTAATATGATTGTATTTTTTTAATATTGGCTGAAAATTAAAGGAAGATAAAATTGTATTATGTAAAACTAAAACTTACTTTATTTTTTAAGCAAAATCAATAAATCTATTAGGCAAATTACAAATCTTTATCATTTGTTTTTGTAATTTATTTTTCGAAACAATTTAATTACTATGTTAATATAAAACAAGAGCCATCTAGCGGAATTATTGTAAGACATTTACTTATTTGTTTTAATGACATCTCTTGCTACAATCAAATATTTATAAATCATTTATCCTCGTTATGCATCTCAGTGTGTCTATTCGACGATAGATGGCAGGTAATCATTACTCGTCCATAATTCATCAATAGATGGCCCTGAATAAGTTATAAAAATCGTCCCTTAACCAAACGAAAAAAAAACGTTTCGAAATAATTAGCCAAAAAAAAAATACAAGACCTATGACGTCTATGAGAATACTTAAATGCGTTCTTATATTAATATGTTCATGAATATCGTGTGTAAATCTTTTGTCCCCAAACGAACACATCGATTTAATATACTTACAGGCAAGTAGTTGTTCAAATTCTTGTTCAATGACCAATGTCGCGTATTTGAACCAAGGACCTCTTTTAGCAAGGCGCTTAACTTTTCCCTACGGGGCCGGTCCTGTTTCCATAATTAGGTTTAATAATAACATAACATTGACTCATAATAAAATTATAGAAGCGCAATTTCTTTTTCCACGCCGTGAGAAAGCAAACACAGCCATATTTAAAAATTATGTTAACACACTTAACTAACAAGGCCATAAAATCGCATTTTTATTTGAAAATGTTAAGTTTTCTACGAGTTTTTGAAGTTAAAGCACTTCATCTTTGACGTAAATTGTTTTTATGACGTGCTAAATACTTCTACTTTATAGTTTTAATTGAGCGACTAATGTGAGTGTGAGAAGCGCAATATCCATCAAAATTTACCCCTTGTATGTACCAATCAAAGAGGTAAATAGTTACCTCAATTTTTAAAAGGATTTATTCCTTTTATACAGTAATTTTTTTTTTAAGTTTAATTAATTATTACATTTTGTTTGTGTGTGTAGTAGGTACACATTCAAATAAAACACATTTAACGGTTTAAAACGCGACATAATTTAGTTAAATTTTTTTAACCACGGCTCGACGTTTCGGAAGCTATGCAACCGTGGTATCGGAAGACAAAAATTGTATTACATATACAATTTTAATTTGATTTATAAGTTTATTATTAAAGTTGTTGTAAGAAGTGATTAGTTTGTTAAATTAATTGTACGTTACGTAAGGAATCTTAAACATAAATTGACAGTTCGTCAATGTTTAAGCATGAAAACGAAAAAAGGAAGTTATTGGGAAATCATATAAAAAATACTGACCCTTCGGTCCATTCAGAACTTATACCCCAGTTGATAAAAAAACCTATCACATTACAAACGGAAGCTGCTATTATGTTTTACTGTTTTTTTTTTACTTAGAACTGAATTTTGTGTCATTTTTATTGGTCTGTAAAGTTTTTAGGGCTCTCCTAATAACTTTGCAATTAATTTTACGGCTGAGGCACGCTTTCTTAAGCAGGGTACAATCCTATTCCTTTATTTTAGGTGTAAAAATTGGTTTCCATCGTTACTAACACTGTGCAAGGCTTGTCGAGAAGTTGGTAGACGATTACCTCGTTTAAAGACGTTAAATTTAAATTATAAGTAACTTAATAGGCATGTATATTAGAAGGTAGATTAGGTTGGTATATAGAAGAGTTTCCCAATTTTTTTTGTGTCGCCCCCTTGCCATGTTTTTCCACATTGGATAGACTTACCTACTTACCTGATATTGATTTCCTGTAAATTTCTAACCGTAGTGAAGTTTATTCTTAAAAACTTAAAGTAAAAACACATGTTCATTCATACATTTATTAATTGAATTTCAACAAAAACTACTGTATATTTAAATGTATTTGAACCACAAAGCGAATACCAACATCCTACTTTTTACTTCATAGGTACTTTTATAAATAATGTACCTATATGTTTTGATATTATAAGCTAGTATGATGTAAGTAAATAGGTGCTATCTGTGTATGTGTTGAGATCCTGGACCCCCATTTTCGTTTCATGGGCCCCCAATTTTTTTTTCGCTGACGTAGACCACTTGTAGGTGGTCATAGACCCTAGCGGTCGATATAGGTCACTTTGGGAATCACTGGTTCAGAAATATCAATACTCAATATTGATATTTTCTGATTATTGGAAGTTATAAAATCTTCATTATTATAGACATTTCCAAAGGAAATGTAAAGATACTTATCTCTGTCAACGCTTAAAACCTACTTGTCAATTAACTAATAATATTAATAAAAGTAATTTCGGTTCGATTTTGATGCACGTAGTTAAATTAATGAAACTAATATATTTGCCACGTCTTCGAACCCAGGAAACTTGACGTGGTTAAAATGTTAGTCTACATATTTAGCCACTTTACCGTGATGGTGATCGGTAGGTACATATACAATAGGTATTTCCTATACGATAGGATATAATCTGTGGAAAGAACAGATTAGCATCAGACGAACTTCAGCATGTTTTAGAAAACATTTAAATCAATTAGAAACATTTGACCCAGTGGGGATCGAATAGACGACCCGTTGATTATTGATTGATGAGACGAGATGAGATGAGATTACTATTACATCAAGGACCCCGTCAAAATGTATATCCTTTTTTTTTCTTTTTCAGCCAGGCTGAATTAAAAAAGTATAGGTTTAATATCAATTGTTCCACAAACTAAGTCATCACATTTCATTTAGCGAACGATTACATTTCTATTCCCAAAAGTGCCCCGAAGGTTTATTTACAAGAATCGGAAATTGAAAGGTGCCGTCGAAGAGTTTGTTTATAACAACGTCAAGACGCTGTCGTAATAAGCTCCATTGCTTTGGGATCATTCTGAACTGACGCAAAGGAAAGAAGGTGATTTGTTTATGTAAGCTTCAGTTTGTTTAACCGTTTAATAAAACCCTATAACGGTTTCAAATGCGAAATATTTTAAATGTCATTTATAACTACGTTTCAGACGCCTTTCAGTAGCTTTGGTCACGGGCATTAATATAATTTCGCGTTTTAATCGCTTTATTTAATGTTTACCTTACAGGTTACATCATTATCGTTACATTAGAATCTGTCATTAGCCATTTAATAGTTCCCACCATAGTCTTTAAATGACAAATGAACAGGAAACTATGTTTATATAACATAAAATCCTAATATTTTTTATGACATACCTATCTACCTACGAATTCGCAGGCACAGACAGGCACAAGTTTCACTTAAGGTGGTTTTTTTCAACCATAAACATCTAAAAAGATATTTGAGATATTCGGACTTAAAAACAATGTTAATAAATAAATGAGATAACCAATCCGTTTATTAATACAACAACTAAAATAAGTTTTCCGGCTTTATCGTGGAATTATTGTTGTGTCTTAATTTATTTTGGACCACGAAGCAATTAAGAGTTTTACCTATATAATATTGCAAGTCCACTTTTGATTTATTTAGCTTAAGAACTTATTTACTACGTATGCATTAATTTATGACAATCACATCGAAACATAACAAAATAAATGAGACGTAAACTTCACACGCAAATGATATCATCATTTATTTACATTTTACACGCCAAAGGCGAAAAGCCCTTAGACAGAGACACAAACACCGTTAGCTAAACGCTGAACAAAGACAGATGGAACCCATAGCCACGCCCATAACACAGCAGGCGTCATGGATTGGCTTCGGGCTCAATCACGGGAACCATCAGTCCTTCTCCACATGCGTCTAACACCACAGCATAATTAGTTCACCTCAGCGTTCAGTGATGCCAGTGTCAAAATGAATTACGAACAGCACAACGAAGTCTCCACCTCGTACAACAATAATAGTGTAAAGCTCAGTTACGAATGTAAGAATGAATACTATTATCCGAATAACGAGAAAAAAGACTACGCAAGCAACAAAATGGAGGAAGCGCAGAACTGCCTAACAACACCGTTTTCAGTCAAAGACATCCTGAACATAAACCAGACGCCCTATTACGAGAGGACTGACGCGTGGAAGGAGAGAGACGTCAGAAGCCAAGAATACCAGTTCTACCACCAGGGGAGCTATTGTTCGGAGTATTTCAACCAGATGTACGTACACCCGAATGTGGAATACTGGAGCGCGGAGCACGAGAATAAGGAGTATTATAATTACAATTCGTATTGTCCCAATTTGTATCATCACGAACAGTACCCGGAAATAGTGCAGCCTAAGATCGATCTGGATATAGAAGCGCCGGGGATCGGGGTGAAGACAGATATGCCGGTTATGGGACCGTCCCCAGCTTATCTAACAGCTGAGAGCAAATTTTCAACGATGTCCACTAAAACTAGTAGTAAGTTTTTCAAAACTAAAAAACACCCTAATAGTTTACATAAAACACTTTAACGGTTTAAAACGCGATCTGAAACGTTTCGGATGCTTTGCAGCAGCCGCGACCCCCCTCCCCCCTCCCGTGACCGTGGCTGTAGTAATTAAAAATAATTTTCAAATAACTTTAACTAATATATATCGCGTTTTAATCCATTAAAGTGTTTTATTTAAATGTGTACTACACAAATAAACTACAGAGTACAGACAGTATCCTCATAGTTTCCCAATAGTAATTCCTTACTTATCGTATTTTTTCTGTCAACAGAGACTCCGACAAATGTGAAACCAGAAAAGCCAAGAGACAAAAGCGCGAAACGGAAGCCCAGAATATTATTCTCGCAAAGCCAAGTGCACGATCTAGAAGTAAGATTCAAAGCACAAAGGTACTTGACGGCACCGGAACGAGAACAGCTGGCGAAGAAGTTGAACCTCACACCGACGCAAGTGAAGATATGGTTCCAAAATCGACGGTACAAAAGTAAAAGGATAAAATCGCCGGAGGTCTCCACGTCGACCGACGCGAAGCCTAACAAGATTTTCGGGAGGAAACTATTCAAGCCGGACACGAGGGAAAAGGTACCGATGCAAAATTACGAAGACTTCAAACCGCAAAATCAATTGGATGAAGACATTAATTCGACTATTTATTTCGATGACAGTATCCACTATGAAGACGATAAATACACGCGTTATATCGACGAAGGCGTCGGTAGCACCAGTAACTTTTACACGACTGAATTGATGAACGAAGGTTACAAAGAGACGGAGATGAAGAAATATTATCCACCCAATAACTATATTTGTTAGATATCAAATAGACTGACTGAGCCAAAGAGTATTATTTTGTTATATTTGTTTTCATTAATTTGTATAGGTTAAGTTTTTTTTTTAATTTCTTACGTGCCATTTTGTAAATAAATATGGAAGACTGATTTTTTAGTTTCCTTTACCTATGTTAGACTAAACTTTAAATATTCAGCAATAGATTATTGCACACAAACAAATTGCTAAATTAAATAGTTTCCTTGTCTTAGCCACATTTCTTGCATTCGATTTTTTGGATTATAGTAGAATAAGTATATCCATAATATAATAGATTTAGTTTCTCAGAATATAATAGCTACCTAACAGTGTAACTGAAAAAATATAGAGGAAAAAAAAAATTTTTTTCACGCTGTAATGTCAAAGAACTCTCGTAGAACTTTGTTGAATAGTTTTTGGAATTACTTCGAAACAAATGTAAATAGGAGAATTGAGTGAAAACTTATGAAGGAATTATATAGATACAAACATACATCTAATAATTTTCTTAAGAAATAAAGAACGATTTACTAAGTAAACATGAAATTACAAGCTCATTTTGTAAAATAAATTAGCAAATAATAAATCATTTAATTTGGCGTTTCACCATTAAAAGTTACGTACCTTACTCCTTTTTCACAATAAAAAAAGTAATGGAAATTCACGATTTAAAAAAAATAAAAAAGAACTCTTTTTTAGGGCCTTAGCATGAGTTGTAACGCAATTTTGCTTCGATGGTTTTCAGCATAAGACTGCGCATGTAGCCTAGAGATAGATGTAGGATAGAGCCTTGTAGACTAGCTTTCAATATTTAAGAATAGGTCTGTCAGGTCAAGAAAGCTTAAGGTAAAATAATACTTTTTGTAGAGATTTTAATACTTTTTTATATAATCCCCAGTAATCCAACAACAAATTAGCAATAATTTATAATATTTATTTAAATTCTTAGATACATATTATATAGCTACGCACAAAAATTGATAAATGGCAACCTGTTAAAAACTCCCGCCTACTAAGTTGTAGATAAAAAGAAAAGCAATATTACGAGAAAACTTTTTTCAGTTCAATTTGTAGAGATTGTTTTTATCTGAATTGCTACCATACCGCATAGATCTGGGGTTGGTTTGTGTTAACGAGCGTTTTTCTACACACAAAAACGCTAATCAACTTTATTATAACTCACAAAATCAACGCCATAAAGGTGCCTAAATATATAGAACTCTTTATCTAGCTTGATTACTTCTAGTACAGTTTCTATTTATTTTGGTGTTGCTAGTTGGTAGAATAGTAGCAATTTATGGCTAATAATTAATGGTACTGAGCTTGATCCCCACCGGGTCTAACACAACACAAAATCGCGGCGTTTAACACGCTCGTCTGCGCAAACGCACCCCTCGATCTTGTCCATATATGGGCGCCGGCGCCAATGGATAAGATATTGATCCGAACACGTGTCTAGTATATTGGCTTTGGGAACTAAACCTGTCCTCTATGGGAATACAAACCACCTGTTTTTAAAAGCTCTACGGTGCGTGCGCATGACCATAAAATGGTGTTGTTATGTGGTATTTTACTGTCACTTAAATAGACTTATTATAATTACTTGGTATTAAAAATACAACGTTTGTATGAAAAAGCTTATGGTTAAGTTGTCTTCATGCAGTATTGCAAAGTAGTTGTTGAACTAACCTATGTATAACCATTTAATTTAAACACTTTTAACGGTTTAAATTGCGATATTAGTTACCAGTTTCGCGTGACCATGGCTGTTAAAAAGCATCCAGCGGAAGAGTTAAATGATATATGTTTCGTGTTTTAAACACTTAAAATATTGAATTAACCTATTGTTGTTCCAGTGTTAAGCACAGAACTGCTTTCAGAAGGGGGGTTTTTGTAGATGGTTTTAAGGGGCTTGACCTACCAATGTGGGTTGATGAACTATAATACTATCGCCACTAAATCAACGGTGAAACGGACGGCTTTAGTGCTAAATAACACATAGTTGTGAAAAGCGAAAGTCAGCTTAGTCGAAAAAAAATAATGTAAAGTCATTATGAAAGCTACATTTTTTACCGTTTTGTTTTTTATAATAAAGGACAAGCCATAAAACATCTAAACAAGATGCACTGTCGGTCTATTTTGGCTTTGGATATTCGGCAATCAACAGACTGAAACCGTAACGCGATTTGTCTGTGCATTTGCGCTACTTACCGAATTGGACATTGATATGTCCTGTATACCTCGGTCATATATTTAAAATAACTCTGTAAACTTATTTATATTGTAATAATAAATAATAATAATAATTCGTTGCGTAGCGCGAAAATAATTGTATAACCTTTCTTTTCTTTTACCCCAGCACATGAAACAGTAATAGGCACAGACTAAATCATTTTCATTTTTTCAATCCGAAATACAAAATAATTTCAGTATAGTCTGTAGTTTAGGTGAGTAGGTATCTGTATACATTTTCTTAACTCTCATAATATATTTAGAATAAACAATAACGTAATAATTAAGTAATCTTAATAAATTTTTAAATACAACACTTGTAACGGGTTTAAATTATTGACAATGTAGTGTATAACAGTTTATCGTATACTCCCGAGTTTCGGGTACCCGAGACTGTTGCGTATAACAGTCTGGAAAAGTATACGTGCTTGTGTTTGCTGAAGTTATGCTGTAGAGTTAACAGCTTAAAGGTAAAGATTAAGAGGGAGGCGAAGTAACCAAACCCAATGAGTGCTGTACTGCAACTGCTATGCTGTAGAGTTAACAGCTTTGATTTGATAAAGGTTAAGAGGGAGGCGAAATAACCATACCCAATGAGTGCTGTAATGCAACTGATTTATTTCCTATTAATATCGCTTAAATATAATTTACAAGAAAGGTAAAAAATAGGACGCTCACTAAACTAACCTTGTAAATTTGCTTTTAATAAAAACATTGATGTGAGCACGACGCTGAACGTGAGAATTATGCTAGCTATGCTATAAAATAATATTATTATAAAAATATAGTAAATTTGTACGGATGTTTATCCGTACAGACAAATTTATTTTAAATACTGTCTATAGTTTACGTGAGTAGTACACATTAAAAATCATTTCCAAATAAGTTTAACTAATATATCGCGTTTTAAACTGTTAAAGTTTTTTATTTAAATTTATTTTAATAAGGCGTTTTAAACCGTTAAAAAGTGTTCATTTAACGTGTACACATGAACGGCAGATGAAGCTTCCTTAATTATATAGAATTCTTTATATTAAACTGAAAAGTAAACTCTACAAACATAGTAGGTACCTATGATAAACCAATTATGTACCGTAGTATTAAATAGTTTGTATGCACGCACGTGGGTGTTTGATGTATTAATATTGGTGGGGCTTTTAGGGTTATCGCTTGGGGAAGGTGATCTGGCCCGATAGACCGCCACGCCACCCGACGGTACAGTCGGCGGCGGAAATGAGTTTTCACCTTGTAATAATTTATTCCTCGGTAACATCTGTTCAATATTAAATTTTTCTAAAGATAGAATTGAAAATTTGTGTAGCTGATCTGGATGGCTGAAGTCCAAGTCTTTTTCATTAATAACTTTTGGGAACTCACTTTTTGCAAAACAAAGCCAGCATGTTTCTATAAAAATACGTACTTATATAAATCAGAGGAGTTTGTTTGTTAGAACGCGTTAGAAGGGAAGATTATTTATCCTTAAGGGTTACGGTTCCGCTGCGAAAACAACAAGATACTTAGATAGATATTTATGTAATAATGATTCTTCTTTGAATAATCTAAAAAAATATCCACGACAGTATATATCTTTTAAGACGAACTTACAAGAACTACGGGGCGCGGACGATGTGAGTAACAGCTATTATTTGTAAAGATGAAGAAGTTTAAAAACAATTAATGCCCAAAATAACGCGGCTAATCATTTATACTAATATATTAACGTTATAGAAATACCTAGAAACTTCTATGTTGTAATAAAAACAATGATGAAAATAAGAGCACATTTCTGCATTCAAGTGTACACCATTACTAAGTTCTGTATACTGTGAGCTCGTTAGCTTTTATTTGGACGACGGACTCCTGTTCCAGCGTCGCTACACTGCTGGACATATTAATGCGGTTTCATAAATAATTGATCTTAACATAAAATCCTAAATAAAAAGTATGTAGCAAATAAAATTGTGTAGAGTTTTTAAAGTAATACTCTTAATTGGAGCATTCTGCTTTGTTACGTAACGCGTAACGGCAAAAATTGATAGGCTTCCTATTCTGTTACACAAGTACAATCTTACATAAAATAGTGATAGACAGATACTAGATTATGTGTATTATTTCAAACCGAAATGTAACTTACGCTAGTAGAACACTAAAAAAAAACACTTTTAACGGATTTAAGCCTGAAATATCTAAATTAACTAAACAGCATTTTATTTTAACTAACGTTTCAGATGCTTTGCAGTAACCATGGTCACGTAAAGACTGTGTTATTTCGCGTTTTAAACCATTAAGTGTTTTATTAAGAACTATTTCTTATTTATTGTAATTATAATGAAATGTACCCTATTTTAGCATTACATTTGAAGTGTATATTATTAGAGCTGTTTATGATAATGTAATTTGTCGAAACTCGCATCGTTCCCAATAAATTGCCCGCGAGTGTACACGGGGTTTCTCAGCGTTATCAGTGTTCAGTACATGTGCACAGTTTAATGTTCTCATTCTGTTTTACTCAATTAATTGCTGACCGATGATCTGGGTTCGATGTAAAATAAGATCATTATTTCTATCGATATGTTAGTCATGATGATTTCAGGGAATGTTGGTGATTCCGATATTTATATCTGTGTGTATAATCTAACCTAAAATAACAATGTGTCTATAAAATAACGTTTTTACTTTAGAATGGGTAAATTCTCTTACGTTGGCGTATGTGCACAAACCCTTTTTCAAAGGCAAGTTTAACCAGGACCGGAAAAGCTAGACAAATAGCTAACATAGACTGTCGCAGTAATTTTTTAGACCGTTTAAAGATGAATTATTCTTTCATACACATTTGTTGGTTTTTAAAACCGCTTTCGCAGCGAACGCAATAGACGTCCTCAAAAATGAAGAGATTTTCCCGTTTTTGTCCACATTTCAAACCGGCTCTTTGCTCGTATTGGTCGCAGCGTGATGTTTTAATGCCTAATGCCTTCCTCGATAAATAGTCTATCGAATAATCGAAACAGCAATTTCTGCCTTTAAACAAAGGAAAATATTCTTCAGCTTTTTTTAAATTAATCGAGTTTAGGTATTCTAGGTCTACGTTGAGGCGGGTCTGGGTTTAATCGTTGCCATAAAAAAACTCACTTAATAGCAATTTGTTGGATTTAAAAATCACCTGCAAGTGTGTTTCTATTAGAAATAGTGAAACAGCCTCACATTATATGTGACCCATGCCCTAACTTAAAATCGATTTTAAATTGTTGTATTGTGCAAGGGCATTAGTTTTTGCATACGGCGCCAGCGCACCGCATGGAAGCAATAATTCAATGGCGAATTTAACGCCAAGCCCGTCAGACAGATTTGACCATGTTTTTATGCGCATGACATTTGAACCCTATTTTGGGATCAAGTTTTTTCGGTGCCGATTTAAAAATGAACAAATAGACATTTATTTTGACAGCTACGCTTTAATGAAAAGGCGGTTCAGTCCGTGGATTTCTCAATATCTAAAACTAGAGTAGATCGATAGTGAATCTTGCTTAGTTGTTATATAGCTGGTCTATTTCATCTTCCATCAATCCTATATCATAAAAAAGCTACTAAGTTATTATTAAGTGAGATTTAACATGGTCTATATTAAATACAAACTGTCAGTACTTTACGCGAGTAGTACTCAATTAAACAAAACACTTTAACGGTTTAAAACGATATTCGTTAAACCGATTGGAAAATGATTATAACCATTCTCCGTGGTCACGGGGAGACGGCTTCTACGTAGCATCCAAAACGTCGAACCATAATTGAAATAATTTTCAAATAAGTTTAACTAATATATTTCGCGTTTTAAACCGTTAATGTGTCTTATTTAAATCGTTACGAGTTTCCTGATAATGTGGAGCTTTTTAAAACCCAATATGTTTTCTCGCTTTTTCTCTTACTTTTTTAAACACGTCGCGCACCACTTAAGCTGGGCGGTGGTGGGCGTCATATTGACAAGCCAATATTATTTATTGGTGTCCCGGCGCCACGGTTCACGTGTTTTTTGCAGCCCCATAGATAAACGTGACCCCAGATTTGTCAAGGCATCCAATAATACAAGTTGTGGTATTCATGTGGTCTCTAGAGTAAGAGCTTATTTCTTAAAGGATATTCAAACGAAAAAAAAATCAAACTATACATTAGTTTTCTTATAGCTTCTATATCTATAATAATACTAGCAGAGCCGGCCATATTTGAACTCGCGTAAACTATAGCAGTATTTGCTTGTAGAATGTCATCTACAGATTAACGCCTGCGATAGATTATAATGTACCGGTAAACTTTACAGCTCTGAGTTTTAACAAAAGTAGCTTGAATTAGCTCTTGAAAAAAACTTAAAATAGCTAAAAATTTAACTTCATTTACAGTATTATTGTTGCATATTAATATAATTTCCTATTCTTTCTCTATCGATATATCCCACTGTTCAAGTGGTCAATGACGTGTCTGACGTATGGGCTATGTGACGTCATGCGTCAGTCGTCATCAAACGTCTAATGAGGCGATAAAATTTTATGTTATGCCTTGCTTTCACTTTGCGAACGTAATAAATTGTTTTCTGATACTGGGTGAATATTATTTCGATTTAAAAGCTTACGTTCTAGCGAATGTAAACAATCTTAACTCCTCTGTGGTGTAAGGGACAGGTTTGGTTCTCTAGTCAATGTTGTTCACAAACAAATATTTGATTAGATTTCTGCGCCCAACTTGACTGCACCCATTCGCTTCTCGTGCTCAAGCGCCACATTTCTTAGGGACGCACATATCTATAAACACACAGATATAATACCCCCATATCTTCATCGTTAAGGTGTTGGTTTAATTGATTTTACTTAACAATGATGCAACTAAGGTTTTCATGATATTTATTGAGATTTTGTGTTGATCATCTAGACTCTAGATCGAATCCAGAGGGAAGAACAGTATGAAATAATAGGAAAGGTAGTGTTTACATCAGACATATTAATCCAGCATTGGTCAATCATATATATTGGCTTCTTTAAAAGAGGAATGAAAACATAGATTGTGTTATTTGTTCTTTAAATGCGAGCCTAGTCAATTTTACTTTAACATTAACCACGTGTGACTCAAATCCCTGCTGTAACCGATACTATAATCATTCCCTTGTTCCGTTTACACTGATTTCAATGTTTGAGGAAGATATTCTGTTTCCATTTCACTGGATTGTGTCAAAAAAAGAGGGTAATGTTTTAACTTTTGTATAAGAATATGAAATCGTTGGTAATAGGTTGAAAACATAAGTATGTTAAGAGAAAGGTAACTCTAGTAACATTTGTGATATCTATTAACTGAAGAATTACTCTTGTTTTAACATTATTTGATAATTTATTACTTACGTGTTGCTAGTTCGAAGTGCATATGATTTAACAACTTTGTAATTTGCAATGCAAGCGCCATCTAGTGTCCAATAGATATGTCACTCTCAGCGTGAACTAAACCATAATTTCATATTATAAAACATATCATAATAATTAAGCGTAAAATTTTAGTTTTATCCTATCTTTTAATTGAAATTCCAAATCTAGATTAACTATTGTCAAAAACCGGAATTAAAAAATAATGTTTACCCAAATAACAGTAATGTAGTTCTACGCCATCTATCGCGCCATAGCTAAACTATGACATTTAAAGTTAACTACTACTTCAATATCTGTTTTGCAAAACTAGAAGTACATTAAATCATTTAAATAGATGGCGTTATAATACATTTACAAACAATTATAAATCATTGCAATACAGTCGATAAGTATACTTCGATGGACGTCTGTCTGTATCCAGATAGATCCGAATCTTGTCTTTAATTATTTTTATAAGTATTATTAATCATTTAATGATGTTAACATTTTTCGTAGTAAACTAATTTTGTGGGTACTAACTTTATATAAGTATGTAATGAGTATGTAGAAAAAATAAGAGTCGCCTATCATTTTTGGGCGGAACAAGACGCAGTATTTCCTGTAAAAAACATCCAATACTACAGATAAAAAACCTTTTGCTTTATTCGGCAATGAAATGTTTTTTATTAAGATAAAAACTCAGCTGCCATACCTACCATAAAATTATGGCGTATCACTTTAGATAAAAGGAATTAAACATCAATAAACAACAAAAGTGCTCTCAATGTACGCAATACTGTTTGTTTGTTTGACTTTGACGGAGCCAAATTAAAACGCTAATGGGATTTAAATTTAGGTCTCAGCCTAAATGTCGAACCTGTGTGTCTGGGTAAATTTGCACTCGAAGATAAGACCTCGCCGTGATCAAAAGAGGTAAAAAAGAGATCTTAAAAAAATATAAATTTTTCGTAATCGTATCAAAATTGCTTGTGTCGCCTTTCGCGCTGTTTCGGAAGTCTTAGAATTCGTAAGTATAGTGTAACCGATAAAAATCAATCAAACAAACTTTAAATTTGTATCATAGGGCATATAAAATGTTTATATTCTCACCCTCAATATTTTGTCTAAATCTGACGGACTTCGTGTTTCGTTTTATTGAATATAAGTACATATCCTCCGTAGCAGTCGAACCCACGACCTCTCGGTTATTATCTATTCATAAATTCAACACCATTAAACCAACGAGTCGATCTGTCTGATAGAATCTGTCTGTAGATACAGTTTGCACTGTTTTGTTTGAACTATGATATTATATCTATTACAATTTAGTTGAATTATCTTTTTTATACATTTAAATAAACATTCTTAATGGTATAAACACCCAATTATATTAATATACAATTTATTTTAACTACTATTTTTAGCATCTACCTACATATTATTTGCCTAGCTGTTGCAGTGACTTCGTCCGCTAAGAATATTTATTTTGGGCATCCAAATTCGTTTTTGCAAACCCCTTTATCTGTTGCCCACGACGTCGGTCGCGTCCCTTCCCGTCGTTCTTGCAAGTTAATATTAAAAAACATTAAGCGTCGCGGACATGTTTTAGGTGATTTAAAGAGGAATTTTTCTCTCATACTTATTTTTTTGGTATCTTGAATAAATTCTCGCTGTATCTTCGCTTTTATTAGTCACAGCGATGTTTTATAGCCTTCCTCGATAAATGCTCTAACCAACACAAAAATAATTTTTCAATTCGAACCAGTAGTTTCTGAGATTAGCGCGTTCAAACAAACAAACTCTTCAGCTTTATATTTTAGTATAGATGGATAACCAATTATTCTAAAGCTTCTCCTATTATACTTAGGTACAATTCTTAAGCTAAGCTTATATTCCCTGCGACTCTTAGAATTCCCTACTAACAAGACATCGAAGCACTATATATTTTACTCTGTTTTGTTCTCACTCTAAAAAATAACAGCAAACACCGTTCATCACGGGTCTGAGCTCTGCCTGTGTTATAGTGTTTTATTGAAAGAAGATAAAGGAAAAGCCGGGTAGTTGCCTCGGTGGTATAGCTGCCTTGGTTCTTATTACACTATGATTGGAATTACATTTAGTATAACGCTTTAATATAATAAGTACTTAATAGCCCCTCTTGAGGCCCCGGTACCGCAAAAACCACCAAAGTAGCCAATAAATAAGTTAGTAATAGTTGATTGCAGAAGTAGGCAGTTCTCTCTATTAACTAGTCCCTACTCTATCGTATTATTGAACAAAGAGCACTTTATCCAGGTTTTATATTTCATTTAGATGATGTTCATTATGGATGAGTGGATATCAGATACCGCAAAGTGTTTACCATAGACCTATGACAACATAGACGAGCGTGTGTGTGTGACAACACACTTCCCACACACCCGTGTTTATTTTAAATTACCATTAAAGCATTATGTGATACCCTGCATTTGAACCTATGACCTTTCAGCCTAATAATAATAACAGATCATTTAAAAGACTACGATCCATTTTCATATCTCTTGTAGTTACAATTTGACATAAGTCTTAAATATAGTATATGTTAGTCACTAAAATTTAAGATAAAGGCAGTGTATTGGGGTCCGATAATTCACACTAGTTATCAGAAAAATATTTAAATAGGCTCCTACAAGTACATAAGACGTAGGTTCTACCTTTTTCCTATCCACACACTGACTTGCTCTTGACAATTTAATTTACTTTTATGATAATTAATATTTTTCCCTAAACTCAATAATTTGTCAGTCTAAACATTTATAGGTCTGTACTAAATAAGTGGTTTACGCGTAAGTGGTGTTTGCGGCCGCTCTCTCTCCATAGCGTTTTATTATCGACATTGATTCGCCTCTTAACCGCACTATAAGTGGATTTTAAACCGTATTGGATTTATTCATCTGGCATTGGAAGGGTTAAACGGTTCTATTCACTATTCATGTTTTTAACTCCACTATCAGACAGAGATATAGATATACTGCAGTAAGTTTATAAAAACGCGATAAATATATCTTCCTGTTAGTAGTTTACGCGAGTACTACACATTTAAATAAGTAATCAGTTTAACGGTTTAAAACGCGAAATATATTAGTTAAAATTATTTTAATATTATTGTAACTACGTTTTATACTGACGTAACCGTTAAAGTGTTTTATTTAAAAATATGTCTTCGTCTTTTAAGTGACGAGCATTAAAATCACATTAAATCACTAAACAATACTGGTTTCAAAGTAATTTTAACAAATAATGTATGTTTAAATAAAACACTGTAACAGTTTAAAACGCGATATATTAGTTAAACTTATTTGAATATGGCCGTGGTCTCCCCGTGACCACGACTGCTGCAAAGCATCCGAAACGTCGGGCCGAAGTTAAAAATCATTTCCAAATAAGTTTAACTAATATATCGCGTTTTAAACCGTTTAAGTGTTTTATTTAAATGTGTACTACTCGCGTAAACTATAGACAGTATCTAAATAATGTATGATTTAGTTTGGTCTGTAGTTTACGCACATTGTACCTACATATTTAAATACAAAACTTTTAACGGTTTACGGCACGTAAAATAACTGTCGTCACGCTTGCTACAGAGCATACAAAACGTTGGCCGGTAGTAGAAATAAATTATAAATAACTTGATATATTTCTCGTCAAAAGTATTTTATTTAAATATTAATTTAAATAAAATAACATCAATGCAAAATAAATGAAAAATACGCTATCGAATATATTTCGCGTTTTAAACCGTTAAAATGATTTCATTTAGAGCCGTGTGCTATTGAAAATACATTTTAAAACAAATGAAGTCGATATAATGACATTGTAATCTTCTTTCATTATTTTCATTCTTTATTTTCTAATCATCACCGTATTGAACTATGGAGTTCAATACGGTGATGATTAGAAAATAAAGAAAGGTATGGACCTTTTTGTATAAAGTTGATACACTAAAAAGTAACTAAGCAAAGTTACAAAAGGAAGCAGATGAATTAAAAAAATCTTTGTTAACTATAATATTTCCGATTTTCTAAAACTCAACGCAAATAAGAAAACCAATGTTGACATTTTCACTTTTACTGTTTATTGGCCGCGTATTATCCGTCTCCCATCTGATTGGCCCATTTAAATAGGCTACCCGAGACGAAAAGGGATAGAGATAAGGGTTGAGGCTATACATCGTACGAGTGAAAGAGACGGATAGACACTTCTCAAGCACTTATCGGCCGTGGCTACCACTCTCACATTTAACAGCCCATGAGTCGGGCTAAATTATACTGGCACTACAGAATCAAATTTAAAACTTACTTACCAACTCAAGTTGGTAACTAGATATTTCAGAATAAACAATCTAGGCTTTTTTGGAGGGGGGGGGAGGGTCATTCAAAAAATACATTTATAAAAGTATTGATATGAGTCTAAAAGTACCGGTATAAGTGAAAATTAATGATTTACTTACATATTAAGTACTTATTAATAAATAATTCTTACTCGTATAATAATACTTTATTAAAAGATATACAGGAAGTATTTTAATTTAACACTTCGGAAAAAGAACGTGGGTAGTACTCGAACCCACTAACTCAGTGCTCCGTGCTTTTGCTTTTATTTATAAAAGTCTTCATTTGCAACATGTGACAAATAATAATGTCCCAAACGTACTAAAAATTTAATTGTTTAATTTAAAAACGTAAACTGGCCATTACAAAGTGACCGTACTATAAGCGACCCGTGAATGCCCGTACGCGGGTGATCAAATCAAGTCCACGTAAACATCTTCAAGAAAAACTCATCAATCCCCACCACTTAGCTACTTCTCAAGCTTTTTTAAAAAACGACCGCCCTAAAACGTCGCTATCTCTGTCTCTCGCAGGCCGCGCGCGAGGAAAATTAGATCTCCCGCCTCGCTCTAAGGCTTAGCCGAGCAGGCGGGCAATATAACACCCAAAGTTTATTCGTTTCAAAGCTTTGTGGTGAGACGCGCGCGAAGTGTTGAGGAGTTCAATGTGCGAATAAAAATGGAGTCGAAATTAAAAAATTACCCGACTTCCATGGGCTTGGACTGCGAGAAGACCAATTTAAATTTGACAACGCCATTTTCGATAAACGACATATTGACGAAGGAGGAGACGAAATGCGAATTTGAACATGGAATGTTTTCGAGGTTCGGCGGGAAAGTTAACTTTTTAAAACCGGCCGGTTACAATGATGAGTTTCCGAAGAAGGAGGTTATTGAAAAGAGTATGAAGTATTACGATGAGTGCAATAATTACAGAGAGTTTAACGATGATGGCGCCCTGGATATGTCGAGGAAAACGCTGCCGGTCACAGAACTATCAGGTATTTTTATTTAATTAGTAATTAAACGAAATATTATGTATAATTATAGATACGTTAACTATGGTTGAAAATATTTGCTAAAATGCTTCACCCAACCATCTAAACGACTAAATATATTTTAATTTAAAACCTAACGAATTGACCGGCAACAATATATCTTATATTAAAGGACTAAAAAAATATTTATTATTTATCTTTCAAAAGGTAACTTATAAACACCTAATGCTATCTTCTATATCTAGTACCTACTTAGGGTGCCTAAATTGAAAAGTATTATATTGACCTACTTACCCTATACCTACGTTTACTGAAGGTTCGTGTCTCGCTTGAGCGGTCGATTTTTTCGGTCTTTTAATTATCCTTTTCATCGAAGTTCAAATTTTAGTCTAGAGGCCTCAATGATAGAATTTCAACTTGCAATCGGTGCAACACTTTTGACTTACTCAAAAGAAATTTTGCCTTCGGTATCCATAGTAATTATTAATTTAAAATACATACCTATATAGTTAGGTATCTTATGACTAATTTTGAGGCCAAGTAGGTACTCGTAGTAACGTAGGTTGCGAGCCAAAATAGTTCAGATAAGACCATAATAGCTCGCAATAATAAACGTTTACTAAATATAATGTATTCTAACTACATACTTTTGAGTTTACTGTTATAGCATTGAAAACTTAGTGACGACAATATCACTTATGTTTTTGCTACTATGATTTTTTATAGGCGTACCTACCCGTTGAAATAAAGAAACATTTCTGGAGAAACTAACGACTGTAAACAATCTAATAATTATCGTTAAGCCTAAACATAAAAAAAATATTGTTCTAAAGAAATGTGATGCACGTTAATCTCTTTTATTTAGCTTAATTATGTTTAATCAATACGATCGACTGTTTGACGACGTCTATTTTTAACTGTTTTGAAAACAAAATATGCATGCAAATCTTTACATTCGACATAATATTATGTATCTATCATTTTCTAAGCAATACAAAGTGGTAAAAATCCGACAAGTTATGACGAATAACGTTCTACATTTAAATTTGCGGTCATGTTAAAGTATTTGAATTCTTAAATACAGAATTATTGCCAAGCTAAATTGATTTCAATTGTTCTGTCATAAGAATTAAAATATTTTGACCTAACCGCAAATTTAAATACAGAACAATAAAAGTGATCAAAAGAATTCCAAATTCAAATGACACGCAGGCGATTATTAGCGGGCGGGCGACAATGCGTGCGTAATGGCGCATTCACACTGGTGACAACGCGCGACGTCCCCACTTACGACCCTCATTACTTAAGTGATGACTTAGAGCACTAGGCGCTTTCAATCAAGTAATTACTAGGTACGACGCGTGCCTTGCCTTGAGCTATTCGGGAATTCGAAATTCGAAAAGTGTCGCGTCATTTAAGAACGCTTTAAGGAGCCTTTAAATTACCGTATTACCAAATATTTGAATACGAGGCGTATAGTCGCCATAAATAAATGTTATGGAAAAACGTGAGTACCTACAAAAACTACAGGAGGTACTTGTTTAATTTAAGAAATCGGGAAAAACTTCTAACCGTTTTATAAAAAAAAAACACTTGTTCATATTTGATGTTTTATTTTTAGGTAAAATTATAACTTTTCTTTGAATTAAATTTATGCAACGAATTTAAACGTCTTATTATTGAAAGACATTAAACCTAATCACATTCTAGTCACTAGTGCATAATAATAGAAATAAGTAATTTCATTCAAGATTATTAATCTGTTAAACACGCAAAATATACATCAAAGAATCATTATATACTTTATTTTAATTGTAATTCTCTAATGGATTCAATTGTTCAGGATTTCGGTAATGTAGAGACATTAAAATGAACTTAACTCTTTGCGATTTTCTGAACATTGATCACACTTTAATAAGTTTATGTCGTGGAAACTTAGCTTTTGTTACTGAGCTCTACTCTAGCTAATGGATTTCCAAACGATGTTTTATGAGGTATTAGTTGATGCTATAGAACGGTATGTTTACTGCAACATTTTAGTAATACAGAAGTTCTTAGACATAAAGATTTTTTCTAGCAATGAACAGTTATTATGGTTTCAAATGTAATTTTGTAGACTGATTAGATTCTAATTAATTATACTATCGAACTATCAAACAACTAAGTATCTTGACTTTATTGTTTGTCGTTATTATTAACACTTTCTCTTCTTTGTTCTAGATGATTACGACTCAAGATCGTCACACACAGGTTCACCCGTGCGCCGAAATTCCTCCCCAAACTCTGACATCAGCTACAAACCATTCAATTTACACTACGAACGAAAGTGTGCAACACCCCCCGACTCGCGACTGATGCATTCACCAAATTACTCCCTCGAATATTCACAGAGCAGCGGCAGGAAGAAGAGGTCCAGAGCTGCATTTTCCCACGCTCAAGTATACGAGCTGGAGAGAAGATTCAGCCAACAAAGATACTTATCTGGTCCAGAGCGAGCCGACCTAGCTGTAAGCTTGAAACTCACAGAGACCCAGGTGAAAATCTGGTTTCAAAACCGACGGTACAAAACGAAGCGTAAGCAGCTACAGATGCAAGAGAGCGGGATGCTAGCAGCAGCTGCAGCGGCTGCAAGCCACGCGAGGAAAGTCGCAGTTAAAGTCCTGGTCAATAACAATGGGCAGACGCTCCCTGATCTCAAATACCAGAGCCCGTTGGGTAAGACAGTAAATCCGGCGTTGTTTGCACCTCCAACTATACTAGAAGGTTCGCCAATATGGAAGCACTTCGCTGGAATGTACGGAGTCGATTTTACGAAAAATCCAGAGTACAAAGCGCTGCTACAAGAATCTTATAATCAAGCGGTCCTTCAGTCGCTGTATGGACCACATTTAGGTGTCAACTATCCCAACATATCTCTGCCGTACATGTATTACCCTGGTCATCCGTTTGGAATGCCCGTAACCTGTGATCTCGATAGGAGCCAAGGTGAAAGTAGTAGAGATAATAGAGAAATAGATAAAAAGGACGAGACAAAGAAGGTTGATATTAACGAAAATAGCAATGAGAGCATGGCTAGCAATATTGAAATTGAAAATTAAGAAACTAAATATTTAGGTTTGAATAAATGAGAAGTTGGTGTTACGTAAACAATACCAAAGGAATTGAAATCAAAAAGATTCTGCATTTACTTTTATCGGAAAATCGGTTTCTTTAAACACAAATACGTAAATTTTAAATAAGCAATTGTACAAAATGTCACCAAAGTTAGAAACCAAAGAGTAGAATACGTTTAATTTAGTTAGAACATTGTTAGATGTATATAATATGTTATTAGCGTTATGAGTCGCACTTGTAAATAGTACAACTTGTCTTTAGTTATTTACGATTAATAAAGGTACAATGCCGTTGAAAATGTATTTTTATTTTTGTCTAAACTGTTACGCAATTAATATCAAAATTGCTTAACTAAGATGTGAAAGCTTACCTAGTTATTAAGCTTTGATTGTGCCTTAAGAAAGATATTAAATTAAGTTCTACCTAAAAAATATTTAAGAATGTTTTTAAGATTGTCGAAGCTTGAAACAAATCTTGGAGTGGACTTTTTCGAGATCAACAATCATCAAATTTTATTTGTTGACCTACAATACCTGCCTACATATATAGGTAGACAGCCTCAATCGTATGTCCATGAAACGAGCTCAAAATTTTTCAAACGAAAAATTTTAGCGCTTCTAATACGTGTCGATATCTATATGAAATAAATTATTTTAGTCAAATAAAATCTGTATAGAATAGATTTGTTTTCTGTTTCACTGATCAACTTTAGTTAGATGAAAACTGGTCGAGATATAATTAAGAAAATACTAAATTGGTAGAGTAAATAACAAGTGGGTTCGAGTCCTTACCATGAATTTTAGGTTAAAAAAAGGCTCCTCGATTTCAAGTTACCTTTAAAATTATTTATATTCATGTCCAAATTAGCAAATGTTTTAACAATAATAAAGCTTTTATGCATCGATCGATTGACCACCATTTTGCTCTCTTAGACATGTGGCTAGAATTGGTTCGAATCCCAGTAAGCGATTAATTATTTAAATCGGGCCGAACACAGTAGTCTCTCTGTAATGTATCTACTCATTATGAAAATAAAAACAATCAGTGAAGAAGAATAAGACACAGGCCAATAAACGTGTACGCTTCATTCCCCACAACGGTAAAGGTACTTTACACATTTATGGATTCTAAAATTGGAAGATACGTAAGTCTAGACTAAATTAAAACGTAATATAAAGCTTTAAAAATGTCTTCACTAATAAAATCTTAAACCAAAAGACAATTTATCGCCACGTTCAGGAGTGGCTGGAAAATTGCGAAGTTACGAAGGTGATTGCGCCTCAAGTATACTCCCAACTCCTCGTCAAGAGTGAAGCGTGTCCGCGAATCAATGAAATTGTTGTTCCCGTTGGTTTAGTGTGGAACGGGCCTTACTGGAAATCAAGCTAAAAAGATTTGTGATATTCCATATAAATAAGTATCCACGAAATATTAAATAAAAGAATATATTTTGTGCTCTCAATTTTAAATGCAGTGCAGTGCAGTGCGCACGACTTTGCTCTAATTGGATTAAAAAAATATATAATATAAATCGCGTTTTAAACCGTATTTTATTGATAAGTGTTTTATTGTAATGTTTACTACTCACGTAAGCTACAGACAATATTTAAATAATATATCCGAATATCTAAATCCAAAAAAAAATTCTTGTTTAAAAGTCTGTTCTTCTCTATCATAGAATAAAAATAATATAGGAATGAACGCTGGTTATTTCCTTGTTTTAATAAATCAGAATTAAACTTGCTTTTGATTAATAAAGGTGGTATGATAGACGTTACATACAGTTGACGCTATACTTTATGTTCTTAAGTAAACTATAGATACCTTTCATAGATTCATTATATATTTTCTTTCGACAAACTACCACGATGAAAACGTAAACAATAACTAATTTTATCATCTAAAGCGTCATTTAACATTGTATTTTGTTTCACTATATTCGTTAGGTAGACTTATAGAATTAAATATTTAGGTATATATTAGGGTTCGCCTCCCGTACCTACGTGTTATTTTCCCAAACTATTTTAATATTGATTAAGTTACAGTGCCTTTTAAGTTCGTTGTTATAATAATAATAATAACAACAACAAGTAGGTAAAATGTGTTACCAATTGCATTTATAAGTCGAAAAAGCTCGTCAACAATTTCCCTAGCGAAAGAATGAAAATTCAAAAGCCATGTTCACACTAACGCGTCGTATTCTTATAAAATTAACATATGAATACGGCTCGAGCAGGCGGGAGGCGGCGAAGGTTGGAATTATGAAAATGCCAAGCTCCAACTTCCGGACGAAGAATTTTCTAAGACGCGCGTCTATACACTTTAACTCGTGTGAACTGACTTTACAATTTCTTCATCAACGTAATAGTAGACTTTTATCGCTAT